>CM038115.1:25271534-25368232 GCA_001642375.2 Mentha longifolia
GTTGCTAAAGGCTTGTTGGGAAACCTTTTCTCTCTTTGAACTAAGTTTTGATAATGCTATTAGAAACCACACTTAGACAATAGATTTTAAATGGAACAGACTGGTCTCCGTGTTTGGATCAGTCAAGCTTAACCGGACAGGTTGCTATGTAAAGGTCAAGGTTGGTAGTGCAACCTTGTACTTATCTACTCAAACCTGTCATAATGTTCCTTTATGTAATCTGTCTATGTAATCTGCTCTAACAATACTCGAAGATTTCTTGCGAAGATTACAGAAGACTGAAGACAGTTCGAGGTATAGGAAGCTTGACCTGCAAAGTCAACCTGAGCTGTGGCTGAGGAACCTGTCCTCAACTCAACGACCATAATTGTGTCAGTGTACGGTTCTGCATATCCTGACACATACAACGGCTCTATTACAAATGCTTCTCTATAAATACCTCAAGTCATTCCAGAAAGAAGGTACGGGAAACTCAAATTAAACGCTGCAGAAATCTCAAGCTAAATATTCACACAATCAACACTCGAAATCACTAGAGCTTTCCCAAGTGTTGATCTTTGTAGATTTCTATTCTTTCTAGAATCTGTCTTACTAGAACACAATCCACACTCTCACTACCATCACTGTTGATATTCAGTGTAGTTGATAGAGTTGTATTCCAAACGGTGATAGCTTTTCACAGCTTTCCAGTTTGATTATTAGTGCTAGTTGTTTAGCATTAGTAAGATTGTATGTAAGTTTGTATGTAAAGTTAGAAGAGACACGACTCAAGATTCGTGCTAGATTCAGTCTAAGAGAGACTTGAATTTGGACTGGAACCTCCACCAGTGTTAAAAGGAGCGAAAAATCTCAAGTTAAGGGATTACAGATTCGACGGGATCTGGCGTGGACGTAGGAGCTGTTTACTCCGAACCACGATAAAAATTCCTCGTGTTTTTCTCGCTATTTATTCTTACATTATTCACAGTTTGCATGTTCACAACCTGCACCATTGCAACCTGTCTTGCATAACACTTATCTGAACTAAGTTTTCTTTGAAAACTGTTTAAACTGTGTTGAAAACTGTTAGCCAACCTTTCCACCAAACTTCCGCACGCAGGTTAGTTTTGCAAGCTCAGCAGTTCACTGTTTGAGCTGGAAAAACTAAACTGCTCTGATAAACTGAAGTGACGACTCAGTAAGATCAAATTGTTTTGAAAAGTCAAAACTGTTGGCTAATTGGTGTATTCCCCCCCCCCATACACCAATATCTATTTATCGGGACCTACAAGTGGTATCAGAGCGGTGGTTCTTTTGACCACTGCTTCTGTATACTAGAAGCTTTTTGTGCTTAAGTGTCAAATTGAACTAGATCTCTGTGTCTGCAACTGCGCATATATAAACTGTCAATATGGAAGCTTCACTTCTCCGTGTCTGTGAAGATTTTTCTATACAGGGTTATGAAGACTGGAGTTTTCGAATAAAGATGTGCCTCCAAGCTCATCATGTGCTGATGTGGGATGTCATCGAGAATGGTCCCACACCCATCCTCGAACCCTACGAAACTGATATCTGGAGATAAAGCTTCTGAAGCAACGTATGTGCCAAAGATCAAAGATCCCAGAAAATACACAACTGAGGAAAGAAAGGAAGCTGGACTTGACAGCTTCGCTAAAGGATTAATCTCGAGCACAGTTAAGGGCGTCCACCTGGCCAAGATAAGAAATCTTGGAACTGCTAAGGAGATGTGGGACACCTTAAAAGCAATAAGTCTTGGATCAACAGAGATGCTGGAAAATAAGCTGTCAGTGGCATGCAGTAAATTCGAAGAATTCAAAATGCAGCCAATGGAGACCATTGACCAGCTCAAGAACAGATTCACAATGATTACTTGGAGATCGCGGCTCTCAAGAAAGATAAATATACACAGCGCGAACTCAATCTCAAAGTATCCAATCTCTTCCAGCAAGCTGGCATGTGTACAGTGCCATGCACCGCGGCAGGTCGGACATCAGCAACCTGTCAACCGAGCAACTGTTTGATCTGCTCATCGGGAATGAGTTTGAAATGATCAGACTGCACGGGTCACAACAAACGTCTTCAAGCAAGAAGACCGAGCCCGAAAAGAAAGAAAAAGATGCATTCAAAGCTGCATCAATTACAGAAGAAAGAGCAATCCAAAAGATCTATGCTCTAAAATGGAAAAATTGTTGAAGGACTATGCACTTATGGCTAGAAGGAATGAAAAGCTTGAAAAACGCTTCAACAAATTCCGCAAATATCACAAAGATTTCAAGAGAAATCAAACCACCTCTTCTTCCGACAAGAAAGGTGAAGGTATATCAAAACCCTCTAAATTCAATTCTTCTAACACTCCCACGGGTGGTTGTTTTGAATGTGGCAGACCAGATCACTATAAGTCAGACTGCCCAGACTTATCAAAGGCTGAACGCGAAGAGCTCCGCGCAAGAAGAGATCAAAAGCTTAAGGAGCAGCGCAATGCCATGATCGCAGCTGAGGAAGAAGCCAAAGCTATTGCCACATTATCAGACTCAACCTCCTCCGACGAAGATGACGATGATGAATTGGATGAGGAGGAATGTCGATTAGCTGATGAAGAACTTGAATATGAGGAATGCTTCATGGGAAAAGATCTCGATCTTGTTCAAAACAAGGTTGATACTAAAACCTCTTTTCATATTCAGCTAACCCTGAACATGCAGGTATTGAGATACCTGAAATGCCAACGTATGAAGAGTTTCAACAACAGCTTGATGACTACAAGAAGCTCTCAGAAATGTTCAAACAAGTAGTCATAGAAGGATCCAAGCTGGAGGGTGAAAACTTGAAGCTCAAAGCTGCCTCTTCACTCCATATGATGAAGTAAAAGAAGGAGATTGAAACCCTAAAAGTCCAAATGGGTAAATCAGCCTTAAGGGAAGAAAACCTTAAGGAAATGCTTATCAAGAGGGACAGTGAGATAATCAAACTGAATGGCCAACTCACAGATCTCTCAAATGAGCATGAAAAGTTGTTGCAGAAAGAGCTCAAGCTTCAACAAGTCCTAATGAGAATGAACAAAAATGGCGAAAAGCTTGAAGTCTTGCAAGCTGCCCAGAGACCTGCTCAGATAAAGTTTGGCATCGGATTCCATGGTCAAACCAGCGGAGTCAAGGATAAAGAGAAGGTCCTGTTCGTAAAAGAAAAAGGATTGGCTGAAGGCAAAGCTCATCACACTCTGCCAGATAAACAAATCAAATTGAAGAATCCAGCCCGGCAACCTCAAGCAATCCTGATAAAAGAGCATGGAAAACCCATCAGGAAACAGCAGCTGAGACCGCCAGTAGAACAGCAAAAGGTTGTGCGACCTAGGAAACTGCATGGTCAACCTGCATCAAAAAGGAAGCCAACCTACTCAAAGAAAAGTGCAAACTGCTAACAAAGGAAAAGCAGTTTCTCAACCGAAAACTGCTCACCACAACGAAACTACTATGAGCAGTGGCCAAACCAACAGAGACTTGACAATGAAGGTTACTGGTACAACCATCATTGGTACCAATATCCTGAGCTGTCAAGTATGCACTATCAATTTCCACACGGAAGTGGATTTGTAAATGATCGATGCAGATGTGGTTAATGGAGCAGTGCTATCGAAATGATCATTATCAACCTGCTCATTACCAACTGCAAACTGCATACTCAAATGGAACCTACTCAAATGTGCAACGGACCAAGCCACGAGTCAACAGGAGTTTCAAAAAAGAAGCTTGGAAACCAAGCTGCCAAATCTCAACCTGCTAACAAAGCACCCAAATTCATATGGGTTGCTAAAACTGTCTAATTGCAGGATGGGAAAACTCAAAGGAGGAAGCGAGCAGCTCGCGGGGCGATCTGGATCATCGACAGTGGCTGCACAAAGCATATGACCTGCGACAAAAGCTTGCTTACAAACTTCATTGAATGTGATGGACCTCTAGTTGCTTTTGGAGGAGACTCTAAAGGGAAAACAAGAGGCTACGGTAATCTAATTGTTGGTAAAACAACAATATCTAATGTCACTTATGTTGAAGGTTTAAATCATAATCTCTTTTCTGTAAGCCAGTTCTGCTCTAACGGAAAAAGAGTAGAGTTTTCTGCTAACAAGTGTGCTATAAAGAACAAGGAAGGAGAAGAAATTCTTCTTACCGGTATTTTGCAGGATAACTTGTACATAGTACAATGGTCAGATGAAAAAAAACCTGTCTGGTCACCAAATCTGCACCTGAAGTAAGCTGGCTATGGCACAAGAGACTGTGTCACTTAACTTCAAAGCCATCAACAAACTTGCTCGCAAGAAGCTCGCAGATGACCTTCCAGATCAAGTCTACTACAAAGATCATGTGTGTGAGCCTGTCAAGCTGGAAAACAGATCAAATCATCATTCCCAAGCATTGCAGCTCACAACACAAGTAGAATCTTGGAATTACTCCACTTGGATCTATTCGGTCCAGTGACTCCTAGAAGCATTAATGGTAAAAAGTATACTCTCGTTATTGTTGATGATTACTCACGATATACTTGGGTTATTTTCTTACATAAGAAGAAGGAGACACTAGTGGAGCTACCTGCGCTACTCACCAAACTATCAAATATGAAGAACAAAAGTGTGATTTCAATCAGATCCGATCGCGGAACAGAATTTCTTAATCATATGATTGAATCATACTGCACCAAAAGTGGAATTACTCATCAAACTTCAGCAGCTCGCACACCTCAACAGAATGGTGTTGTTGAACGACGCAACAGATCTCTAAAGGAAGCAGCTCGCACAATGCTGAATGAAACCAATCTTCCAAAGAAGTTCTGGGCGGAAGCAATCAACACAGCTTGCTACACTCAGAACAGATCAGTCATTCATACAAGACATGGAAAGACTCCATACGAGCTGTGGAAGGATAAGAAACCTCGATTTAAATATCTTAAATCTTTTGGTGTGTGTGTTACATTCATAATAATGGGAAATCACAGTTGAAAACTTTTGATAGCAAAGCAGATCCAGGAATATTTTTAGGATATTCAGAGATCAGCAAAGCTTTCAGAGTTTTTAACAAGAAAACTCATATTGTGGAAGTAACCCCACATGTTGTTTTTGATGAATCTATTTGTGAGTACAGGGAGACCCAACCGGATGAAAGTACAGGTGCAAGTCAAAATCAAACAGGCTCCAACACGCAGTTTCGAGATGAAATACTAATATGGAGTCCAACCGACTTGGAAGAAGAAGAAGCTGAGCCTATGCAAGATTCTAATTCACAAAATCCACCCATTCAGCAAGGGGGGAATGAACCAAGGGGAACCGAAGCTCCTCCAACAAGCTTCTCCTCAATTGATCCAGAAACTTCAATAGAACCTGCAGTCAATGCAGAACTGTCAATGGATCAGCTGCTGAACAACTTCAACAGATTAACCCCTTCACTCCTCAACCTATACCTGAGTTTGAAGATCCCATACCAGACCCTTAACCAATTCTCACAGAAGAAGAAATCTCTCGTCGAAGGAGATGGGTCGATGCTCATCCTGAAGATCTCATTGTTGGGAACCCAAGGGCAGGTGTGAAGATAAGAAGACAGATAGGTGAAAGCTGTCTACTAAGCTGTTATCTATCCTACTCTGAACCCAAAACTATTGAAGAAGCTCTTGCCGACCACGATTGGGTTACAGCCATGCAAGAGGAACTCAATGAGTTTACAAGAAATGAAGTATGGTCACTAGTTGATCGTCCTACACATCAGGAGTGATTGATGTAAATGGGTATTCAGAAACAAGAAAGATTAGAATGCTGAAGTGATCAGAAATAAGGCAAGATTAGTTGCCAAGGTTACTGTCAACAGAAGGAATAGACTATGATGAGACCTACGCACCAGTAGCAAGATTAAAAGCAATAAGATGTTTCTAGCATATGCAGCTCATCAGAGATTCAAAGTCTATCAAATGGACGTAAAAAGTGTTTTCCTCAACGGAATTCTTGGAGAAGAAGTCTACATTGAACACCTCCAGGTTTCGAGGAAGCAGGTCCAGAGAAAGTCTACAAACTGCATAAAGCAGTATATAGTTTGAATCAAGCTCCCAGAGCTTGGTATGAAACGTTGTCTACATTCCTACTGCATTCTGGTTTTAAAAGAGGATCAGTCGACAGAACATATTCACCTTTAAGTACAAGGATGATATTCTTCTTGTACAAATTTATGTTGATGACATTATTTTTGGATCTAGGTCAAAATTTCTATGTGACAGGTTTGGAGAACTCATGAAGTGTGAGTGTAAAATGTCCATGATGGGGGAGATGAACTTCTTCCTCGGCCTGCAGGTCAAGCAATCTGCGGATGGTATCTTCATTTGTCAATCCAAATATGCTAACGAGCTGGCAACCAAATTTGGTGTTCAAGATAGCAGACCTCTGAAGATTCCAATGATTGCAAATGGCAAGATGGATCCTGATTCTAAAGGAAAACCTGCCAGCATAACTTTGTACAATGAGAATTATTGGTTCTTTACTTTATATTACTGCAAGTCGACCTGACATTTCTTTTGCAGTTGGAATATGTGCTCGGTATCAAGCTAATCCAAAGGAATCGCATCTAGAAACAACCAAGAAAATCCTAGATATGTCAAGGGAACTGCAAACTTCGGTTTATGGTACCCTTGTGATGATAATTTTGAACTAACTGGCTATGCAGATGCAGATTATGGAGGATGCAAACTGGATAGAAAGTCCACATCAGGGACCTGTCAGTTTCTTGGAAGCAAGTTGATCTCTTGGTTTTCAAAGAAGCAAACTTCAGTTGCTACTTCAACAATAGAAGCTGAGTACATGGCAACAGCAAGCTATTGCGCACAGATTCTTTGGTTGAAACAACAACTCAAAGATTATGATGTCACTGTTCGAAAAGTACCTATCTTTTGTGACAGCACAAGCGTCATAGCTCTCACTGTGAATCCTGTCTACCATACCAGATGCAAGCATATTGATATAAGGCATCACTTCATAAGAGATCACGTGAAAAACAAGATATAACAGTTGAGAAAATCCATACTGACATCCAAAGAGCCAATATTCTAACAAAACCTCTCATGGAAGAGAGATTCAAAATGCTATGTGGAAAGCTTGGAATGCTCAGAATGGATACACAGCCTAAGTCAGAGAATGGCAGCAGTTCACTGGCACAGGTCAGCCAAGAGCAGACTGACTTGGAAACTGTAGACTAACAAAGAGGGAGTTCACTAGTATAGAACAGCTAAAGACAGACAGACTTGGAAACTGCAGCTCACGAGAAGCAGTTAGGTGACACGCAACTTGAAGCCACAAACTGCGTTGAAAGTCAACAATCACTGGTCAACCTTTAAGGGGGAACTGGAGATATCGTATCAATCTCCATTTAAATCTTAGCTGAAATCATTTCCTCTCCCCATATATTCTGTCATATATGTTATTTTTTTTAAATCCTTTTACTGTTAAGAATTTGAAAAGTTTTTCACGAAAAACAAGGAATGAGTATCTATCATATCTTGACCAGTTGGAGGTCTATAAATAGAAAGAAAATTCTTGATCTCATTACGCGTTTCTTAAATCCTTTGAAATCAAATTTCAAAATTTCTTTCGTTCTTTCATCTTCATAAACTCAGAATTTCATAATCCTTACTCTCTCTCTGCAAAAATGTCTACAGATTCATTGAATGTTCAAGTGAAGAAAGCAACCCCTCTCATCTTCTTTGAGAAAGTTGCTGTGCTAGACTCCTATGGATACAGAGGTTTGGATCAGATGATTGAGGCTATCACCTAATGTGATGGTTTCTTCAACATCATTACTCAACATCCACGAATGACGCTACCGGAAATGTCGCTTATTTGCTGTGTTCTCTGGAATCAATAGCCGGAGACCCCACAACGGCAACTTTTCTAGTCAACAGCGAAGAAGAACGGCGTCATCTTCTTCCTCTCGTCCTTCAAACCTACAGGTTATCGGATACAGGGGCTATCACAACGGTTGATGATGTGCCCATGAAATCCGTCAACGATGTATATCAACAAGCTCTGTTCGAGCCCAAGAAGATTTATGATCAGAGAACTTTCAACCGCCACGACCTGAAGTCCGAGTACAGATTTCTGTTCGAGTTCGTTCACAACGTGTTCTTCTCTTACCTAGGCTCGAACAAATCTGTCACTCTATCGAAGTTTAAACTGCTAACTGCTGTGGTGAAGCAGTTACATGTTAACTGGGCCAGGTTACTAGTCAATCTGTTCATCAAGGAAGCTGCAGAGCTACCTGCTAGGATCAAGGCCAACATGTAACTTCGTCATGGCACCAAGCTCTCTATCATTCTGCAGAGAACGCTTACAAATCGTGTATGGCGTGTCTGCACTGGATTTCCTGATGACAAGCTTGTTCCTCACACCTGCAATCAGTTGATCATGATTCTTGGCATCTTGCCTCACAAGAAAATGCGTGACTCAAGGTAGATGTACCTGAAGAAGATGATAGTTGTGAAGCTGATGAAGAAGACAGCGTCCAGACTGAGTCCGTCAGAAAAGGAAAGAGGAAGCTGGAGGATCTGCAATCTGCGCCCTCTCAGAAGCGCATCACTCGATCTACAGCAGCAACTTTGTGGAGGCAGATCTCACACCACCTGCGACCACAACGCAACCTGCCTCTCCACAGGTTGGAGTGAAACCTGCTGTCGAACAGTCCCCTCCAGGCACCCCTCCAGGTTTCCCGTCCAAAGCTCAGTCCCAAGCTCCTGTCACTAATAAAGCTCCTACATCCTCTCTCAACAGCTCCATAGCAGTGGACCAGATGTTAGCCTTCTACAAAGCAGAGTTTCTTAAGATGTCTCGAAGGCTTAACATGCTGGAACTGGAGAGCAAGTTGTACATTGATGAAAAGGTTGCAGCCTTGCAAACTGAGAACGCCAAGCTGTGGGAATTCATCAAAGTTCACATTGGTGAAAAGGATGCACAAGAGCATTTCACAAAGGACAGAGGATAGTCCAGCTAGATAAGAGCTGTGAACTCATAAACAGTGGAACCTGTTTGATCAAAAACTGTGAATAAGACAGTTTGAATAGGGAAGTGTAATGGATGAACTGTATCAGTCTCCATTTTCTTAATCAAGTTTTATATATGTCAAAGATATGCCTTAATTATTCCAAATATTCAAATTTCAATGAAATATTTTTGCTTCACTTAATCAATTATATACCTTATCAATCATTTTCATTTATTGAAGCATGTGTTTTGTTATTTATTGAAATCTTTGTTAAGGATATTCTGACACAGTACTTAACATTCTTGCTTCACTTTCCATGTATGTCAAAAAAGCGCATGCAAAGTATCAAATCCGCATTTAATGCGAGGCGACGGTTGAGTGTTAGGGTAGTGTGAGTGGGATACACAACCAACCCCACGCGCCCACTATCTCACGGATTTCCAGGGATTCAATCCCATCCGTTGATCGATTGATATGCTTCAATCTCAACCGCCCGCTTTATCTTTATTATATATTCATATAACTGTGCATCGTCGTTCCCAAATTCAATTTCTGCATTGATCCGCCATTTTTTTTTCTGCAACTCTCTTTAACAATTTCGCATTCCAAAATTTCACGTTCTCATTTAGACGTTCTTAAAATGGCAGGAGAATCCACGTCTCAATCTCTTCCACAAACAACCGAACAGAAGATCCAGTATCTACAGCAGTACATTCTCACAGAGCCTGCGGCAAATCTTTCAACCTATGATTACGCCGGCTTGAACGAGATGTACTCCGCCATCCAGGAAGCGGACGGATTTTACAAGATTATTACTCATGAGCCAAACTTCTGGCTTCCGCAGCAAGTCGCGATGTTCTATCTATCATATTTCTGCCCGGAAGATGTCGACTCTGCCCAATTTCATCTTCATGTACCTGGTGTACACGACGAGCCCATTCCAATTCTCCCGCTCATCTCTCGAACCTACGGCATCACTGATTCAGGAACTGTGGAGATCCTGTATCACAAGCCGATGGGCTTAATTCTGGACGTTCCGGATGCAGATCTGGAAGCAGTTTACCAGAAAGCTCTCATGCAGCCCGCAGCCGAGTATGATGGAAAGAGGTTCTCGCGCCCTCTGTTGAGACCTGCGTATAGAGCCCTCTTTGACTTCGTTCACAAAGTTTTCCTTGGTTACTCTGGTAACCACGACGTTGTCACTCCAGCGAAGTTTAGAGTGATGACTGCAATCGTGCAGCGTCTAAATGTGAACTGGGCCCGATTTCTCCTCGAGTTCCTCAATGAAGAAGTCAAGCAGCTCTCGATCACCTATGAAGGCGAAGTGGTGACCGATTTCCGCATTGCCAGGAATCTGCGCCTAGGCACCAAGATCTGTTCTCTCATTCACTGCCTCCACCCCAACCTCAACTGGAGTGGAATGACTCATTTCATCAAGGAAAAGGTCCCCAAGGACCAAAAGCAGCTCGAACTAATAATTGGTGTCGACATGACCGTCTTTGCCAAGAATGATGATGTGGTAAAGCCGTTCCTGTACGACATGGGTCGATCTAACCCAGCTTGGGTACCACCAGAGCAGCGTGATGTTCGGAGAAAGAGACAGCTTGCCCCTAGCAAGCAGCTTGACAGACCTGCCAAGTCTGTGCGTATCAAATCTCCAACTCCTATATCACGCAGGTTGCATACGGAGTTTGCCTCCATAGAAGTTCAGCACCAACCTGCTCGTCAAACACTTGAAGACATCCCAGAATAGACAGTTCTCGATGCACAGGTTTCAATACCTGTACCCTCTGTTCGTGAAATCTTCCAGTCAACAACTTCGGAGCAAGCTGGCCAAAGTCACAGCGAATCTCAACCGGAGGATGACACAGATTTCGAGGAAGAAAATCCTAATACCTCCATCGTCATCCACCAGCAGTCCGGTGAAGCTTCTCATCATCACAGCTCGCCTCCAGAGCTTGACCTCCATCTTATCCTTTCATCTGATGATGATGACGTAGAAGAAGATCCGATCAAGACTGCAGCTGCCATGTTGGTCAACTCCATCGAGATCGAAGCTGAGGAGACTGTCATGGAGTCTTTTCCCGGAATTGATCTCACCCCGGAGACCAGGCAGCTGGCAATTCGGCTACGTGCTCTGCTCGATGGGAAGGATAGATCTTACTGTGATTTAAAGTCCATCTTCCTTATTCATCCCATCGAACAGCTAGAGATTGAAGAGCACAATCTTGGGAAGTATTTTGGCTATGCTTCCATTCCTGAAGCTCGCGACTGCTTCAAGAAGTTCGTCCTCTCTAGGATGAAGAGAGAGGCCAAGGTACTAAATGTTGACTTGAAACCTTTCTATTCTCACGATCGAGACTCTTACAATGACAGGTTTCTAGAGGATGAAGAATTCAGTCCAATTCCTTCTCCATCCCAGAACAGCGGAGACGCAGTGTCCGATCATGATCGAGTACAGGTCGACTCTGTAGCAACCGCAGGAACTCCTCTCACTGCTGTGCAAGCAGATTTGAAGAAATTCATCATTGAGGAAGTTTCCAAGGTGAAGGCCACCGAGGTTACTGAACACCAGAAGATTGCGGACAAAATTGACGCAATGGACACAGCAGCATCTGCCATGCTGTCAAACATCAAGGCTGAGATGCCACAGGTCATCAAGGAAGGAGTGGCAAGCCTGTTCGAAACCTTCCTCTCCACGCGACTGAAAGCTGCAATGGAAAAGTTGCTTCCCAACCAGCTGTCTGAACTAAAGGTTGCCTACGCATCTTCAGTTGACAACCTGCGATACGAGTTTGAACAGCTCAACCAGCTTGTCAACAGTTTCTCTTCAAAGCTCGCTCAAGCCTCATCCAGCTCTCTGAAGAAAGAAGAAGAGATGCAAGGGAACATCAACTCCCTCCTCCAGTTTAAAGAGAAGATCAGCACCGACCTATCCTTAATCTCCAACGAGCAAGCCTCCCTCAATACCACTGTTCAGCACTTGATTGATAATGTCGAAAAGGGGAAGGGAAAGGCAAACGCACTGCTGCTAAAGCAAAAGGCAAGGAGAAAAAGGTCACCCAACCTCCTTTGACTCAATCAGAAGCTGTTCGCCTGTGACAGCTATCTCTCAACCTGCTGCCCAGAAGTTGTCTGAGCAAGAAAGGGCACTGGGTGAAGCCTCTCTTATTCGATTAATGGCAGAAGCTGGCTACACCGCAGATGAATGCGAGAATGAAGGCAAGCAGAAGCTGTTTCTCAAAGATCTGAGGAAACAGAGAGCAAGGGACAAAGCTCGCGTCAGAAGCTTCGAGGTCTTGAAAGCTGCAAGGATCAAGCGGACAAAAGAGAGCCAACTGATTAGCTATCAGTGGAAGATCAGCCTTTGTGGGACGAGTTCCTGAACCAGTTCATCTTACACCACTACTGGTTGCAGGTTGATGCTCGCTACACTGGTGACTCCAAAACTGCCTTTTACAATTGGATGCAAGCTTTTCCCGACCGCGAATTCATTAAAAGAGTCCGTGCGAAAGCTGCAGAGGCGAAGGTCATGATCAATCCACCTAAAATAGAGACCTTCCAACCTCCTACTGTCTGCGGCACTGATACTCCAGATATCGACCGGATCAATACTTTCATAAGGAATATCTCAGCTCAGTAAGGTTGCAAGACCACAGGCTGTGATAAGTACAAGTCGATCCGTGACAGTATCTACGCAGCTATAGGATCTGTAAGCTTGGAGAAGATCGCTGAAGAGAGATTCAAGACTGTGAGGAAGTAACTTGATCGTTTTCATTCATTTGTTGTATCAACTCTGTAACCTATGTACATCAATTCAGTTGATATTATAAATGAAAAATGATCATATTTTGTTCCTGATGAAAAAATCTCTTTGTCCAGGCCTCTGCATGTTATGTTTTAAATTTCCTAACACTTTTTCTCATGCAGCTGGCTGAACTTCAAACCTTGGTTATGTTTTTGGTAAAGTTCAAATCTTCTAGACAAGATGTAAAGTGTGGGTTTCGGCATTATCAAAAAGGGGGAAATTGTTGGGAACCTTTTCTCTCTTTGAACTAAGTTTTGATAATGCTATTAGAAACCACACTTAGACAATAGATTTTAAATGGAACAGACTGGTCTCCGTGTTTGGATCAGTCAAGCTTAATCCGAACAAGTTGCTATGTAAAGGACAAGGTTGGTAGTGCAACCTTGTACTTATTCTACTCAAACCTGTCATAATGTTCCTTTATGTAATCTAGTCTATGTAATATGCTCTAACAATACTCGAAGATTTCTTGCGAAGATTACAGAAGACTGAAGACAGTTCGAGATATAGGAAGCTTGACCTGCAAAGTTCAACCTGAGCTGTGGCTGAGGAACCTGTCCTTAACTCAACGACCATAATTGTGTCAGTGTACGGTTCTGCACATCCTGACACATACAACGGCTCTATTACAAATGCTTCTCTATAAATACCTCAAGTCATTCCAGAAAGAAGGTACGGGAAACTCAAATTACAAGCTAACGCTGCAGAAATCTCAAGCTAAATATTCACACAATCAACACTCGAAATTACTAGAGCTTTCCCAAGTGTTGATCTTTGTAGATTTCTATTCTTTCTAGAATCTGTCTTACTAGAACACAATCCACACTCACACTACCATCACTGTTGATATTCAGTGTAGTTGATAGAGTTGTATTCCAAACGGTGATAGCTTTTCACAGCTTTCCAGTTTGATTATTAGTGCTAGTTGTTTAGCATTAGTAAGATTGTATGTAAGTTTGTATGTAAAGTTAGAAGAGACACGACTCAAGAATCGTGCTAGATTCAGTCTGAAGAGAGACTTGAATTTGGACTAGAACCTCCACCAGTGTTAAAAGGAGCGAAAAATCTCAAGTTAAGGGATTACAGATTCGACGGGATCTGGCGTGGTCGTAGGAGCTGTTTACTCCGAACCACGATAAAAATTCCTCGTGTTTTTCTCGCTATTTATTCTTACATTCATTCACACAGTTTGCATGTTCACAACCTACACCATTGCAACCTTGTATTGCATGAACACTTATCTGAACTAAAGTTTTCTTTGAAAACTGTTTCAAAAAATGTGCTGAAAACTGTTAGCCAACCTTTCCACCAAACTTCGCACGCAGATTAGTTTTGCAAGCTCAGCAGTTCACTGTTTGAGCTGGAAAAACTAAACTGCTCTGATAAACTGAAGTGACGACTCAGTAAGATCAAATTGTTTTGAAAAGTCAAAACTGTTGGCTAATTGGTGTATCCCCCCCCCCATACACCAATATCTATTTATCGGGACCTACAAGGCTTCACTCAACAATATGGTGTTGATTATATCAACACCTTCTCACCAGTAGCAAAGTTGGTGTCTATCAAAATGATGCTTGCACTTGCAGCAATCAAAGGTTATATTCTCACTCATTTGGACATCAACAATGCTTTTCTATATGGTGATCTTGAAGAAGAAATATATATGAAAACTCCAAAAGGCCTTGACACTAAGGGGGAGAAACTAGTCTGCAAACTGCACAAATCACTTTATGGCTTGAAACAGGCCTCCAGACAATGGTATTTGAAGTTTACTGAAGTGCTTATGAAGTTTGGTCTTCATCAATCTCATGCAGATGAGTCTTACTTCCATATGCATTCTTCAGACTCTTATATTGGTGTGATCATCTATGTTGATGATATTCTTGTAGCAAGTGATAGTGTTACTGCAGTAGAGAGGTTCAAGACTCACCTTCAACATCATTTCAAGTTTAAAGACTTGGGAAAACCAAAGTATTTCCTTGGGCTTGAAATAGCATAGAGTCCTACAGGTATTGCAATCTGCCAAAAGAAATATGTTTTGGATTTACTTGTTGATACTAGTCTTCTGGGCTGCAAACAGTCTCTACACCCATGGATCCCTCTCACCATCTTCAAGAATCTGGGTCAACACCTCTACAAAATCCCAAATCTTATAGGAGACTGATTGGGAGATTACTTTACTTGTGCATCACACGACCAGACATCACCTTTGTTGTGCACAAGCTAAGTTAATTTCTAGCTCATCCTTGTGATATTCATCTCTCTGCTGCCCACCAAGTTCTTCGATATCTCAAAGGGAAGATAGGAATGGGTCTGTTTTATTCAGCTACTTCCACATTAGAGCCTAGTATCTTTGTTCTTTCTTTTCACATTTTGTTCTACATTAGAAGAAGAGCTCGGATTATTTAAAAGTTGTTATTTCTTTTCACGTTTTGTTCTTCATTTCCTAGCCTAGTAAGCATATATGTGGATCAGTAGAATGTAGCCACGTGTATTAGGTTAATTGTTGTTGGCAGCTATTTCCTTTAAATAGGAACAATGCGTAACCTTACATGTACGGACTTTTCATGAAGTTATCGTCGTCTTCGATTTGTAGCTCTGATCTCTGAATTTTTCATTGATTTATGTTTGTTTCCACAAATCTACCAGCAGTTACAAGGTCAACTATAACAACTAATTCCATCATTGACTTAGAAACTATTTCTCTTATGGTCATCCCTTCGTTCATCTTCATCAGTTTCCACAGCAACACAAACATCAAACCGAAGGATGCAACTCTTTTCACTTTGCATTACTCCACTGCTTCTCTTCTTCCTAAATGCATTTACAGCAAAGAATAATAACAGTCCACTTAAGACCGTAACCTGACTTTCCGTTGATTGCGGCTCCACTGCCACATCATCGGCGCTCAACGGCAGAGAGTGGATCGGTGACATACAACCAAAAGGATCATCACCCCTGCTGCTACAGATAGAGGGTTCATCCACCACCTCAATTGTCGTACGTAGCTTTGTTTCTGACTATCAAGTTCCTCATAAGACGGTGAGGATCTCTCCTTCTCAATTCTCCTATGCATTTCGAGTGACCCCGGGTGAAAAAATTCTCCGTCTTCATTTTAATCCCACTCCATACAAAGGCTTCAAAAGGTTCAACGATTTGTTCAACATTGAAGCTGGACCTTTTACTCTGCTTGGTAACTTTAGCGCTTCACTAACTGCTGTTGAACAAAATCCCACTTTCACCAAGGAGTTTTGCATAAGCGTTGAACAAAATCAAACACTGCACGTAACTTTTTCTCCTGTAACTAGTCAATCAGGAGATACTACATATGCTTTCATAAACGGGATTGAGATGATCCCGGTACCTCTGCGTCTTTCTTACATGAGAGGGGGAGATCATCAAGCCCAAGTAGTAGGCCAAAAGGCTCTGGTCTATATTGACAATAGCACTGCACTTGAATTAACACACAGAATAAATATCAAGCGGGATTTTGTTTCTCTTGTCTAATAAATTCGATGATAAAGCAAGAGAATATGAAATCAACATTTTTACCTAGAGAACACTGGTGAATGTAGGCTTTAGATACTTAGTCAGGATTCATTTCAGCGACCTAGGACTCCATGGTGAAAATCTCAAAGTCCTTGTTAATGAAATGATTGTGGATGATAACATCTCCATAGAAAAGGATAAATATGCATCCTACAGTATAAAGACTATGTAGTGGGAGTTAAAGGGCAAAAAGATGAGGGTAAACGTGATATATTGATTTCCCTCCAGACGTATGATGAGTTTGTTGATGGAGATCAACTCATCAAGGGATTTGCGATATTCAAGTTGAGCAACCCTGACAATAGTCTTGCTAGTCCGAACATCATTCCTCTGCGAAGAGATCACTCCCCTTGAATTATTCACAATCCATTGCCAATTCAATGTCAAGAATATGCAACTCTTGCAATAGCCATACTTGCTCTCATAAATATCATCATCCATAAGTTGCGGGAAATTTATGAAGCAGGAAACATTGCAGAGGAGGAAAACAAACATTCAACAAGGGCTGAAAGACTCTATCGACGTTTTTTACTTGCTGAGATCAAATCAGCCACTGAAAATTTCAGTGAAGCACTAATCATCGGAAGGGAAAGATTTGGTAATATTTACAAAGGGCTTATTGATAATGGGAGAGAGACTGTTGCCATAAAGAGGTTAAAATCAAACTCAAGACAAGGG
This sequence comes from Mentha longifolia, assembly GCA_001642375.2. Classification (NCBI taxonomy): domain Eukaryota; kingdom Viridiplantae; phylum Streptophyta; class Magnoliopsida; order Lamiales; family Lamiaceae; genus Mentha; species Mentha longifolia. Next base: position 25,288,572 of record CM038115.1, read on the forward strand.
AAACATGAGTTTTTGATAGAGATCGAAACACTTTGTGAGTTTCGACATATTAATCTCGTCTCTTTGATAGGCTACTGCAGTGATCACAAGGAAATGATCCTTGTTTATAAGTACATGCCAAGTGGCACACTGGTTGAACACCTTCATAAATATGCTAGGGAAGGCAATGACTCTTGTTCCCTCACTTGGAAGCAATGCCTAAATATCTGCATTGGTTCTGCCCGAGGCCTAGATTAACTTCAAACATCCTCTTGCACGAAAATCTCATAGCTAAGGTCTCAGATTTTGGGTTAGCTAAGATTGAAGATCAGAGCAAGTTACAGAGCCATGTCAACAAAAGTCAAGGGCACATACGGGTACTTGGACCCATACTACTACAGTACACGCAAATTGACAAGGAAAAGTGACACATATGCTTTTGGCGTGGTGTTGCTGGAAGTATTGTGTGAGAGAAAATCAATGTATTCAAGCTTTGGAGAAGACGAGCACTGTCTCACCGGATGTGCTTGAAACAAAATTAATGAGGGAGAGATTAATGAGATTGTAGCCTCGAGTCTGTTGGAAGAAATCATACCAGATAGCCTGAAGGTATTCGTTGAGGTTGCTGAAAATGTTTGCATCATGAGCCAAAGAAAAGGCCAACAATGGCTCAGATTGTGGTGTAGCTCGAGAATGCCCTTGAGCAGCAGGATATAGGAAAAACCATTGAACCAAATCTTATAGCTCCTGTTTCTAAAGATGAATGTCCATCAAATGGAAACACGATGTCATCTGCAAAGACAGAACAATCAGAAGAAGACTCTGCAGATGTGCATGCTGAGACATCTCCTTATATAAGAACAAACAAATTCATATCTTTTCCCATCTGGACAAGATGAATGGAGATAACCAAAACTGTATAAGCCACACTTTTGGGGATTGTATGCACTCTGGAACAAGTTCAAACCATCTGAGGGAAAAGAACTCAGCTCAACACCTGGTATAAACTCACTCTGTCATACTAAATTCCAAACACCTTGCATCATATGCTAATTCTTTAGCCTATCATTATTCCACTGGCTTGTATGTTCCAAAAGTAAAACAAAGTTATTCTTGCGAATTTTTTGAGACAGTCTTGAAAATACCAAAGCCTGACTTTAGCAGGCTAGCTGCTGCTACGAATCGATTCTCCTCCTCATATAAGATTGGAATAGGAGGATATTCTTCTGTATACAAGGTGAGTTAGTCAAGGCTGATGATTTCTTTCTTTCTTTCCTCACAATATAATGTACTGATACTAATTTCTTCTTCTCTATACTAAGTCTAATCTGAATCATCATATAGGATGTGTTACCCGCGGAAAGAACGCTAGCAGTTAAAAGATATAAATCATCAGAGTGGGACTTAAAAATGAGATTCTTTCAGTTTCCAGTCTCCATCATCGGAACATTATTAAACTACTTGGATATTGCATTCATGACAAATAGGGATGCTTTTGTATGAGTTCATGATAAATGGAAGTTCAGATAGATTTATATTTGGTTGGTGTCTTCAAGCTCTTAGTTTCCAATTCCTAATATAAAGATAAATATAGAATCTAACACATTGATGAAGAAACGATGTCAACTTCAATGGTCAGTACGCTTCAAAGTCATAATTAGGATTTGCTAGAGGGGCTATTTATCTTCATCAAGATTCAAGTCCAAAAACATTTCATAGGGATCTGAACCCCACCAATATGTTACTGGACGATGAGATGAATCTTAGAATTCTAGGTTTTGGCATAGCCAGAAAAACTGAAGATGACCAATTGGAACTGTCCACCGTTCTTGCTGGGACCATGTAATGTACTTTTATAATATATATCCTTTCAAGTCTACCTTTTGTGTTTCTGGGTCATATGTAAAGATATTTTGATTCTCGAATTTGCGTTGCAGGGGTTATCAGTCACTAGGATGTTTTGCTACAGGGAGAATTTCAGAGAAGATAAATGTCTACAGTTTTGGGGTATTAGTCCTAGAGATCATGAGTGGTAAGAGGAATAATCAGCCAAATCCGGGGCACCTCATCAGATATGTAAGTATCTACGAACTTCCAAGTATAATGTGCATGCAAGTATTTTCATACTAGACAATAAAGATTTAGGATATTTATATGATTTCTACTGCAATCTTTCCGGCTAACATATTTACATTTGCTGCCTTAACGCATCTCATCAGTCATCACTCTATACATGAATTTAAGGTAAATGTCATAACAGATGAGAACGCAAATGAGGAAAATAATTCGTAGGATGAATACGTAGAGATGTGTGAACGAGTATACCAGTTTCTGCAGTTGTAGAATCGTGAATGCATTATGATTTTCTGAATGTCCAGGCATGGAAGGTGAGGAGTGTATTTGACCTAGTAGACGAATTCCTTGGTGGAGAGTATTCAAAGGAAGAAGCGCTTCGATGCATCCAAGTAGGTCGATTGTGCTCCAATATGAACCGCCAGCAACGCCCTACAATGGCTTCTGCGTTTAAAAGGTTGCTCGGAGAAGACTTATGGCTACAAGAGAAGATGGCACATGCACACTCCCCGCCAATTCTGGAACATGACGATGCACCCGATTGGGAGACAGACTGGCCAGATTATGATTTCTTTTAGTTCAAGAAATTGTTAAAACGAGTAACCGATCGCCTCTGTAAATGTAGCAACCAGTTTCAAAATTCAATAACTCCTATGCTTGTTCGTTCCCCTTTCGTCTCACCATGGATGCGGCATTTCGTCGAACATGTTGAATATCATTTGCAGAAGAGAAGAGGAAATAGATACCCCGCTTATACTTTGCTGGAAAACTGAAAACTTCCATCATAACACATCACATAGATATAGAATCATCCAATGTTACAGATGAAATCGATGAAATCTATACTTTCAAATTGTAAACTTGGAATCAAATGCGTGATGGGTGAAATACAGAACTGATAATAACTTACTGGAATCGCATGACTCTGACGCGGAACGCACGGAGAAGTTGAAATTTTCCCCAATCAAACTGAAGTTACAGAACGAGAAAATTCAAGTAGTGTCCGCACACGACATGTAGGTAAGATCAGACATATGCAGAAATGTTATCCTTTCAAAATATAATAGGCGGCATGCATTTACAGCGTACTTAACACATTGTAGTGCGGTTCTTTTACAAATGAAGTCAATCTGTTTGATGAAAATTACGCCTTCATGGTCGATAACAGGAAAAAGAAAGTACAGGAATAATCCCATTGGATACCAATCCTAGCTGCCTACACTTATGTAAAATCAATCTACATTTCTGTATTGCGGCTTCGGATTTCATGCAATGAAGTCGTTTTCTTCTCCATACCTGCCTATACAAGAGTTGCTGTAGTGTCAGTGACTGAATCCTAGACGCCGGTTGTCTCCATGGTTTTGAAATGCTCCGAATGCTTAACTTGATGGTTTCATGTAAGCGTTCTCCAAATTAAATATGGCATCAGATTTTAAATGGGGCTTATACAAAGCTGCTTCCACTACCTTCTCTTGCAGTGATGGGTCTAATCCGAGCAGCATCTTCACCACAGAAGTCATATTTGGCCGGTGATGAGATCCATATTGGGTGCACAAGAGGCCTACTTGAATGCACCTCAGAGCTTCTTCCTTTGAAAATGCCCCTCTTAGGGATTTTTCTACGAAGTCGAATGCATTCCCTTCTTCGCACAGGTTCCATGCCTGCGCATAACAATATCAATGCATGTATTCCTGCAAAGCTTCAGGTAAAATCCTTTCAAAATGCAGCATTTGTCGTTTTCAGATTTTCGACTCTCTTAAGTCTCTTTCCTTACTATTGATATCATCGCACTAATTTGTTCATTTTCTTATTGTATATTTGTGTGTTTCAGAATTTAGAATAATTCTTGTGTCCATGTCAGTTCTGTTTTGCTCGTCTACTTCTATGCTTATGTGCAATCCAATCATAGGGAGAATATGACAGGTGAAATGGAGTGATGAAAAGAACTACAGATTCTTCTCTTGAACTTTGACAAAAAATCTTAATGCATAGTAGAGTGGTTTTATTTGATTATTACAGAGTAAATGAACGCAGCAATATTCACAAATTTTCACTCTTCAAAATTTATAATGTGTAATGGACTTGCCTGGGGATTTGTAAGTAAAGTTCATAAAACCTCCTGATACTTACATATTCCATGAGGTTCAGATCATATCTTGGGTATCCCATATTTTTCTTGCCACTCATTATCTCCAGGAGTAGAACCCCAAAGCTATAGACATCAGTCTTCTCCGAAATTCTCCCATGAGCTACATATTCTGGTGCAATATAACCACTGAACAAACAATCATGTTGTAAATCATCCCTTATAACTTTGAAAAGAATAACCAGTAGATTGGATGTATCATCTCAGCAAACTTACATGGTACCTGCAACTCTAGTATCCAGTTCTGACCTGTCGCGTTCGAACCTTCTAGCAATGTCAAAGCCTGAAATTCTAGGATTCATCTTACTGTCCAGTAATATATTGGTTGACCTGAGATCTCTGTGAATTGTTCTCATTCCTGACTCTTTGTGAAGATAGAGAACTCCTCTAGCAACCCCCATGATGATTTGGAAACGTTGAGACCATTCTAGCTCTCGCTTTCGCACTTCATCTATACATACAAGATTCCCCACATTCAGAATTCAGGAGCCATACATTAGGTTCTGTGTTATTTAATGCAATTAGTATTAAATTGTGAAGAACTGAGTAAGAAGGCTCCAACCATATAAAAGTGCTTCATAACTTCCGTTTTCCATGAACTCATACAAGAGCAAAGCTCCTTGTTCATGAATGCAATACCCAAGTAGTTTGATGATGTTCTGATGTTGGAGACTGGAGACCATAAGAATCTCACTTGTGAACTCATCGAGGGCATGTCGTGATAGAGAAAACTTTTTTACTGTCATTTTGTCTCCTGTCGCGAATACAGCCTATACAAAGCAGTAGTAGCATGTCACTATAACTCCTACACTCAGTTTCATACAATGGTTCATCACTAGTGCCCAATATAAGTTGCATTCAATATTGGTCGATGAGGGTTTAGATGAGAAAACAATCGCTATCTTGTAAGAAAGAGAAGGAAAGAGTCTCTATCCTGATAAGTTACCTTATACAGAGAACCAAATCCACCTTCTCCAATCTTCTGCGAGGAAGAAAATTGATTGGTGGCAGCTGCAATTCTGGTAAACTCAAACTTCGGCATTTTTATGTGTTCATGCATTTCTGCAAAAAAAAAATGCTTAAATATAAGTTCTTGCATTACACAACAATTTCATAATAATGAAAACAATATGAAAAATTAGACTATGATGCAAAAATAGATGATATCGAAGTATATACCTAATATTAGTTTGAGCTCTTTCTTCTTACTGGGTTTCAACCTGTTCCGAAAAGCATTCCATGCTGAAAACCTCAATGTTCTGTTGATTTTTGCCTTTCTTTCTTTTTCTGCTGCCACTGGGAATTTGCTTAAACTAGTTTCTTTTGTAGGGGGAGATGGAACAGCCTGCGTATATGTGGAGGCTTCCACTGGTAGACCTTCATTTGACTTGGCATATGCTATTTGACATGGCCCACTAAGGTTTCTGCCCTCCTGCTTCTCAAGTGCAAACTCAAGTTGCCCCACAACTTGAGCCATTGTTGGCCTTTTCTTTGGTTCATCATGCAAACTTCTTTCAGCAACCTCAGTAAAGGCCTTCAGGCTCTCAGGTAGAATGTACCCTATCAGACTTGGAGCTACGATCTGATTGGCCTTTCCCTCATTGATTCTGTTTCGAGCCCATTTGGCGAGGAAACATTCATCTTCTCCAAGCATTGGATCTATTGCTCTTCTTCCGCACAATACTTCCAACAACACCACACCAAAGGCATATGTGTCACTTTTCCTTGTCAATTTACAGGTGCTGAAATAGTAGGGGTCTAAGTACCCATATGTGCCCTTAACTTTTGTGCTTACATGGCTCTGAAACCTGCTCCTTTCTTCATGTTTGGCCAAGCCAAAATCTGAGACCTTAGGTGTGAAATCTTCATCTAACAAGATGTTTGAAGGCTTTACATCTCGATGTATGACTCCGTGGCCCGTGTGGAGATAGTCCAGCCCCCGACCAACTCCAATGCAGATGTTGAGGCGTTGTTTCCACGTGAGACAAGAAGAATCATTATCCGCCCTGGAAAGTTTGTAGAGGTGATCAGCCAGTGTACCATTCGGCATGTACTCATAAACAAGAATCATTTCGCCATGCTCACTACAATAGCCAATTAAGGATACGAGATTGATATGCCGGAGCTCACAAAGTGTTTCTATCTCTGTCAAAAACTCACGTTTCCCCTGTTTTGAGTTCGATTTTAACCGCTTTATGGCAACTGTCTCTTCTCCGTTATCAACAAGCCCTTTGTAAACTCTACCAAACCCTCCCGTTCCGATGACTAATGCTTCGCTGAAGTTTTTCGTGGCTGATTTGACCTCAGCCAGTGAAAAATGTCGACAGAATCGTTGTGCTCTGGCAGATGGTATGTTTTCCTCCTCTGTGATGCTTGCTTCGTACATCTCCCGCAACTTATAGACCATGATATTTATCATACTAAGTATAGTAACTGCAAGAGTTGCAGCTGCATTTCCATATTTGTGGATAGTCCGCGAGGCTGAAGCTCTTTCCGGAGGAAAGGGACTAGGCTTGGCATGACTGTTATCAAGGCTCTTCAACTTGAATATCTTAAAATAAAGGCAAAAATTTTCCTGACCTGCATTCACTTGAAATGTACAGGAGAATTGAGAACAAGAGGCTCTTCCCTTTTTGTGGGGAACTGGATCAGCAAAGGTAGATACCCTGGAAAAGCCTTTGAACTGCAACGAGGAAGAAGCTTTTGGTTGTATATCTCCATGCCATTTTCTGCCATTGCTTGCTGCAGAATGTTTTCTTGATCTGCAGTTGATAGAAACATCACCTCTGAATTGAGTTGGTTCTTCATTTCCACCGGCTGTGACGGTGATGGGGAAGCAGAGAAATGCAAGAATGAACGAAACTCGAGAGGGATTCATAGTTCAGCTTCTTAAGTACAGTGAATCTTATGACTGAACCTTGAATGTTAAATGACCACTTTCGATGCAGTTTTAAGACATTAGTTTCAGTCCTCTCACTTTTCAAAGGTTTCATACTAGTCGGTCACAGCAATCTGTCGAATGAAACATAATCAAGTGACAGATCTTATGTTGACAAAATGCAACTTGTAAATTCTGAATACAAAATTTCGTTGGATGTTCATGTTCTTTTCTGTTACAGTATATAATTTTGGTGGAAGTTGACATACATAATAAATTCTTACATGCAGAAGAAGTTTCCATCTCTCCTTAACTGGTATTTGTTTGACTAATTTCATGGAAAATTCACTGCAAGTCAACTTCATGGCTTACAGAAAGAGGTGAGCTGTGTTGAAGTAGAACCTTCTTAAGATAGGACAACTGTGTCTAAATTGGAGTTCAGAGCTTCTTCTTCTTCCCTTTTTTTGTTTTTGCCTTGCTTTGGCTGGTATCTGATCTTTCCCCATTTTCCAGAAGAAAATTAAGAACTCAATTTAGTATGGGACAAAATGTAAAATAGTCATTTAAGATAGTGGATGAAAAAAACTAGCCACTAACTTAAAAATATATAAAACATAACCACTTTTATATGATAAGACAAAAATACCCTTAATGAGATCGATCGAGCCCAACGCACTAAAGATCGATCGAGCCCTTGAGCCCAACACACTAAGGATCGATCGAGCCCTTGACCCTAACACACTAAGGCTCGATCGATCCCGACACATGGGATCGATCGAGCCCATTCAACCTGAACACACTAAGGCTCGATCGATCCCATTTCAGGCTCGATCGATCCCATTTCAGGCTCGATCGCACCCAAGACTTTTTTTCTTCTTACAAATATTAAGTATTAAGAGTAAAAATGTCAAAGTGACTACTTTTTATATCTTTATAAGTTGGTGGCTATTTTTTTATTTTTATTAAGTTAAGTGACTATTTTCTACTATTACCACAATGTGTCTATGATAAAGAGATTGAAGATATACCTCGAATGTACTTTATATATCAAAGTTTTAGGTTATTGTTCATACTATTAATCAAATTTAAATTGTATTATACTAAATGTTCTGCATAAAGTTGTAATGAGCATTTTTGTGAATTATTACGCGACATAATTAATTTGTACACAAAAAATTAATTAAGACTAAAACAAACATATAAGTTGGACTAGAGCTGTCAAATGCTCAGGTCGGGCTGGCCCAGCCCAAGCCCATCGGGTTTGAGATAAAAGTCGGGTCGGGTCGGGCTAGCCCAAAATTTCATCGGGCCACAAAAATTAATGCCCAAACCCGGCCCATGACAAAAATTATAGTGTAAAAATAATCGGGCCGCCCAAGCCCGTCGGGCTTTTGAGTGTCTCGGGTCGGGTCGGGCCGGCCCAAAATTTCTACGGGCCATAAATTTCATAGCCCAAGCCTGCCCAAACTACGAGCGGGCCGAGACTACCCGTCGGGCCGGGCTTTTTCAGGCCAAATTTGACAACTCTAAGTTGGACACATGCTTGCCTAAAAGAACCAAACATGAATATTACTTTCAATATATATATATATATATAATAGCAAAATAAAAGTTGATCAACCACGATTTTTCTTAATTATTTTGCTAAATTCTCATAATTTTAGCTAATTAATTAATAATTTAATCTAATTAATATTATTTTTAATTTAATATATATCTTTAATTATTTTATAGTAGTATATCTTTAATTAATTTTACCAAATCTAACGCAAGAATAAATTAAGATAGCCAAAAAAAAAGAATAAAGTGTTTGAAGACGTGTATATATACGTGGCTCATGAAATAGCACTAACTAACAAGCTATTCAACTCATGATCGATGTCTCATACCTAACGCCATGGTGCATGTGATATAATAATAATAATAATAATAATAATAATAATAATAATAATAATCTACCACGATTTTTCTTGGTAGCAAAATAAAGGTCAATCAACCACGATTTTTCTTGGCATCTAAAGGATTGAACCATAAGAAGATATCTATCATGCGTAGTTGTTTGCATTTAGCAGAATACAAAAGCCTTCATGAGAGAATTGCAAAAAAAAATAAAAGAGCATCAAAATTATGAGAATGAAAACAAAAACAATATTAAAGATTTGGTATAAAAAAATGAAATCTTGATTTTTTGTGATCATTTTGCTAAATTCTCATAATTTTGCCTAATTAATTTAATCTAATTAATATGTATCTTCAATTTGATATGTATGTTTAATTATTTCATAATAATATATATCTTTAATTCATTCACACTTCTTCCTGAGCCCTATCAACCTCTATTCATAATTGCATATGTATATCTATACATTTTAATTATTAAAAAGTGTGCTTATCGATTTAATTAGCTAAAATATTGTTTAACTGATTCTCAACACATAGTGATGATTGAATAAACAACTACGGAGTACTTTATTTGTTTACATGTATTCGGCAACATTAATATTTTAGCTAATTAAATCGACAATCAGACTTTTTCAATCAAATCGACAATGTATAAATTTTTAAATTAGTAATTTTAGCTAATTAAATCCTATTTAATATGCTGATGTGGAAATGTCACGTACATAACTTTTTTCATTTCTGCTTGAATTTCTTTTTCATAGGTTTTTTTTTTAAGGGTTTAGTATTTTTTTTTTGTAGGGTTTAGTTTTTTTTTAGGGTTGAATTTTTTTTGTAGGGTTTAGTAGTTTTTTTTAGGGTTGAGTTTTTTTATGTAGGATTATTTTTGGTTTAGTATTTTTTTTGGTAGGGTTTTTTTTTTGTAGGGTTTAGTATTTCTTTTGTAGGGTTTAGTTTTTTTAGGGTTGAGGTTTTTTTTTTTTTGTGTAGGGTTTAATAATTTTTTGTAGGGTTGAGTTTTTTATGTAGGGTTTAGTTTTTTTTAGAGTTTAATCTTTTTTAATAGGATTTAGCATTTAATTTAATATATATATATAGGATGGAGATCATATGAAAATGAATCCATATGTGTTAACTAGAAATGAATCTACACCACACATCAAGATTAAATCAACGGTTTAAATATAAATGATGTGTAAATCAGTAACCACACTCCTTAATTCCTGGAATTAGTTAGTTTTCGTTTTTTACAAGTGGTAATTAATATCTCGGCATTAGAAGAATAAATCTCAAATATTTATTAATTTATGTATTATATATTCCATTATTTTATGTCGTTATTTGTCATTACTTAGTGGATCATTTTTTATTGCTTATTAAAGTATTATTTATTGATTAGTAATGCGTTTTTTGTTGCATAGGAGGAGTATCATATGAAAATGAATCTCCATGTGTTAACTAGAAATAAATCTAACCCATTCATTTTGATTGATCTACGGTTGTGATAGTAATGTCAATTTAGTTACATTTTTCGGCAACTATTTATATGGAAGGGTGTTAGAGTAAATAACTATGATTTGTAACTCCCGCATTCCTAATTTTATGGGATTGTTTCAATCTCGTTAGTTCATTTTATTTAATTATCTTGAAACCATATATTTTATTATTTGTTTAATACTACTTTTATTTGATCACGGTTCTTATTGTGTATTCAATTTTTTTTTTCAATATTTTGGCTTATTATAAGTGTCCTGCTCGTTGTCATCTAAAAGAATTCTGAAGGTATTTATTTTTCATTAAACATTTAAAAGCATTACACATGTTATAAAAAAAACAGAAATTGAACATACACCTAAGTAACAAGAAGTTTAGTTGCTAAAAAAAATTAAATGCAAACAATTCATAACATATACGTATAATTAAAATATTGACTACTAAGCAATAATAAGTAATAAAATATGCAATAAGTTGTTCTATACTAAGCAATAGTAAAAACCATATTATGCAATAACATAATATGCATTAAAATATAAATGCAACAATTTACACATGTAATAAGCAATAAATTGTTATATACTATGCATGTAAGAACTATATATATTATGCAATAACATAATATGCATTAAAATATAAATACAATAGTTTACCATACAATAAGCAATAAGTTATTCTATATTATGCAATAATAAAAACTGTATATATTATGTAATAATTTACGGTATATGCTATAATAACATAAATATGCAATAATTTATTATATCATATGCATTATTATTATAGTTTTTAAAAGTATTATAGATATAACTATACCATAATTGGATTGGAAATTATCTAGCAGTACAAGTACACTATCTAATAATAAAATATTGATATATGGTCTTATGATACAGTTTCTCTCCCCTCAAATCTCGAGAGAATATATAACGAAATATGCGGTTTATATATGGTGGAATCCGTTTCCTTAAATATAATTACCAATAAGCCCCTTTTAATTAGTCATTAACTATATAACCGTTTTTTTCCTATTAATTTTGTGTCGATCACAACCGCACAAATCTATTAAATCTACGGTCCATGTGTATTTCTAGTTAACACAAGAGGATATATATATATATATATATATATATATGACTTTATCATAACAATCTGCAATGCGCAAGCTTTTAAATTAATAATTTTAACTAATTGAATCGTATAAGATTTTAACATTATCTAAATAAGACTTGGCTTATAGTTTGTTAGTAGAGTATGGATGGACGGATGAAGAAGTCTAATTTAGTAATTTTGTCTTACTAATCAATTGATTTTTATTTAATTTATTGTTCTCATGTCTATTTTTTAGAGTTACTACATCAGGAAACACAAATATAATAGAATCAGATAAACATTTAAAAGGCTTCATATTAACGAGAAAATGATACCATTACGGCTTATAGTTTGTTAGTAGAGTTGGACATGCGGATGAAGAAATTCTAATTCTCTAATTTTCTCTGATTAATCAAATTGAGCTTTATTTAATTTATTAACCTCATATCGATTTTTTAGAGAGACTACTTCATCAAGAAACTTAAATATAATAGAATCATCTCAGTTTTATCCCAGATAAATATTTAAAAAACTTCATATTAACGAGAAAATTATGCCATTACGGCTTATAGTTTGTTAGTAGAGTAGGGACGGACGGATGGTTTATAGGAGTATGTATGAATGTGCTAAATTGAATTTTGAGAATATGATTTTATCAATAGGAAAACTTAAATATGATTGAGTTATCCTTAATCAATATTTAAATGACGGGCTGTTTGACATTCTATCCTTCAATTATATCGAACGTGATTTCATCAATAGGAAAACTCAAATATGATGGAGTTATCCTTAATCAATATTTAAATGACGGACTGCTTGACATTCTATCCTTCAATTATATCGAACGATGGACGGATTTACTTTAAATAAATATAACCACGCGAAAAAATCTTACCTCTCATTGACTTATTTTTTTTTTACCAATAGAATACTTGATATGAAAAATGTTACCAATTGTCAATTTATTGCAACGTATAATTGACGGTTTAACATTCAAAATGCGTATAACTACATAAGAAATGAGACATCACCTAATCTATTTTTATATTACAATGATCAACGGGCTACTTGATATTCAGAACAAGTAAAACTAATCAAGAAATGTCATACGCCTCATTGGTCTTTTTTTTTCCTAATTCAATTTAATGTTATTTTTTTTTTGAATGGATCTTAACAATATTATAATCTTAAAATAAATAATTATATTATTATTATATATAATAGCAAAATAACGATCAACCATGATTTTTCTTAATTATTTTGCTAAATTCTCATAATTTTGCCTAATAAATCATTACTTTAATCTAATTAATATATCTTTAATTTAATATATATCTTTAATTCATAGAAATTTAGTTCAATTAGGATTCTCATACAAATTACGCATTAATATATCTATTTTATACATGAGAAATATTAAAATACTATTACATACATGCACACGACAATTGTAAGTAAATTCTTACGGAATAAATATATAATTTAATTAATTCTAAATAAAAATATTTAATAATATAATATTAAATTCGATGCATACTAAAAGAATTTTAAAAGCTTATTGGCCGGCCAACAGGCCACCGCAAAATCGATTTTGTGTTTAATATAGTATCAAATGTATTAAATTAAAAATACATGTTGGGAACCCTTTGAAACTGAGTTTTGATAATGCTATTAGAAACCACACTTAGATATAGGTTTTAAGTGGAACATGCTGGTCTCCGTGTTTAGATCAGTCAAGCTTAACTTGGACAGGTTGCTAATGTAAAGGTCAAGGTTGGTAGTGCAACCTTGTACCTAATCTACTCAATCGGTCATACTGTTCCATCAGGTGATTTGTCTATGTAACATGCTCCTACCATACTCAAAGATTTCACACGAAGGTTATAAAAGACCGAAGACAGTTCGAGGCATAGGAAGGTCGACCTGTGAAGTCCAACCTGAGTTGTGGTTAAGAAACCTGTTCTTACCCAATGACAAGAATTGTGTCAGACTACGGTACTGCAAATCCTGACACACTTCCAACGGCTCTATTTCAAATGCTTCACTATAAATACCTCAACTCATTCCAGAAAGAATTTACGGGAAACTCAATACACAAGCGGAAACGCTGCAGAAATCTCAAGCTAAACAATCATTCAATCAACACTCGAAATCACTAGAGCTTTCCCAAGTGTTGATCTTTGTAGATTTCTGATCTCTCTAGAAACTGTCTTACTAGAACACATCACCCACACTCACTACCATCACAGTTGATATTCAGTGTAGTTGATTGAGTTGTGTATTCCTAACAACGATAGCTATTCACAGCTTTCTAGTTTGGATATTAGCGCTAGTTGTTTAGCGTTGGTAAGATTGTATGAAAGATTGTATGTAAAGTAAAAAGAAACACGACTCAAGAATCATGCTAGATTCAGTCTAAAGAAAGACTTGAATTTGGACTGGACCTCCACCAGTGTTAAAAGGAGCGAATATCTCAAGTTAAGGGATTACAGATTCGACGGGATCTGGTGTGGACGTAGGAGCTGTTTACTCCGAACCACGATAAAAACTTCTCGTGTTTCTCTCTCTTGCTATTTACTTTTACATCTTTATTTACACAGTTTGCATATTCACAACTTGCACTACTGTAACCTGTCTTGCATGAAGTCTTTTGAAAACTGTGTTGAAAAACGGTTAGCCAACCTTTCCACCAAACTTCCTTACGCAGATTAGTTTTGCAAGCTCAGCAGTTTACTGATTGAGCTGGAAAAACTAAGCTGCTCTGATAAACTGAAGTGACGACTCATAAGATCAAATTGTTTTTGAAAAATGAAAACTGTTGGCTAATTGGTGTATTCCCCCCCTACACCAATGACTACTTATCGGGGCCTACAAGTGGTATCAGAGCGGTGGTTCTTTTGACCACTGCTTCTGCATACTAGAAGCTACTTGTGTTTTAGCGTCAAATTGAACTAGATCTCTGGAATTGTGTTTGTGCATACATACATAAACTGTCACTATGGAAGCTTCACTTCTCCGCGTCTGTGAAGATTTCTCTGTGCAGGGATATGAAGACTGGAGCTTTCGAATAAAGATGTGCCTCCAAGCTCATCATGTGCTGATGTGGGATGTCATCGAGAATGGCCCAACACCAATCTACAAACCCTACGATACTGATGTTTCTGGAGAAAAAGTTTCCGAAGCGACGTATGTGCCAAAGATTAAAGATCCCAGAAAATACACAACCGAAGAAAGAAAGGAAGCTGGACTTGACAGCTTCGCAAAAGGGTTGATCTCTAGCACAGTTAAGGGAGTCCACCTGGCCAAGATAAGAAATCTTAGAACTGCAAAGGAAATGTGGGACATCTTAAAAGCTATAAGCCTTGGATCAACAGAAATGCTGGAAAATAAGCTGTCAGTGGCATGCAGTAAATTTGAAGAATTCAAAATGCAGCTAATAGAGACCATTGATCAGCTCAAGAACAGATTCACAATGATCACTTTGGAGATCGCAGCTCTCAAGAAAGATAAATACACACAGCGCGAACTCAACCTCAAAGTTATCCAATCTCTCCCAGCAAGCTGGCATGTGTACAGTGCCATGCACTGTGGCAGGTCGGATATCAGCAACCTGTCAACCGAGCAACTGTTTGATCTACTCATCGGGAATGAGTTTGAAATGATCAGACTTCATGGGTCAGAACAAGCGTCTTCAAGCAAGAAGACCGAGCCCGAAAAGAAAGAAAAGGATGTTGCATTCAAAGCTGCATCAATTATAGAGGAAAGAGCAATCCCAAAGGATTTATGCTCCAAAATGGAGAAATTGTTGAAAGACTATGCACTCATGGCTATGAGAAATGAAAAGCTTGAAAAACGTTTCAACAAATTCCGTAAATATCACAAGGACTTCAAGAGAAATCAAACCACCTCTTCTTCCGACAAGAAAGGTGAAGGTAAATCAAAACCCTCTAAATTCAATTCTTCTAACACTCCCGAGGGTGGCTGTTTTGAATGTGGCAGACCAGGTCACTATAAGTCAGACTGCCCAGACTTATCAAAGGCTAAACGCGAAGAGCTCCGCGCAAAGAGAGATCAAAAGCTTAAGGAGCAGCGCAACGCCATGATCGCAGCTGAGGAAGAGGCCAAAGCAATTGCCACATTATCAGACTCAACCTCCTCCGACGAAGATGTTGATGATGAATTGGATGAGGAGGAATGTCGCTTAGCTGATGAGGAACTTGAATATGAGGAATGCTACATGGGAAAAGATCTCGATCTTGCTCAATACAAGGTTGATACTGAAACCTCACTTTCATATTCAACTGACTCCGAACATGCAGGTATTGAAATACCTGAAATGCCAACGTATGAAGAGTTTCAACAACAGCTTGATGACTACAAGAAGCTCTCGGAAATGTTTAAACAAGTAGTCATAGAAGGATCCAAGCTGGAGGATGAAAAAATGAAACTCAAAGCTGCCATGAATGAAGACTTCACTCTCTATGATGAAGCAAAAAAAAAAAGAGATAGAGACCTTAAAAATCCAATTGGGTCAATCAGCTTTAAGGGAAGAAAACCTTAAAGAAATGCTCACTGAAAAGGATAGTGAGATCAACAACTTAAATGGCAAACTGGTAGATCTCGCAAAGGAGCATGAGAAGCTATTGCAAAAAGAGCTCAAGCTTCAACAAGTCCTGATGAAAATGAACAAAAGTGGTGAAAAGCTTGAAGCCTTGCAAGCTGCCCTGAGACCTGCTCAGATAAAGTTTGGCATTGGATTCCATGGTCAAACCAACGGAGCCAAAGAAAAGGAGATGGTCCTGTTCAAGAAAGAAAAAGGATTGGTTGAATGCAAAGCTCATCAGACTCTACCAGACAAGCAACTCAAACTGAAAAATCCAGTCTGGCAACCACAAGCAATCCTGGTAAAAGTGCATGAAAAGCCTGCTATCAAGAAACAACAGCTAAGACTGTCAGTTGAACAGCAAAAGGTTGAGCGACCTAGGAAACTATATGGTCAAACAGCTTATCAAAAAGGAAGCCAACCTGCTCCAAGAATGGTGCAAACTGCTAGCAAAAGAAAAGCAGTCTCTCAACCAAGAACCACTCAAACTGCTCAACCACAACGAAATAATTACTGTGAGCAGCGGCCAAATCAACAAACACTTGACAATGAAGGTTATTGGTACGACCATCATTGGTACCAATATCCTGAGCTGTCAAGTAGGCACTATCAATTTCCACATGGAAGTGGATTTGGAAATGATCGCTGCAGATGTGGATATATGGAGCAGTATTATCAAAATGATCATTATCAACCTGCTCATTACCAACAGCAGTCTGAATACTCTAATGAAACCTTCTACTCAACAAATAAGCAACGGACCAAGCCACGAGTCAACAGAAGGAGGATCCAAAAGAAGAATCCTGGAAACCAAGTTGCTAAAACTCAACCTACTAACAAAGCACCCAAATTCATGTGGGTTGCTAAAACTATCTAATTGTAGGATGGGAAAGCTCAAAGGAGAAAGCGAGCAGCTCGCGGCACGGTCTGGATCATTGACAGTGGATGCACAATGCACATGACCTGCGACAAAAGCTTGCTTACAAACTTCATTGAATGTGATGGACCTCTAGTCACTTTTGGAGGAGACTCTAAAGGGAAAACAAGAGGTTATGGTAATCTAGTTGTTGGTAAAACAAAAATATCTAACGTCACATATGTTGAAGGTTTAAATCATAATCTCTTTTCAGTAAGCCAGTTCTGCTCTACTGGAAAAAGAGTAGAATGTTTTGCTAACATATGTGTTATAAAGAACAAGGAAGGAGAAGAAATTCTTCTTACCGGTATTTTATAGGATAACTTGTACATAGTACAATGGTCAGATGAGAAAGAAACCTGTCTGGTCACGAAATCTGCACCTGAAGTCAGCTGGCTATGGCATAAGAGACTGTGTCACTTAAACTTCAAAGCCATCAACAAGCTTGCTCGCAAGAAGCTCGCAGATGACCTTCCAGATCAAGTCTAGTACAAAGATCATGTTTGTGAAGCCTGTCAAGCTGGAAAGCAGACCAAATCGTCATTCCCAAGCATTGCAGCTCACAACACAAGTAGAATCTTGGAATTACTCCACCTGGATTTATTTGGTCCAGTAACTCCTAGAAGCATTAATGGTAAAAAGTATACTCTCGTTATTGTTGATGATTACTCACGATATACTTGGGTTATTTTCTTACATAAAAATAAGGAGACACTAGTAGAGCTACATGCGCTGCTCACCAGACTATCAAACATGAAAAACAAAAGTGTGATCTCAATCAGATCTGATCGTGGAATAGAATTTCTTAATCATATGATTGAGTCCTACTGTACTAGAAATGGAATTACACATCAAACTTCAGCAGCTCACACACCTCAACAGAATGGTGTTGTTGAACGACGCAACAGGTCTCTAAAGGAAGCAGCTCGCACAATGCTAAATGAAACCAATCTTCCCAAGAAGTTCTGGGCGGAAGCAATCAACACAGATTGCTACACTCAGAACAGATTAGTCATTCATAAACTCCATACGAGTTGTGGAAAGATAAGAAATCTCGATTCAAATATCTTAAATCTTTTGGTTGCGTGTGTTGCATTCATAATAATGGGAAATCACAGTTAAAAACATTTGATAGCAAAGCAGATCCAGGAATATTTGTAGGATATTCAGAGATCAGCAAAGCCTTCAAAGTTTTTAACAAGAAGACTCAGATTGTGGAAGTAACACCATATGTTGTTTTTAATGAATCTATCTGTGAGTACAGGGAGACTCAACCTGAAGAAAGTACAGGTGCAAATCAAGATCAAGCAGGCTCCAACACGCAGTTTTGAGATGAAATACTAATATGGAGTCCAACCGACTTGGAAGAAGAAGAAAGTCAGCCTGTACAAGATTCCAATCCACAAAATCCACCCATTCAGCAAGGGGGAACAAACTAACGGGGAACCGAAGCTCCTCCAACCAGCACCTCTTCAACTGATTCAGAAACTCCAAAAGAACCTGCAGTCAATGCAGAACTGTCAGAGGATCAGCTTGCTGAACAATTTGAACAGCTTGACCCATTCACTCAACCTCTACCTGAGTTTGAAGATCCCTTACCAGACCCTGAACCAATTCTCACAGAAGAAGAAATCTCTCGTCAAAGGAGATGGGTCGATGCTCATCCTGAAGATCTCATTGTTGGGAACCCAAAGGCGAGTGTGAAGACAAGAAGACAGATAGGGGAAAACTGTCTACTAAGCTGTTATCTCTCCCACTCTGAACCCAAAACCATTGAGGAAGCTCTTACCGATCATGACTGGGTTATAGCCATGCAAGAGGAACTTAATGAGTTTAAAAGAAACGAAGTATGGTCACTAGTTGATCGTCCTACACATCAAGGAGTGATTGATGTAAAATGGGTGTTTAGGAATAAGAAAGATGAAAATGCTGAAGTAATCAGAAATAAGGCAAGATTAGTTGCCAAAGGTTACTGTCAACAAGAAGGGATAGACTATGATGAGACCTACGCACCAGTGGCAAGACTAGAAGCAATTAGGTTGTTTTTAGCATATGCAACTCATCAGAGGTTCAAAGTCTACCAAATGGACATGAAGAGTGCTTTCCTCAATGGAATCCTTGGAGAAGAAGTTTACATTGAACAACCACCAGGTTTTGAGGAAGCAGGTCCAGAGAAAGTTTACAAACTTCACAAGGCAGTATATGGTTTGAAACAAGCTCCCAGAGCTTGGTATGAAACGTTGTCTACATTCCTACTGCATTCTGGTTTTAAAAGAGGATCGGTCGATAGAACTTTATTTACTTTTAAGTACAAGGATAATATTCATCTTGTGCAAATTTATGTTGATGACATTATCTTTGGATCTAGGTCAAAGTTTCTATGTGCAGGTTTGGAGAACTCATAAAGAATGAGTACAAAATGTCCATGATGGGGGAGGTGAACTTCTTCCTCGGCCTGCAGGTCAAGGAATCTGCGGATGGTATCTTCATTTGTCAATCCAAATATGCTAACGAGCTGGCAACCAAATTCGGTGTCCAAGATAGTAGACCACTGAGATTCCAATGATTGCAAATGGAAAGATGAATCCAGATTCTGAAGGGAAACCTGCCAGCATAACTTTGTACAGGGGAATTATTGGTTCTTTACTTTATCTTACTGCAAGTCGACCTGATATTTCTTTTACAGTTGAAATATGTGCTCGGTATCAAGCTAATCCAAAGGAATCTCATCTAGAAGCAGCCAAGAAAATTCTTAGATATGTCAAGGGAACTGTGAACTTCAGATTATGGTACCCCTGTGATGATAATTTTGAACTAACTGGCTATGCAGATGCAGATTATGGAGGATGCAAACTGGATAGAAAGTCCACATCAGGGACTTGTCAGTTTCTTGGAAGCAAATTGATCTCTTGGTTTTCAAAGAAGCAAACTTCAATTGCTACTTCAACAACAGAAGCTGAGTACATGGCGACAGGAAGCTGTTGTGCACAGATTCTTTGGTTGAAACAACAACCCAATACTTCACGGACCTCTAGGGATTTAATCCTATCCGTTGAACGGTTGAGATACCTTAATCACAACCGCTTATTCTCTCTTATATATGTGCTCACCAACTGTGCATCGTCGTTCTCATTCAAATTTCCGCATTCTTCCGCCATTTTTTCTCTGCAACTCCTTTCTTTCAAAATTCAACAGTCTAAGTTCTCTTATACTTTCTTGAAATGGCAGGAGAATCCACCTCTCACAACGTCAAGCATACAACCGGTACAAGCAAACAGCTAGATCTTCCAACGACTATAGAACAGAAGATCCAGTACATGCAGGAGTTTATTCTCATTGAGCCCGCGGCAAATCTCTCTACATACGACTACGCCGGCCTGAACGAGATGTACTCCACCATTAAAGTAGCGGATGGTTTTTACAAAATCATCTCTCGTGAGCCAAAATTCTGGCTTCCTCAATAAGTCGCTATGTTCATTCTCTCTTATTTTTGCCAAGAAGATGTAGACTCTGCCCAATTCTATCTTTCGATACCCGATGAGCCCGATGTGCCCATTCCCATTCTACCGCTCATCACTCAGACCTACGGCATCGCAGATTCGGGAACCGTGGAGATCTTGTATCAAAAGCCCATGGGTCTTATTTTGGACGTTCCTGATGCAGATCTGGAAACTGTGTATCAGAAAGCTTTGATGCAGCCTGCAGAAAAATATGATAGAAAAAAGTTCACGCGACCTCTGTTGCGACCTGCATATAGAGTCCTCTTCGACTTTGTCCACAGGTCTTCCTTGGTTACTCTGGTAACCACGATACTGTTACTCCAGCAAAATTCAGAGTGATGACTGCAATCGTGCAGGGTCTAGACGTGAACTGGGCCCGATTTCTTCTCAAACTCATCAACGAAGAAATCAAGCAGCTCTCGATCACTTTTGAAGGCGAAGAGTTGACCGAATTCCGTGTTGCCAGGAACCTGCGCCTAGGCACCAAGATCTGCTCTCTAATTCAATGTCTCCACCCCGACCTCAATTGGAGTGGAATGACGCCTTTCAACAAGGAAAAGGTCCCCAAGGACCAGAAGCAGCTTGAATTAATTATTGGAGTCGACATGACCGTTTTTGCCAAGAATGACGACACGGTCACACCATTTCTGTATGAAATGGGTAGGTCCAACCCAGCCTGGGTACCCCCAGCATGCCCCCAGCAAATAGCTTGACAGACCACCCAAGTCTGTGAGAATCAAATCTCCAACTCCCATCACGCGTAGGTTGCATACAGAGTTTGCTGAGATTGAAGTGCAGCACCTACCTGCTCACCCAACCTTCGCTCTACACGAAGACATCACTGAACAGACAGATTCCACTACTCTTGCAGGTTCCAACGCACAGGTTTCACTTCCTATTCCCTCTGTTCATGATATCTTCAAGGCTCCAGTTCTGGAGAAAGCTGGCCAGAGTCATAATGTATCTCAACTGGAGGATGAGATAGATCTCGAGGAAGAAAATCTCGACTCTTCAATTATTGTCCACCAGCAATCCGGTGAAGCCTCTCATCATCTCAGCTCTCCACCAGAGATTGACATCAATCTTATCCTCTCATCCGACGATGATGATGTCTAAGAAGATCCCGTGAAAACTGCAGCTGCCATGCTGGTCAACTCAATCGAGATCAATGCTAAAAAGACAGTCTTGGAGTCTTTTCCCGAAATCGATCTCACACCAAAGACCAGGCAGATGGCGTACAGGCTGCGTACTTTGCTCGATGGGAAGGACAAATCATACTGTGATTTGAAGTCTATATTCCTGATTCACCCCATCGAACAGCTTGAAATTGAAGAGCACACCCTGGGGAAGTATTTTGGCTATGCTTCAATTCCTGAAGCTCGTGATTACTTCAAGAATTTTGTTCTCTCAAGGATGAAGAGAGAGGCTAGGGCTCTCGATATTGATTTAAAACCTTTTTACACTCATGATCGAAGTTCCTACAATTTTAGGTTTCCGGAGGATGATGACTTCAGTCCTATTCCCTCTCCCACCTGGAACAGTGAAGACACAGAGTCCAATCATGATCGTGCAAATGTATATTCTGTTGCAACCGCTGGTACTCCTCTCACTGCGGTGCAAGAAAACTTGAAGAACTTCATCATTGAAGAGGTTTCCAAGGTGAAGGCAACAGAGGTTGCAGAACACAAGAAGATTGCTGACAAGATTGAAGCTATGGATAAAGCTGCATCCGCCATGCTGACCAACATAAAGGATGAAATGCCATAAGTTATTAAGGAAATAGTGGCAAGCCAGTTCGCAACCTTCATCTCCACATAACTCAAAGCAGAAACAGATAAGCTGCTTCCCAACTAGTTGTCCGAATTGAAAGTCGCCTACAAATCGTCCATTGAGGGCTTGCAATACGAGTTTGAACAACTCAACCAGCTTGTAAACGACTTTTCTATAAAGCTTACTCAAACTACATCTAGCTCGCTGAAGAAAGAGGAGGAGATGCAAGGGAACATCAACTCCCTACTGCAGTTCAAGGAAAAGATCAGCACAGACCTGTCCTTGATCTCTGATGAACAGGCCTCCCTCGACACCCTTATTCAAAATTTGATTGATGATAATGCCAAAAAGGGGGAAGGGAAAGGCAAGGAAAATCGTGGTGCTTCGAAATCAGGGAAAGGCAAGGAGAAACATGTTACACAACCGCCTCAAGGTAGAGGCAAAGGTCGCACTTACCAACCTGTGATGCAAACAGAAGCTGCTCCGTCTGTGACAATCGCCCCTCAACCTGCTACTTCCAAGCTGTCTGCTCAAGAAAAAGCACAGGGTGAATCCAACCTCATCCGACTTATGGCAGAAGCTGGATATACTGCAAAAGACTGCGCAAATGAAGTCAAGCAGAAGCTGTTTCTGGAAGATTTGAAGAAACAGAGGGCAAGGGACAAAGCTCGCGTGGCAAGCTTCAAAGGACTTGAAAGCTACAAGGAACAGGTTGATAAAAGAAAATTGTCGAATTGGTTACCAGTGGAAGATCAACTTATATGGGATGAGTTCATCAACCAATTCATCTTGCACCACTACTGGTTGCAAATTGATGCTCGTTATACTGGTAATACCAAAACAGCCTTTCACAACTGGCTGTAGACTTTTCTAGATCGCGAATTCTTCAAAAGAGTCAGGGCGAAAGCTGCAAAAGACAAGATCACGCTCAATCCACCCAAGAAAGAGACTTTCCGACCTCCCACTGTTTGTGGCACTAATACTCCAGACATCAACAAAATCAATACATTCATTAGGAGTGTCGCAGCTCTGCATGGCTGCAAGATCACAAACTGTGATGAGTACAGGTTGATTCGCGACAGCATATATGCAGATATGGGAACTGTAAGCTTAGACAAGATTGCTGAAGAAAGGTTCAAGACATTAAGGAAGTAACCTGATCGCTTTCATTTATTTCATGTATCAACCCTCTGTAATTTGTGCATATCAATTCAGTTGATACTATAAATGAAATATGATCATCTTTTGTTCCTGATGACAATCTCTCTTTGTCCAGGCCTTTGCATGTTATGCTTTAAATTTTCTAACATTTATTCTCATGCAGTTGGCTGGGCATCAAACCTTTGATCAGTTTTTTTGTGTGAAGTTCAAAACTTCTAAGCCAAAATGTAAAGTGTGGGTTTCGGCATTATCAAAAAGGGGGAAATTGTTGGGAACCCTTTGAAACTGAGTTTTGATAATGCTATTAGAAACCACACTTAGATATAGGTTTTAAGTGGAACAGGCTGGTCTCCGTGTTTCGATCAGTCAAGCTTAACTGGGACAGGTTGCTAATGTAAAGGTCAAGGTTGGTAGTGTAACCTTGTACCTAATCTACTCAATCGGTCATACTGTTCCATCAGGTGATTTGTCTATGTAACATGCTTCTACCATACTCGAAGATTTCACACGAAGGTTATAAAAGACCGAAGACAGTTCGAGGCATAGGAAGGTCGACCTGTGAAGTCCAACCTGAGTTGTGGTTAAGAAACCTGTTCTTACCCAATGACAAGAATTGTGTCAGACTACGGTACTGCAAATCCTGACACACTTCCAACGGCTCTATTTCAAATGCTTCACTATAAATACCTCAACTCATTCCAGAAAGAATTTACGGGAAACTCAATACACAAGCGGAAACGCTGCAGAAATCTCAAGCTAAACAATCATTCAATCAACACTCGAAATCACTAGAGCTTTCCCAAGTGTTGATCTTTGTAGATTTCTGATCTCTCTAGAAATTGTCTTACTAGAACACATCACACACACTCACTACCATCACAGTTGATATTCAGTGTAGTTGATTGAGTTGTGTATTCCTAACAACGATAGCAATTCACAGCTTTCTAGTTTGGATATTAGCGCTAGTTGTTTAGCGTTGGTAAGATTGTATGAAAGATTGTATGTAAAGTAAGAAGAGACACGACTCAAGAATCATGCTAGATTCAGTCTAAAGAAAGACTTGAATTTGGACTGGACCTCCACCAGTGTTAAAAGGAGCGAATATCTCAAGTTAAGGGATTACAAATTCGACGGGATCTGGCGTGGATGCAGGAGTTGTTTACTCTGAACCACGATAAAAACACTTCGTGTTTCTCTCTCTTGCTATTTACTTTTACATCTTTATTTACACAGTTTGTATATTCACAACCTGCACTACAGTAACCTGTCTTGCATGAGCAGTTGTCTGAGCTGAAGTCTTTTGAAAACTGTGTTGAAAAACGGTTAGCCAACCTTTCCACCAAACTTCCGCATGCAGGTTAGTTTTTCCAGCTCAATCAGTAAAAGTTTTGCCAGCTAAACAGTTTACTGATTGAGCTGGAAAAACTAAGCTGCTCTGATAAACTGAAGTGACGACTCAGTAAGATCAAATTGTTTTTAAAAAATCAAAATTGTTGGCTAATTGGTGTATTCCCCCCCCCCCTACACCAATGACTACTTATCGGGGCCTACAATACACTTCATGGTACAAAAATTTGATAATTATAGTCATCGATACATGCTAAAAGGATTTAGAAATTTCATTGGCCATCGAGCCACCTCAAAATGGATTTTGTGTCTAAGAATTAAAAATATTTTTTGTTACAAAAATTTGACAATCATAATTATGGATAAATACTATTCCCTCCATCTTATTTTCTTGAATATATGTTGATGTAAAATTATAGAAACGTATAACTGGAAGATTATGAGAGAGAGGGAAAAAAATTAACGTGGCTATGGAGTATTAAAAGATAAAAATAATGATGTGTAAATATATTATCCAAATTCTCACACTTTAAAAATTTAGAAATAAAAAATAGAGAAAATGTCACGACCCGGTCCCCGGCCCTATGCGGATCTCCCGAGCCGCGACAGGTGAAGGAAGATTCATGCATTAAAACCGAGAAGGATATAAAAATGCACAAGAGAGCTTGAGAGAAAGTTGAATAATAATTTCAGCTAAGTTCCAAAATAAGGTTCAGGGCAATAAGGAAAATATCAAGCCAAAAACATAAGGTTGGCCCGAAGTATGAGGATTTCGGACCTCGCAGTGCGGAAGCATTAAAAGAGTTTTCATCAACCACCCGCTATCGGATGATCGGCCAGAAAATATTAAGTCTAGTTTGATCGAGTAATTAAGATAACATTTATCCATAGTGAATATAACAAAATGAGGGTGTCAACGGCAAGGATCTTCACCTAACCACATCGGAATCCATCACTCACGCCTCCGACTCGTCTCTAACCTGCATTAGGGAAAACAATGCAGGGGGCTAAGTACAAAAGTACTCAATGAGTTTCGTGCCCCTGAAAATATTTTATTTGAGAAAAATAGATATTGCATGCTCATTTATATATAAAGGGTTTTGGATAGTTAGAAAATCTCCTTTATATATATACGTTAAAATAAATAACCGAGCGAAAGCTCACATCATAGGTGCACCATTATAAAACCTCGCATACTTGTGTTACTGAACCCGGTACAATTAGTGGGGGGTCAATCCCACTCAATTGAACCGTCTTTACTGAGACAAGTGGCAACGTCTTTCAGTTCCTACTTG
Source organism: Mentha longifolia (assembly GCA_001642375.2). Taxonomy (NCBI): domain Eukaryota; kingdom Viridiplantae; phylum Streptophyta; class Magnoliopsida; order Lamiales; family Lamiaceae; genus Mentha; species Mentha longifolia. Next base: position 25,314,725 of record CM038115.1, read on the forward strand.
TCCAGATTTCTGTGTACACTACCTTGGCTTGATCAGAGCTCAAGGCCGGTCGTATTATAAATGGCAGAAACCTGCCCATGGGATACGGGGATTCCGTTCCTCAAGTAACCACAAACTATGATGATAAAACATTTAGCATGCATATCAATTTAAAAGCTTTTAGAGTTTAAAACTTGAAAAGTTACCTTCCGGGGATTTAACCGACTCTTGAAAATAGAAACTCACCTTTCACTTGTCAAAAGGTAAATCCGATCCTTGAGTACTATTGCCAATGTCTCCTACAAGACATTACCCCTTCTCTCTATGCCTTCCTCACTCTAAATCTCTCACGGCCACTCACTCTCCTCCTCACGTCCAGCTGCTACTATATCCAACTATCTTGTGCTCTTGCGGTTACTCTCCTCCGGTCTCCGATGCCGACGATGGCGGCAATAGCGAGGCAAAGGGTGGAGGAGAGGTGGTGAGGTGGGTGTCTATCTAGAGATGGTGGGTTCTTTGATATTTTGAGAGTGAATGAAGATGGAAGGGTTGTGAAAGGATGGAGAGAAGCTGAAAATGAAGGAGACAAAAAGATGGTTTGTGTGTGTGATGTGTTTGTCGCGCTTGATAAGAGTGAGGGGAGGTTGCTTCCTCTTTTTTTTTGTTTGAAATGATTTACATGCAAGAAATATGATTGGTAGGTTGTTTTCCATGGCTTACTTTCCTCTCTCCCATAACATAGCAGTCGACCTACTACTCCCTCTCCCTCTAACTTGCTGATTTCATTAAATAACACAAGTCTTTTATCTCTTATTTTGTCTTCTAGTGGTTGTCCTATTAGAAATTGTTTAAGAGCACATACACACACACAAATATATATATATTTATATATATATATATATACACACCTAATAGTTAAAAACTTTGGTTTGTTTATTCGATTGTGGCTCGTCGTTCTTCACCCGAAATAAAATTTTGATCGAGTAATCCGGTGTGAATAAAAATTTCGGTTCCAACGAGCCTAATATTGGATATAAAGTCGTAGATAAAAATTCTAAAAATTTTCAACAACCATGAGTACAAAATAAAAATAAATAAATAAAAATAACGTAGGCACATAATCTTGATCACATTTTCACATATCAAAAATAATATTTCAAACACATAAATTATGCAATGCATGATAAAAATGAAATTTTTAAAACCCCTTGAATTTTCTTCTATCAAAATAAAATCCTTTGAAACTTTATAAAAGAAATATTTTTGTTTCTCTCCGGGAATAGGAACCTTTCTAGGGTTGTCTTTTCTAAATTAAAATATTTTAAAATTGAAAAATTGGGGTTTTACATCCTACCCTTCTAAAAAAAAAATTCGTCCTCGAAATTGCGTACCTCTAACGGGTAAGTCTGGGTATGATTCTTTCATTTTGGACTCTAGCTCCCATGTAGCTTCCTCTTGTCCACGGCGCATCCACTTGACCTTGACTAATGGAATTTGCTTATTTCTAAGCACTTGAAGTTTCCTATCAAGTATGCACTCGGGACCTTCTTCATAACTTAAGTCTTGATTGAGGACTAAATCATCATAACGAATTATGTGTTTTGGGTCAAACACATATTTTCGCAGTTGCGAAACATGGAAAACATCGTGCATGTCATTGAGGTTTGGCGGCAAGGCTAACTTGTAAGCGACAGACCAATTCTTTCTAGGATCTCGAACGGTCCTATAAATCAAGGGCGCAACTTCCCTTTCTTGCCAAAACGTATCACCCCTTTTGAAGGTGAAACCTTAAGAAAAACTTTGTCTCCAACTTGGAAACTTAGTTCAGTCCGACTCTTATCGGCGTAGGACTTTTGCCTATCTTGAGCTTCCTTGATCCGGTGGCGGACTCTATCTATGATTTCAATCATTTCATGCACTAGTGCTGGTCCTATCATCTTTCTTTCGCCAACTTCATCCCAGTGCAGTGGTGACCTGCACCTACGTCCGTATAGAGCTTCGTATGGCGCCATTCCAATTGTTGCCTGGTAGTTGTTGTTGTAGGCAAACTCGACTAGGAGGGTCACGTCCCCGTATTAAAACGTATTAAATACAGATACGTAAAAATACGCTAAAAATATGTATTTAAAATGTATTTTTTATTTAATTATAATTTATTTATTTTTGTATTAAAAAAAACGTATTAAATACGTTTATGAGACGTATTTGCACAAAGTAAAAATCTTCTAGGGTTTTAAACTTGTTGGTAATTTTATTTTTCATCCGCCATCTTCAAAGAAACATAAGTCACGCGCGACAGATACTTGGAAAAATATCGAAACATCTCATCCCGCCGCTCCTCCCCCCACCTCGCCGCCGCCGTTGCGACTCCCGCATCGCGCCGCCCGCTGCCGTCGCTTCTGCTACTGTCGCCCTTGTTCTATTTTTCCGCCGCCGCTCTCTCGGTATAAACCTCTTCTCTCCTTTTCTATTTTATCGCCCAACATTAAGGAGACGTAATGGGTATTTGATGGGTGGACGATTATTAAATTACTTGTATTAAATGGATTGCGGTGGAGAATTCAGAATTGGATACTATTATTATTATGAAATGTTAAAAATCAGAATGTATGTATTAGCAATCTAGCAGTAGTCAAAATGATATTTACTTCTTCATATTTAATTAATTTAGTCAACTTTAATTTCTCAAATGTAGATGGCAACATCTAGCTCATCCGGATCAACTTCTACGCCATCGAATTCTAATTTCGATGGTCGTAAACCTCTTTAGAAATATGTTACCGTCTCTAACACAGTGGGAGGCGGACGAGGTGTTGAGTGGAAATGCAATTTTTGCCACATAGTTAAGAAAACTACATACACTTGAGTGGTAAACCATTTGTTGCAGCGTGGCGGGGGGATAAAAGCTTGCCCGAAGGCATCACCACAAGATACGGCAGAGATGTTGAAATTGATTGAGCAAGCAGAAAACAAGCTACTAGCCGGTGTTCCCAAGTTTGTGCCCTTGCCACCTCCTACACCGTTTTAAGGTGAAGTCTACAAGGGCTTTCATGATTCTTCTAAGAAGAGAAAGGGAAATGAAGGTGGTTCGAGTGCGACAACTCTTGTCAAAGCTTTCAACATTCAAGGACGGAATACTCTTGAGGCATTGATTGCACGGTTCTTCTATGCATCCGGATTGCCATTTCATTTGGCAAGGAGTCCTTACTATGTAGCGTGCTTCTCCTACGCCGCCAACCACAATTTGTCAGGTTTTATTCCACCGGGCTACAACAAGCTTAGACAAACTCTACTCCAACAAGAAAAGGCACATGTAGAGCGCTTGTTGGAACCCATTAAAAGCACTTGGGCTGAAAAAGGAGTCAGCATTGTGAGCGATGGGTGGAGCGACTCCCAAAGAAGACCGTTGATCAACTTTATGGCTGTGACGGAGAGTGGACCAATGTTCTTGAGGGTTGTCGATTGTTCAGGAGAGACTAAAGATAAACACTTTATCTTTAAGTTGATGAAAGAAGTCATTGAAGAGGTTGGCAGTCAAAATGTGGTTTAAATCATCACGGACAATGCAAGGAATTGTGCAGCTGCTGGAGGCCTTGTCGAGGCTTCATATCCTCACATTGTTTGGACGCCGTGTGTTGTTCACACACTCAACTTGGCATTGCAAAATATATGTGCCGCAAAGAATGTTGAAAATAATCGAGAAACATTTGAGTTGTATTCTTGGATCTCCGATGTTGCAACGGATGCTATGATGATCAAAAAATTTATCATGAATCATGGTATGAGATTAGCCATGTTTAACTCATTTTCAACTCTGAAGTTGTTGTCAGTTGCTCCCACTAGATTCGCTTCTGTTATTGTGATGTTGAAGCGTATCAAACTTCTAAAGAGAAGTCTTTGTGAGATGGTGGTAAGTGAACAATGGGACTCTTATCGGGAAGATGATGTTGAAAAGGCAAGTGTTGTGAGACTCAAAGTGTTAGATGACATGTGGTGGGATAAGATTGACTACATTCTTTCATTTACGGCTCCTCTATATGACATGATTCGAGCCTGTGACACTGACAAGCCTTGCCTTCACTTGGTCTATGATATGTGGGATACCATGATACAAAAAGTGAAGAGGATAATCTACAAGCATGAAAGAATTGAGTCACATGAGTCGTCTAATTTCTATGACGTGGTTCATACAATCTTAGTTAGTCGTTGGAACAAGAACAATACCCCTCTTCATTGTTTAGCTCATTCTCTAAATCCAAGGTAACCGCTCTAAGCCTCTAATAGATTAATTCTAATTTACATGTATTTTACTTTTATTAATTTTCTTTATATTACTACTATCTTAGGTATTATAGTCCTCAATGGCTTAGTGAAGACCCCGCTCAAGTCGCTCCACATAGGGATAATGATGTTGCGAAGGAGAGATCAAAATGTTTGAAGAAGTATTTCCCAGATAAGGCACAGTTGAGGATTGCTATATCGGAGTTTGCTAACTTCTCTAGCATGTCGGGAGAGTTTGCTGATTCCGAATCCATTGAACAACATTATGAGTTGGATCTGAAGAGTTGGTGGGTGATGTATGGTCCTAGTGCGCCAACACTTCAAGGTTTAGCTTTGAAGTTACTTGTGCAACCTTCTTCTTCCTCATGTGCTGAGAGGAATTGGAGCACATACTCTTTCGTCCACTCATTGAGAAGAAATAAATTGTTGACGCAACGTGCTGAGGACTTGGTTTTCATACATAGCAATCTTCGATTGCTATCTAGAAAGATACCGGAATACTTCAAAGGAGCGACAAAGTTGTGGGATATTGGAGGTGACAAGTTTGGCACAATGGATGATGTGGGAGATCTAGAGATTGCAGAATTATCTCTTGATGAGCCGGAATTGGAGAAGGTTATCTTCGATGACAATGCAAATGAGGATGATCTTGAAGGGGGGCAAGAGGAGAAGGAGGATGAGAATGAGGAGTTAGCTTGATGTGATTTGAAATCTACTTTGATTTATTTATGTTAATGTTCTAAGACTATTTAATATTTCCAAGACTTTTATAGTTTTATTTTATTATGACTAAGTAGTTAAGTATTTGGATTTTCCTTATTTTGATATCTTTATGTCTTTTTATGATTTCCATAATACTATTATTAATAATATATATAAATATTATTAAAAAATATAAACGTATTTTTGACGTATTCATATTTACATTTTTGAAAAATTAATATATTTTCGTATCGTATCGTATTCGTATTCATATTTCGTATTTGTCCCCGTGCTTCATAGATTAGAACCTGCTCATAGGAAGAAGAAAATCGACCCATTTAATCCCATAATTCGGCCCAGCCTATCTGTCTCTCTCTTGGCCCTCTTTACCAAACCAGCCCAAGCCCGAAACCCGGACCCGACCCGACCCGGCTGAACAAACAACCCCAAACCCTCTTTTCTTTCTTCATTTCTGTCGCACGCTCCCTTCCTCTCTTCCCTCTCTGTGATTTCTACTCCTCTCTCTTACTCTATCGTCTCCGGTTGTCTCATCCGGCAACCGGGCTATCGTCGGTCTTGCCTCTCTCTAATCACTATTCTCTCGTTCTATTCTTGTGGAGATTGCCCCCAAATCAAAAACCTAACCCTAGATGTCCACCCAAAGCTCTCCCTCTCCGGTAATTCGGCCGTTACCGCTGCGCCTCCATCGATGCCGCCGTCTTTGGTGGTCGATGCTGGGCTTCACGTGTGGAATTCACAGCCGAAGCCGAGGCTGCTCCCTTCGCCACATCTCTAATTCATCGTTGCCCGCCGCCGCGAGGGGAGCTCAGGCAGTGTTGCTGCGTTACCGCGGGGTTCCTTTCTGCGGCACCGCTGAAATTGTCAAAGCAGAGCCGAGCTCCACCCGTCTTCGACGAGGCAGCTCCGGCTCTCTCTCCAACTCTCTATTTATTAATATTTGACTTCTATATCTTCAAATTTTAAATTTTGATTCTCCCTGTCTTTCTTGCAGATACAGGTGCGGCGACGATGGAACACCGCTGCTTCCGACGCGGGTCTGCTGCCGTCGATCTTCCGGCGAGAACTCGCCGGCTCACCACTTCTCCATCAACATTGTGCCTTTGGTGGGTAGTCGACAGCAGCAGCAACCACAGCCGAGGTAATCTCTTCGTCCTCTCTCTATTCTCGTGACCTCCTTGCCGATTGCTCGCCGCCGGCGACAGCTCCTTACCCTCTGCCACCCCATTCTCTTTTCTCAATACTAGTTTTTGTTTATCTTACAGTTAGTATTATGATTAGATTCTAAATTCTATGTCTGATTATTTCTCGTTTTTCTTTACAGGTGCTGGCTTTGCGATGATGAAGGTGCAGCTGCTGCCTACCGGACGGTGATGCGACGACGGGGATGTCGCTGCTGTTCATCGCCGCTATTTCACCTTCCAACTAGCCTCCGTGCTGCTACTCTCTTCCCGTCGGGGCTTCGGCCTCGACGGAGGTTCGATCCTTAATCTCTATTTCTCCCTTTATTAAGGTTTACAGAATGTAGCTAAGCCTTCAGGATTCTGAGGAACTGAGATTATAGGTTCTGGCTATGTATATTTTATGATTTTTTTTTTCAATCTCAGTATCCCTATGTTATGTACGCTTTACAAAATTCGAAAGTCGTATGAGTGTTGGTTCTTAGTTTTAGGCCTATATTTTCCGAATTTAACAAGCTTGAGATGCCATGGTAGGAAATAAAAGCATGCTTAGTCTCTATTAATGGTGTACATCTGTGAGTTTATGGAATTGAAATTGTAAGAGGGCAATGAGCATACTTGGCTTGTTTCTTTGAACATAACTATGAGCATGCTAATATTAGTTCCTAGGAGAAAATGTTCATATTTTTCTTGAGTTTGGGTTCAAGGGCTGTTACCTTAAGATGATGGAAGTACTAGGGGCTGTTGTAGGGAAAAGAGATGGGGTTCTGCTCCGGTTCTCCTTCTCATACTGCTGCTGCAACTCTCCACTCTCTCTTATTCTCTATGTTTTACAGATTTAGCTAAAGTCTGAAATGGTGTGGTGTTGGTTGATGTAGGAGGGTATATATGTTTATTGTTTTGCTTGCTCTCAGCCTAATAATTTAACCTCAGTCTCTCTTCTATTATAACTGATGCGATTTGCCTATTTTGTAGGTGTTTGGGGTCAAAGTACACAGCTATGTGGTAGTTAAATGCTGCAGAGGTAAAAGATCTCATGTTCCGTCTCTTCCTTTGCCCTTAAAGTTGTACTCCCTCTGTCCCCTTCTACTTGAGTCAATTTCTATTTTGGGTCGTCCCACTCTACTTAAGTCATTTTCTAAAATAGAAATAATTAGGCCCAATTAGTAGTGTGATTAAGGGACTCTTAATGGCATAATTAAGATTTTTTGTTTTATTAGAGTGTTTTTAGGTTTGGAAATATGAATTTATTCCAATTTTTTATTTTTTAAAATTAAATAAAATAATTTAATAATTATAATTGACAAAGTATTATTGTTATATTAATATTCGTGTCCACTCTACCAGGTTCAAGTAGAAGGGGACGGAGGGGAAATTCGCCCGTACAAAAGCAGGTATTACCTAAGCCCAATCTAACGGCCCAAATGAAAACCATGACTTTTGCTCCATTCATCCACATTATATAGTTTTATCCTCCAGTAAGCTACAGTAAAAAAATTTTGTAAAAAAAGATTGGTGACATGACAGCTTTTGCAGAGCCCACCAGCACCCCCCCAGTCGTCCACCCCCCTCCCCCCTATGTAGTTTTAATCAAAAAAAATTGTTGACATTATTAATGAATAGTAATGCAGTAAATAAAGTTTAATAGCACTGTATTAGTTTTGATAATAAAGAAAGTTCAATGCTAATAATCCATTAACTCCGGTTAGTGAGTAATAAAATAAAATCCTATTTTATTTTTATTTTTTTATTTTTTATTTTTTATTTTTTATTTTTTCATGCTATTTTTAATTTTATTTTTAGTAATCCGGTAAAGCGATTTGGGATTATCTATTCTCAAAATGGTGTCCTAATGATGTACCAAAATTGAATTTCTATTAATTTTATTCAATTTTTTTCAATAAATATATTTTATAATGATTTAATTTAATTTAATAATTATTTTTAAGGGTTCACCCATCCCCATTAGGGTTTATGATTTTTTTAACATTTAATTTCACTTTTATTAGTATATTAAATTTTTTGAGGTATTTTTTATTTTATGGGATACTAAGAGTGTTGTAGGATTCCGTAAAAGAAAAAAAACTTTAAAATTTTATTTTAAAACTCATTATCAAGACGCTTGAAAACCAGATGTAGTACTTGATCAATTCAGAACTATAATACTACCTTCGTCTCATGACATTAGTCTCATATTGAATTGACTTGGGACCTAAGGAAGGAGTGGATATGCGGCTATAATCAATTTTAATAAGAGAGAGTTAATTGTAATTATAATTTTTTTGTCATTTTAGAAAATGAGACTGATAAGTGGGATGGACTAAAATGGCAAATGAGGCTAATAGAATGGGATAGAGATAATATATGATTTTTAAAAAATTCATTTTTTCTTATAAATATCTATTATGATTTACTAAATTATAGTAATTCTATTCTTATAGTGTGTGTGTTGGCCTAGTGGTAGGGGGTTTAAGCCTTGGACCAAAGGTCTCGGGTTCGAGTCCTCCGTGGCGCGACCTTAAATTTGTCTGATAAAAAAAAAAAGTAATTATATTCTTATATAAAAACAATATAAAACTAGTAAATGTTAAATTTTGGGACACTATTTTTGGGATAGAGGATACATCCGGAGGATGTGGGCTCATAACCTTTTTTCTAATAGCATGGAATATGATCACAAGTGAAATGGGCACCAAGTAAAGCGGGATCGAACCTTCCACTTCTTTACTTCTCGTTTCACCTATTATCCAAAGACTCTAACCGGGAACTCGTTTTGTCAATAATCTAGGAAAATTACGTTTTATTATTAGTAATCCATTAGTCGTGGATCATTTGTTCGAAAGGTTTACTTCACATTTCATTAATTATCCGAAGGTTTTAACCAATTGAACTCGATTAGTGAATAATCAATTGAAATCCTATTTTATTATCGTTAATCCAATAATCGTGGAAAGGTTTACGGCCCATTTCACTAATTATCCGATGACTTCAACTGATTCAACTTAGTTAGAGACTAATGAAATGAAAATCAACTCAATTATAGTTAATCCATTCATTGGGGATCGTATCTTCGAAAGTTTTACTTCCCATTTCACTAATTATCCGATGACTAACACCGAATCAACTCGATTAGCGACTAGCGAAATGAGAATTGATTTAATTATCGTTAATCCATTCATCGTGGATTGTTTCTTCAAAAAGTTTACTTCTTGTTTCACTAATTATCCGATGACTTCAACCGATTCAACTCAGTTAGGGACTAATGAAGTGAAAATTGACTCAATTATAGGTAATCCATTTATTGGGGATCGATCTTCAAAAGTTTTACTTCCCGTTTCACGAATTATCCGATGACTAACACCGAATCAACTAGATTAGCGACTAGCGAAATGAGAATTGATTTAATTATCGTTAATCCATTCATCGTGGATTGTTTCTTCGAAAGGTTTACTTCCCGTTTCACTAATTATATGATGACTTCAACTGATTCAACTTGGTTAGGGACTAGCAAAATGTGAATTTATTTAATTATCGTTGATCCATTCATCGCGGATTGTTTCTTCGAAAGGTTTACTTCCCATTTTACTAATTATCCGATGCTTCAACCGATTCAACTCGGTTAGGGACTAATGAAGTGAAAATTCATTCATCGTGGATTGTTTTTTCAAAAGGTTTACTTCTCGTTTCACTAATTATCCGATGACTTCAACCGATTCAACTCGAGTAGGGGCTAATGAAGTGGAAATCGACTCAATTATAGTTAATCCATTCATTGGGGATCGATCTTCGAAAGTTTTACTTCCCGTTTCACGAATTATAAGATGACTAATACCGAATCAACTCGATTATCGACTAGTTAAGTGAAAATTGATTTAATTATCGTTAATCCATTCATCATGGATTGTTTCTTTGAAATGTTTACTTCCCATTTTACTAATCATCACATGACTTCAACCAATTCAACTCGGTTAGCAATTAATGAATTGAAAATCGTTTCAAATATTGTTAATCCATTCATCGCGGATCGTTTCTTCGAAAGGTTTGCTTCCTGTTTCACTAATGATCCGATGCTTCAACCGATTCAACTCGGTTGAGGACTACTGAAGTGAAAATCGATTTAATTATCGTTAATCCATTCATCGTGGATTGTTTCTGTGAAAGGTTTACTTTCCGTTTCACTAATTATCCGATGACTTCAACTGATTTAACTCGTTTAGGGATTAATGAAGTGAAAATTGACTCAATTATAGTTAATCCGCTCATTGAGGATTGTATCTTTGAAAATTTTACTTCCCGTTTCACTAATTATCCGATGACTAACATAGAATTAACTCGATTAGCGCTAGCTAAGTGAAAATTGATTTGATTATCGTTAATCCATTCATCGTGGATCGTTTCTTCAAAAGGTTTACTTCATGTTTTACTAATTATCCGATGATTTCAACCGATTCAACTTGATTAGTGACTAATCAACTGAAAATTTATTTTATTAATTATCACTAATCCATTAATCAATTTCGAATCGTTTCTTCGAATAGTTTACTTCACATACTAATTATCCTGAAATTTTGCTCCGATTCTACTTGACTAGTTACTAATCAAGTGAAATTACATTTTATTATCATTGAATCATTAATTTATTAATCCGGGATCATTTATTCAAAATGTTTACTTCTCATTTCACTCAGTATTCGATGATTTCAACCAATTCAACTTGATCAGTGACTAATCAAGTGAAAATTTATTTTATTATCATTAATCCATCAATCGATCCGGAATCGTTTCTTCGAATAGTTTACTTCACGTTTCACACTAATTATCCTAAGATTTTATTCTGATTCTATACTAAGCAAGTGAAATTATATTTTATTATCATTAATCCATTAATCCGGCATCGTTTCTTCAAAAGGTTTACTTCCCGTTGCACTCTAGATTGCCCGTTTTTCTTTTTAGAATGTCCCACCCTAGATGAGCTATTTCATTTTGAAAAATAATTAGACATTTAAACACTCAATCAAGTATACAAATTATGGCCCATTTAATTAGTATACAAATTAGTAAACTCAATTTGAATATGAAATATAAATAAATCATTATTAGTAAACTCAATTTGTATATTACTAATCACATACACTTAAAATCCCTAACACCTCTCCTTAATTCCCATATCGAAAAGAAATAGATCATCTAACACGGGACAGAGCCCAGGGGGAATATTAAATACAGAGTACTATCAGTTACTTCGTACTATCTTATTTTATTTGTTTTGAAATTAATTAAACTTATTCACTCAGCTAGTTGTTATAAATCACATGTCAGGTTGGGCTGTGATTGAGCTTCGTTTATTTTTCACATGAATTCGGATTTTGCCTTAATATGGCGATTTAATCATTAAAAAATATTCTTTAAAAAAATCATTAATGAAAATAAGGTGATTTAGGTGCATTTAATTTCTAAACTTTTAATACTCCTATTTTCAATCGGGAAAGAGGCCTCTCACAATTATTGTATTTCTTATTTTAATTTATTTTCAAAATAAAATTATAATTACACTCTCTCCATTGAAATTGTTCGAAAATATAATTTGAAATATTCTGTATTTTTCTTTTTTATTTTTGGCGGTAATGTAATGTGGGATTCAATTAGAATAAAGCAGTATGTCCTAATTGCACAAATTAATTTAATCATGACGCTGGAATATATAAATTTTTTAGCACAGTTTTTTTATAAATTTAGAGAAAGGTAAATTAAAGATATCTTTGATAATCATTTTTATTTATAGCCTAGTTATTGAAATTAGTGGAGTCTAAATGGGGTCGGATATTCGTCTACCATTTACCCAAAGATATATCCGAAATACAAACATTATTTAATAATTAGTGAAACATGAATTTCATCGATCGAATAGGCAAAAATGAAAAGGATTTTTGGTTGATTAGTCACTGTTCTAGTCGATTTGCTCGAGACTCTCGGATAATTATCGAAACATGAAGTCCACTAATCAAATAGTCAATCCTAGATGAGTGGAATATGAAAAGTGATTTTGGTTGAATAGTCGCTAATCTAGTCAAATTGGCCGGCATCCTCGGATAATTTGTGAAACATGAAATCCACTAATAGAATATTCGATCCTAGATGAGTGGAATAGCGAAAATGAAAGTGATTTTGGTTGATTTGTCTCTAATCTAGTCGAATTGGTCGGCATTCTTGAATAATTAGTGAAACGGGAAGTAAAGCAGTCGGAGGGTTGATTCAGGGTCAGCGGATTTGTGATAATAAAATGAAATTTCACTTGATTAGTCACAAATCGAGTTGGATCGGTTGAAATTCTTAGATAATTAGTAAAACGCGAAGTAAAACAGTCGGATGATCGATTCCAGATTTAATAGATTAGTGATAGTAAGCTTTGATTTTCACTTAATAAAAAGAATTTCATTATAATATTACTATATATTCAGCTTATGATAACAAACTTTATGTAAATTCAAGAACATTAAACAATTTTTGATGCATAATTATTAAAATTTTAAAATTTTACTTGAATTAGTATAGGAAAAACCCTTTAATTCCCGCCACACGAAAAAAAAACCCGCCTTTCTGAAAAAGTCGAATTAGTTTTTGGGAAAAGATACCCGCCTTTTCTATCTAATTTCTAATTTTCTAATCTCTATTGCGAATTGCGACCACACCACACCACACCTTCTCTTCTCTTCAGTATGTCTAAAACCCCCTAGAGGCGTGAAGGGCGACTCGTCCCTGACTCTCGTCTGTCCGGCCGGCGTCCGCTCAGCGCTCGACGTTGCCGCTCCATTCAGAGTCCCGGTTCGAGTCTTCGAACTTCATTCCATCGTTTTCGACTGCAAAACATCTAACCTTAGGAGGTAAACTCCGATTTCTGATTTCCATCTACACCAGAAATATGAATCACTCCACGTTCTATATATTTCAGCTTCGAATTTTTCATATTGGATGGAAAAATGCTGGGGCGTCTCACCACTCAACGCATTCTTGACATCCGTCAAGCTTTCCGTCACACACGCAGGTTTTTGTTTCTTCCATTTCGATATTTTTTTTGTTTTTCCGATTTTGATTGATGTTTTCAGCGGGAATCGCGCTCGTTCTCGACTACCCTGAACTATGTATTTTTTTCTCTTTTCTTTTCCTATGAATTTGCCGAGATTCCCCCTCACAATTATAAGCATTTGTTGTTTTTATGTGTTGCTGCTAAGTGTCTTAATTCTTCACTAAGGTACTCGATTCATAGTTAAAGTCGATTTCAGTATCTCAGTAGCCCGTATAATAATCCAAACCTTCCATGGGAATTTTCGGCAGCGAACAAGAAAAAGGTACATTAATTTGTAAATACTATTTGTTTGATAGATTTCTCTCTTCACCAGATATGCTCCTCAAAATGCTGTCAGGATCCAGCTTGCTGGAATTGATTGAGGTCGATTTTGAATGTAAAGGATTTAGTTCCCTTTATGAAGAAGGGTTTACTTTGAGAACTGTGTATAGTGTGATTTGTTTTTCTGAAAAGTTTGTGATAAGTTTTGTTTTTTTCCTGATGATACTTGCTGTATCAGGTTTTGCTCAAAATGTTCTTGTTGGGATTGTTAGACTCGTCGTTTGTTGTGGTTTCGAGACAATAATTTAGTGTGCAAATGACAAGTTAGGTGACTATGAATTTTCATGAATGTTTGAGGAAGAAAGATTTGCAAATCTCCGATGTTAATGCTATTCACTCGTCTCGTTGAGGTTTATGCACTGTCTTTTTTCTCTTCGACTCGTGTTTCTTGAGTGAGCTTGTAATGCCAACAGATTCTCAGTGATAAGCTTATCTATGTTATATTTGTATTTAACAATCTTCAACTGTATCCTTCTTAGTATCCGCTGTTTTTCACTATAATTTTCAGGTTTGTGAGAGAGAAGTTGCAGAGGCTGGAAGAGATGGATCTGATGATCGAGTTAAAGATGGTATTATGCAATTGTCACGGGCTCTTGTTCATTCATGAAAACCTGAAGACGTTCAATGGGGGATAGCCATGCTTGGAGGCAGCGGCGAAGCCAGGATTTTCGTCCAGTGGGGCCCAAATTCTTATAGCCTAAAATAAAATATTATATATACTTAAAAAATAAAAATAAAAAAATGTATTAGCAGAATCCATTTTGCTCTCATTTGAACATTGGGATATTTTACACATTATTAAAAAAAGAAATGAAAAAGTAAAATTTCGAATGACCTGAGCCTTTTAAAATTATAAAAATATGAATTGACAATTTAAATAATTATTTAAACATAAAAAGAACATTAATATATTATTGAAAAATGAAAAGAAAAAAATATGAGAAATAGAAAAATATGGGTGGGTTATTCGTAAAGAAAGAGAAAAAAGAAAGGAAAAAATAAAATTACGAATGATCTGAGCTCTTTAAAATTATAAAAATATGAATTAAAAATTTAAATAATTATTTAAACATAAAAGGAACATTAATATATTATTGAAAAATGAAAAGAAAAAAATATGGAAAATAGAAAAATATGGGTGAGTTATTAGTAAAGAAAGAGAAGAAAAGAATAAGGAAACATCACTAATAGAGAAAGAGAAAGGAGAAAAAACGAAAAAGAGAAAAGGAGGGGAAAAAAAAAACGAAAAAAAAGGAGAAAAAACTGTAAAAAAGAAAAAGAAAAATATGGGAGCAAGAGGATTCGAACCCGGTCGATGGAGAGTGAATAATAGTAGACCAAACCTTAAACCAATTGGACTACAAATACATGTTAATAGTTCAACTATAATACTACTAATATTTTTCAAAATCCCAGTGGGGCCCATGGACCCCACTGCCCCCCCGGCTTCGCCACTGCTTGGAGGTTAGACTTTGATCTCTCAAATTCAGTTTTTTTCCTTTTTTCCCATGTTAAACAATGCATTGGCTTTATTTAATATGTATAGCAATCCATAGTACTGTAGTTTTCTTCGGAGTGTATTTCTCTGCAAATTTATAGCAATGGTAATTTATTCATCATTACCATAAAGAAATTTCAAACCTCTGCTGTGTAATCTCTTTAAGCTTCGTTCTTTGTTCTGAAATTGATGTGCTTCTTTTATAGTATTCTTCCTTTTATTTTTGGTCCAATATCTCGACTTATATATACTTGACTATCAGATTACTAACCAACAACAATAGTCCACTGCAAAAGAGGGAGAAGCTCTATCTTCTTGCAGTTGGTCACTACCGAAGTGGGGATTATCCAAGAAACCGACATTTTCTAGAACTATGCTTGGAGGTTTTTCGCCCCTTTTTATCATTTTCAGTTCCTCCTATTTTCTCCTCTACTCGAGACTGCTCCATGCTAAGGTATCGACAATGTCACCAACTCTTTGTTCATATAAAGTTCACCATTTTTGTTTATTAGATTGCACCACACTGGAAGCAATCTCTGAGGTAGTTCCCAAGTTTGGAAGATAAATTCCTCGTAGGTTTTAGTTGGTACGAATAAAATTTAGCTTGAATGTGAATTAACCTCCAACTTTGGTGGATTTTTTGGAATTTTTTTCTTGGATAAATTTTTTTGTAGAGTATAATGAAATGGATGTCTATTTGCAATTTAGCATGCATTGTTTCTGTTTTTTTGCTTCTTAGATTTCAAGAATTCAAGATTTTATCAATAAGACTGATCAATATATATATTAGTCCTATAACCGTCGACCTTTTCCTTCTATAAGAATAAAGTAGTAAAAAAATACACTTTCCATAATGACCACTATAATTATTGGCGTGGGATTTGGGATAATCACCCAAATAAAAAATTAAATCTACCAAAAATAATGCAAAATAATATCGAATTCAATTTTGTAAATTCAAGTAAAAGATTAAACAATTATTCCGAAAATCAATATAACCATGAACCAAATTTTTTTGCATTATCATCATCCATTTCATATCAATTTGTAATGCATTTGAAGTCGTATCATGATGCATTAATTATCTTCTATAAATAAGTGAATATTGCGTGTGTTGAAAACCAAACACAACTAGTTTCACTAATAATGCATTATTCTTCTGCTCTTAATGAACATTCATTATAAAGCATATACGGAGTACTTAGTTTGTGAATATTGAGTATGACAAAGGCAAATAAATTATCCAAATCCGTTTAAAATGCATTGTTTGTATGTTCTTAATGCATTTGTTGTGATATAATAATGCATCGAACTCCAAATTAACGTTCAATATTCATTTTTGATTGTATGTTGTCAATACATTCATTTTATTTATATATTGAAGAAACTACAAATGTATTTGAGTATTCGTAATGCATTGGTCGTTTATTTTTAATGCATCGATTTCTTTAGTAGAACGCACAAAAATTATCCTAAACCTGCAATTGCCAACGAAGCAACTGCCTTATCCTGCAAAAGATAAACAACCTCAAATTCATTCATAAAAAAGAAAAAACAGAACACACACATACACACATAGAAGGAAAAGAGTAAGCCCAGAGCTACAGGAGGCAGATCATGGTAACTTCTCAAAGATTCCAGGATTGCTTTAGTCTTCGTCTGCAGCTCCTTTCTATGACCCACTTTTACATCAAACAACGGAATTGCCTTTAATTTTTCTGTGGAAATCAAAAGCATCAATTTCCATATCCAATTACATGCAAAAAACAAAATGTGCTGAATAGCTGAGGTTTACTAGCCACTATTGATATCTACATTGCAAAACTATGGACAACAAATAAATCTACGCATGAACGGAAAACAAGTTTTGAAATTCAAACTCGATACATTTGTAAGGTAGTCATTCAACAGAGCGGTTAGTGAAGAAGTTAAAATTCAAATTTATGCAAAACCTAAAATGCAAATTAAACATGAATAACCTTCTACAAATAATATAATGAACCTTAGCCAATACTACGGGGCTTTCGAAAACATAGACTCAAGAAAAATATTAAATTCAACAAGCAAAACTCATCACTTAAAACAAGTACGAACTGGATGATGCCTAATCCACGAAAGTTTTATCTTTGCACAAATTTACAAATCATTATTAGCCTAATCCTCTCAAAAAGCTACATACAACCTACTAATTACTAAACCTCACGGCTCCCTTCCTAAAAAAAGTACAAATTAAAACTGCATAGACCCATTAAAGTACAATACTGAATGAAAATCAATTCTTTACACAACATTTCCACCATAGTAAGTCGATACGACCCAACCTAGCACATTCTTTTCAATGACAAATGCAGAAAAATAAGAACTCAACAAGCAGAAATTCAACTTTTTTGCTCAGCAATAATTGGTAGGAATAAATTAGTATATTCTATGTAATCCATTGCAGACTCACTTCAATAGGATAGTATGCATGCAAAACATAAAATAAGGAGATTCATATTGAAAAATTCAAACTTTTCGGAGCAATGAGGTGTAATTGACAATTTGTACAAATATCCGAATTTTAAACTTTTTTCTCTTTCGAGATTAAAAATTCAATCTTCAATTATTATTCACATGGAAAAATAGAATTGTGAAAGAAAAAAGAGAGAATGGAAACAAGCCTGCAAATGGCTCTTAACCTCATCATTAGTGAGACCATCAACCTTTATTAACTCCCTAATCTGCTTTGGTGTGCAACTGCAGAATTTAATTAACATATGCATCAGAAATTCAGACAAACCTTATCTTCATCTTTGAGGGAATTTACACCAAACCTTACCTTCATCTTTTTTCTTGATCGGCCTACCTTCAACATTTTTATTCCTCTTCCTTTTCTTCTTTGTATTCTCCATTATCTCAATTCTATCACAAAATGGAAATTCTCTCCTATCAAATTTTCTTGTAAAATTAATTTTTGAAGAGGTAATACTTCAATGACTGTTGAGTACTTCATTTAACTTATTTTAAAATTATTGCATAAATACACAAAAAATGTCTAATCACACATTTAATGCTCCATTCAACATTTTGTAAGAATTACAATATTTATTAATAATTTATAAAATGGGCATCTGGGTATTCTGCTTCCCGCGCAATACAAACTAATTTAACACATTAATTTACACTTTTCATTTGCACTTCGAATATGTATTAATTATGAGATTAATAATGTAAAACTGAAATGGACTTGAAAATTGCAATAGATGTATAAAAGAAATTATTAATCCCTCATTCCAACTTTCGTAGTATTTTTTCTTTTAAACAATGGATTTTAGAGCAGTGTATCAAGACATTACATAGAATATAATATTTTAATAATTTTCAATATTTTTTTTGGGTATTACACCACCATAAGACATAACATAGAATATAATATTTCAATAAATTTCAATAAATTTTTAGGGTATTACACCACCATAACTGTATAAAAATTTATTTATATCTGATATTAATTGTTGTATTGTATGAAGCCGTTTTATTTCGTATTAAAATCTTGAAATTGTAATTACCACCAATCAAGTTATGCTAGTTAACACTTTCACAACATATCAATATGGTACTGCAAATTTTCACTAGGCTAAATTCTCTCTGTAGTTATCACTGTAATGAGACTCTCTGTAGATAGATATTCGAACTTCAAAAATATCATGTACTATTTATCAAAATTCATACAAATAACTTACAGGTCCAACATAAATTTTACAAACATTTCAACGTGTTATTTAAAAAATTTAACCAACACCCAATTACAAATACCAATATAATGTCTCAAATAATATATCAAAATCAAATTAATAATATTCTCTTTCTTAAAGAAACAACTTAATATACTTTGTAACATAAGAATTAAAAATTTAACGCTCATTTATTTTTCTTTTCATACAAAACTACTTTCAGACAAGAAAATGGCCTCGTTTAACACAAAGCAGTTTTCTTCCTCCCCCATCTCCACGTGGACGGCTCATGTTAGAGTAGGTAATACCTTACTTAGGTACCTTCGAACCATTCCGGGACGGAGGGAGTATCTGTTTGTAACACCAGGTTGTCACTTCTCTCTTTATTAAGGCTGATCCAATACTTCTGTTTTGTAGGTTAATGGTTCAAGGATATAGCTGTGAGAGTAGCTTTTGTTGCAGGAACAAAAGATATTATGTTCCCTTCCATCCTTTGCCTTCAAACTTGTAATTCTTGATATGTATAAATTATTAAATATATATTCATCAATGAAAAGTGGCCTGCAGTTGTTGACTAAGGGAAAAGTGTAATTCATTGCTTCTCTTGGAATTTATTCTTGCTTTCCTTCATGAATCCTTCTCTTAGATATTCAATAAGGGCCGTTAGTCTACTATTTGTCTTGATGTAGTGTAATTATGTTCGCAGAATTTGGTTATAAGAGATAGTATGTTCGGATGGATCAACACTTGCTTATTGTAAACAAGAAGTATTTTGATTAAAGTAGTGTCAAATATATATTGACAAAAACTTGTGTCAGCCGGAGGCACCGTGCGGCCGGGCCCAAAGTGTCAATCTTTATACAGAAAAGTGTCAATTTATATGAATAAAAGTGACAATCTTTAACATAATTATTTTACGAATAAAATGACAATTTTTAAAAGTGTCAATTTTTATACAGAAAAGTGTCAATCTATATGAATAAAAGTGTCATTGTTTTAGCCCGGTCGCACGGTGCCTCCGGCTGACCCAAGTGTGTCCCATATATATTTATATTAGCTAATGGGCTTGGCCCAATTGAAATAGTGTAGCCCGTTAACAACGAACACTAATAAACTCGTGACTAAATGATCGAGTAACTAGTCGTTACTTGGTCGAATATCGAGACAAGCGTTTATTAGGTTAAATTGATAAGTAATCATTGTTTGTTAGGAATCAAGTGGCTACTTGATTTTACTTTAGAATTTATTCTAATAATTTCCATTACACATAAGTGATATTTAATCACTAAGAGCAAATAATTCTTTCTAATTATTTATCAAGTAGATAGAAAAAAATACGGGGCGTTACATGTCCACTTCCGACTCAATGAAATGGTCAGGGTTGAATTCTAGAGGATTTTCCCAAACGTTCGGGTCACGCCCTATGGCCCAGACGTTTACGAAAACACGTGAGTTCTTGGGCACCGTGCAACCCAAGATCTCGACGTCCTGGTCAACTGTGCGGTGAATGAGTAAGGGGGTTGCTGGATGGTGCCTCATTTTCTCCTTTACCATGCACCGTAGGTACGGGAGGCGTGGAATGTCATTTTCTTATATCTGTTTCCCCTTTCCGATCACTTTTTCTAGCTCGGTTTTTGCTTTCTTCATGATTTTAGGATTTTTGAGCGCCTGAGCCATTGCCCATTCCACCGTGCTTGAGCTCGTGTCTGTTCCCGCCAGGAATTAATCCTGTTTTGTGGATGTGCTTGAGTGAACTTTTAAGATGTTTAGTAGTTTGATTATAATATTTTAACATGTGTTTAGCAAAATAAGATACTAAACGGTTAATAAAATCTAAAAGTATGCTCAAAAGGCTGATAAGTTAAAAAAGAGATAATACACAGTTTTAATCCCAAATAGTCACTTTGTGACAAGTTTAATCCGAAAACTTAACTTAATATCAAATTCTAGCAATGAAAATCAAATTTTATGACAACTTTAGTTTATTAACAGAGATCACGTGTGTTGCACGTAGATCCATTTTTTTAATTAATTTTATTAAAACATAGCAATATATTTATAAATAATAAAAAAAAAAAACCCATATTGTTATTTTAAAATTCAGTTATATAAAGAAAAAAATAATAATGTATACATTTATATCTCCATCAATGGTTTTAAGTGACACCTCCATTTCTAAATATGCCTAGAAATCATGGTTTTATCCAAGTAACTTTATAGTTATAGTGATAGAATTCATTTTGATAATCTTAAAATCTTTATTCTTTTGTCAAGATTTCTAGTTGGTTCATCCTCAGCACCACAACTTAAACTTTGATGCTAATCATTCTTATCTCCGTTTGTGTTAGCTCGTTGGCTTCTTTTTTTACGTTCCACATAAAGAACTCTTCAAACTCAAAAAGCATTCGCAATAGTTATGACAAATAATTCAAACCGAATTATGTTTGATCTAGTGAAGCTCTTGTGTTACTCCTAAACCTAAACCCTTATAAATATTAAATATAAATAAAGATTAATGAATTTATTAATTATTGAAGAGATGAAGAAGATTCAATATTTGTTGTGTATTTTGCTAATAGGTCGAGTACATCATTTATAGGGATACAATTCATCCCTATATGGAAATACAATCAATCTATCAATCTAAGATATCAATTAGAATAATTTATTCCTTAATCTTCGTTCTTTCCAACACTCCCCCTCAAGTTAAGTAACGGGATTGCCGATACTTAACTTGCCCAATACTCTTTCAAAGGACTTTGAGTTCACTGCTTTGGTTAGAATATCTGCCAATTGATCTTCTGACTTCACATAGGGAAATTCAACAACCTTATTCTCAATTTTCTCCTTGATGAAATGCCTATCGATCTCCACATGCTTAGTCCTATCATGCTGAACTGGATTTTCTGAAATACTGATGGCTGCTTTGTTGTCACAGAAAAGTTTACACGGCTTTGGTGTGTAAAGATCCAATTCAGACATAAGCTTCCTTAACCATAATATTTCAGTCAGTCCATTCTTGATCCCTCGAAATTCAGCCTCGGCACTCGACAATGCTACTACCTTTTGTTTTTTGCTCCTCCAGGTGACAAGATTCCTTCCTACAAAGGTAAAGTATCCCGATGTGGATCTCCCATCACTTAGGCTTCCTCCCCAATCAGCGTCAGTGAATCCACAAATATCGAGATGATCGTTTTTCTTGAATATCAAACCATAGTTAGCTGTGTTCTTTAGATATCTGACGATCCTTAGAGCAGCTTCCCAATGTTCCTCTTGTGGTGAGTGCATGAACTGACTTACCACTCCAACTGCATAAGCTATATCTGGTCTCGTATGAGAGAGATAGATAAGCTTCCCAACTAGTCTTTGATATCTCCCAACATTAGCTGATTTCGCACCTTCAACAATCTGCATTTTGTGATTTGTCACCATAGGTGTATCAGCTGGCTTGCAATCGAGCATCCCCACTTCAGTTAGTAAGTCGAGAATGTACTTCCGTTGTCTGATGACAATGCCTCGACTCGACCTAAGAACTTCGATTCCCAAGAAATATTTGAGTGGGCCCAGGTCCTTCATTTCAAACTCTTTGAACAGGTTGGTCCGCAACTTATTCATCTCCTCTTCATCATCTCCTGTGATAATCATATCGTCAACATAAATGATGAGACAAGTAATTTTACCACTCTTTTTCTTGAGAAACAACGTGTGATCTGAGTTGCCTCTGTAAACCTTCCAAACCAAGCCCTCGGAGATTGTTTCAGTCCATACAGCGTTTTCTGAAGTTGACAAACCTCCTTACCTCGAAACTCCTCAGTAAATCCTGGGGGTGGAACCATGAACACCGGTTTTGACAGCTCTCCATGTAAGAATGCGTTCGTCACATCAAATTGGTGTAATGGCCATTCCTTATTTGCCGCGACCGAAAAAAGTACTCTCAACGTGTTGATCTTTGCCACAGGTGAGAATGTTTCTGAGTAATCAATGCCATAGGTTTGAGTGTACCCCTTTGCCACGAGTCGTGCCTTGTATCTTTCGATGGTCCCATCAGTTTTACGTTTGATTGTAAACACCCATCTACATCCGACCGGTTTAACTCCTTTTGGCGGTTCAGCTTTTACCCACGTGTTGCTTTTCTTCAATGCATTCATTTCTGTTAGCATTGCTTTCCTCCATTGATCATGTTTCATTGCCTCTTCTGCATTTTGAGGAAGATTTTCTTCTCTATACAAAGCTGCCTCATATGCCCTTGCCTTTTTTGTCAGGTTTCCTTGTACAAAGTTTGCCACTCCATACTTACTTTTTATATGAGTAGCTTCAGGAGAGTATCTTTTTGCCGGAATTCCCCGAGTACTTCGAGGTGGGAGAATGTATCTCCCTGTGTCACTATCCACTGTGTTATCTTCTTCTACAACATCAACAGGTTCTACAGTATCTTCAATATTACTAAGATCAGAACTCACCTCGGATATTGGTCGATTTGGATCGGGCGACGACTGAGGGATCTCTGGTAGATATGGGGATTCGGCAGTAGCAACCGGAGCTGGCTCGGGTGGATTTTTGGCGGAGAGATCCAGTTGTGACGAAGGAAAATCCTAACTAAGCCAACTAAGGGAGTCGTTATTAGTACCCCAACTACTACTCTCCCCCTGACTCCCAAGGTGGCTATCATAGAAAAATTCAGATTCCAAGAAATTACAGTTCATTGTGGTTATAATCTTTTTTGTAGCAGTATCAAAACACCGATACCCTTTTTGATTTATCCCATAACCTACAAAAACACACTTAGTGGCGCAAGGTGACAACTTTGTTCTTTCGTGTTTGGGAATATGTACAAACACAGAACATCCAAAGACTTTTGGAGGTAGGCTAAGGGATTCTGGAATTTTGGCTTGTTGGGCTAGGATGTCAAGAGGGGTTTTCATGTGAAGAATTTTAGTGGGAAGTCTATTGATTAAATAGACAGCGGTTCCTATAACTTCAGGCCAGAGAAAGGTAGGTACTTTAGAATCAATCATGAGAGCTCGGGTTATTTCTAAAATGATTCGATTCTTTCGTTCAGCTACCCCATTTTGTTCAGGTGTGTATGCACATGAAGTTTGGTGTACTAATCCCCTTTCTCTACAGAAGTCAGTCATGGTATTATTCACAAATTCCCTACCATTATCCGAACGAAGGATTTTTATTGTGGTTTGAAACTGTGTTTGGATCTTTTTGAAAAAATAGGTGAACTTTTCAAAAACCTCAGATTTATGTCGTAGAAAATAAATCCATGTCATCCTAGTGCAGTCATCTATGAAGGTAACAAAATATTTCAATCCATTCCCCCCAATAACCGGTGCAGGACCCCAGACATCGGCATGCACTAAATTAAACATAAATTTCAAACGAGTATTTGAGGGTTTAAAAGTCTGCCTATGGCTCTTTGCCAAAACACAAGTTTCACAACAAAAGTGTTTAGGAATTGTAAAGTTCGGGAAAAGAAGTTTAAAATAACCCGGGGATGGGTGTCCTAATCTTCGGTGCCACAACCATGCCTCTTCCTTTGAAGATCCTTGAGCCAGCATTGCACTACCATGTTGGATCCTCCCATCTACATAGTAGAGACCTCGTTCCTCAGTGCCACGCCCAATAATCCTCTTCGTCTGAATATCCTGTAACATATAAAAATGTGGATAGATAAGAAGAGTGCATTCCAACTCCTTAGTCACATGACTCACTGATAGCAACTTCTGTGATAAACCGGGAACAAACAAACAATTCGAGAGTTTCAAGTGTGGAGAAATTTTGATAGTTCCGGCACCAAGAACCGCAATCAATTCCCCATTTGTTGTTCTAATGTGTGTCTTTGTGACTCTACTCATCTCACAGAAATCAGATAAATCAGGGGACATAGTATCAGTTGCCCCACAGTCAAAAATCCAGCCTCTTTCATGTATTCTCCCTTCATTTTTAACGCTTAAAGCCTCAGAAATAATGGATAAGCATGCAAAACTATTACGGGACTCAAAAAATGAGGCTGAATAAGTTTGGGGCAGATTAGTAATTTTTGGGAAGTTTTGGGGCAGTTTTGCAAATTCAGAAAATATAGGGGGTAAGTTTGCAGATGCAGAAAGTATGGGGGGCAAATTATAATAATCATTAGTTTTAGGGTTTGGTATAAAACCAATCCCTTTACCTCCGCCTCTTTCCCCATTTGAGATGGGTGCGGCTCCGGCTGGTTCCCGACCTCTGTCGCCGGCACCGTCGTTGGCTCGTTTCACCACAAAATTTCCCTCCCCCTGTGGGAGGTTCCCCATGTATCCTCCTCATTGGCTGTTGCTGCCGCTGCCTCCAATGGTTGGTGGTGGTGGTTCTCTCTGTTCCGCCATGGCTGTCCCTACAGCGAGCTTTGCTTGCGGTAGAGCCCTCTTCTCATCCCACCATTCTGGGTATCCCACCCTTAGAAAACATGTTTCTCTTGTGTGTTTGTTCTTGCCACAATGAGAGCACCAGAGGTGGCTCTTGTCCTCCTTGCCGCCGCCGGTGGGTTTGTGTGTGGCCGTCTTGGATGGAGGTGGGTGGGTTCCTCAGCCGCCTCTATTCATCTGAGTCCGATAGCCATGCCCGACCTCGCCCGATGATGAGTCTTCGGCTAGATCTGCGGAGGGTGAGCCAAACATCAGTGGCATGACCCTGCGTCGAGTCGCTTCCCGTCTGACCCATCCGTAGGCTGCCTCGACTGAGGGCAACGGGGATTCTTTCAGTATATCTCGGCGGATGGCGTCGTACTCCTCGCTCAGTCCGGACAGAAATCGGAACAGCCTCCTTGTATTGGTGTGTTCTCTCCATTGCTTGATTCCCTTGTCGCAGCAGGCTATGGGATCTTGTTGGCATCTGTCGATGCTGATCCACAATCCATTTATTTTCCTGAAATAAGTTTCAAGATCTTGATTTCCTTGTGTAATCTTTGCTGTTTTTTCTTCCAGATCATACACCAAGTACGGATCGGCCTTGCTCTCGAATGTTATAGCAAGGTTGTCCCACAGAGCTTTTGCGGTTTGGTGATGGGCAAAGTCTGTGATTAGTTCATCCTTCATGTTATCGATAATCCAGGAGAAGACTATGAGATCAGTCTCCTCCCAGTCCCGATATCCCTTGCTCGTTGTAGCCGGTGGTTCATCCCGAATATGAGAGGAAGCTCTCCTGCTTCCAATCGTGACTTTCATAAGCCGTGACCATATCGGGTAGTTTCTGCCATCGAGCTTGAACGTCATTGTGACGTTCTTGCTTGTTTTTAATTCTTTGCTGGATTTTTCATCCTTCTCAGAATCAGACTTTTTTTTTTTTTTTTTTTTTTTTTTTTTAGGTAAGTATTATGGGGCGATGATGAATTTTTTCTGAGCCCTAGGCTCTGATGCCATGAAGAGATGAAGAAGATTCAATATTTGTTGTGTATTTTGCTAATAGGTCGAGTACATCATTTATAGGGATACAATTCATCCCTATATGGAAATACAATCAATCTATCAATCTAAGATATCAATTAGAATAATTTATTCCTTAATCTTCGTTCTTTCCAACAATTATGAAAGAACTAAAATAATTCGGATCATATAACAATTATAAAAAATAAATCTAAACCTAATAAATTATTAATTTATTCTAAATTAAATCATATTGTAGGTTTTTCTTTTTTCTTGTTATAAAAATACATATTAGTTTTGTTCATTTTCTTGTTATAGATGATTTTGTATCGATATACATTGTCCTATTTAATCTATATATATATAATAGCAAAATAAAGGTCGATCAACCACGATTTTTCTTAATTATTTTGCTAAATTCTCATAATTTTGCCTAATTAATCAATATTTTAATATGATTTTGGCTAATTAATGAATATTTTAATATGATTAATACATATTTATATCTCTAGATCTTTAGTAATTTAATATTAATATATATCTTTAATTTCATTGACCTTTATCTACTCTAATATTTAAAAATAATTGTTGTTTATCCCTTTAGAACTTAGTTCACATAGGAAATAACGATGATAATGTTTATAAGTAAAAACTTATTCATTAATTCCACATATTTTAATATTTTGTCAAAATATGAAATTTTATTAGCACCATAAAATTTTTAATGAATTTCATGCTCAACTTGATGAAAAGGATAAATAGAATACGACACGTAAATACAATTATATATGCTTTAGTAATGATAACATATTGCCGTATAAAAAATTTCATCTTGTGCATATTATTGATAAAATACCGCCATATGAAAATTTCCATCTCTTTAAATAATTATAGAATTGGAGAGATTTAAAACATGTAAATGCTTAATATGACCAAAAAAAATGATAATTGAATAATTTAACAAATGAAATCAATATATAATTTAATTTAATTTAAATAATTATTTCTACTTAATTTCAGTTATCTCACGTCAATTGTTTATGAGTTAGGAATTGTTGAAACAATAAATCAAATCGAATTCATGAATATTTTGAGCCTCCCACAACAACGATCAACAAACATCTCGACATTCAAAATTTAAATGATAGCAACTACCTAAGAAAATAATGTCTTTATTAATTTATTTTTCAACCACTGCAAACAACGGGCGACTTGACATTCGAAATTCAAATGAATACGAATACTTTAAAAAATGTTTCCCTCATTAATCTATTTTTCAATTACCAAGAACAACGGGTGGCTTGGCAAGCAAATTTGTATGAATACGATTATCCAAACCTATTTTTCAATTATTATAAATAGCAGATGACTTAACATTAAAACTAAATGAAAAATATTACCCCTTATTGATAAATTTTATTTTATGATGTAATTTAATCGTAACATGTTTTCAAATGAAGTATTGCAATATTATTTTGAAATAAATAACTATGCCATTTTTTTCTAAACTTTACTACCTTAAAATTTACTACTATAAAATTAAGTGATTTCCATCAAATTTCGACAGGCACTAAATACTATTTCCCATTTGCCTACTTTTGTTATTAATATTATTCAATGCTAATATTCGATTTTCTAATGAACAGTCACAATACTATTTCTTATTATAAATATTACATATGTTTTCTTATATATTTGACTTATAAATTAAAATTCAAAAATAAATTAACAATTCTTGATCTATTATTCTATTATGACGAGCTGAATAATAAGTGATTTAAGATACTCCTCCGTCCCACATGAGAGGTCCTATATATTGATATATGTGAGGTATAAAATAATGAAATGAGACTATATTGAAATGAGGCATAGGGAGTACAAAAGAAACCCAACTCCTCCACAAATCATACATAGCATTGACTTATTTTGTCAAATGTAGTATGATCTAATGCTGATATCCATCATTAAACTATTTCATATACCACGGGCGCATTAACAAAAAAAATTGAATGAGTACGACTATCAAGAAATACTACCTTCATTAACCTATTTTTCTTATTATTGTGAATAATGTAACATTCAAGACTATTGATAATAAACGAGAAGTATGTATGTTATTGACTTATTTTATTCTAATATAATTCAACTATTTTTTCTATAATGTGAATAATGAAACATTCAAAGCTATTGAAACTAAACAAGGAGTATGTATTTTATTGACTTATTCTTTTTCTAATATAATTCAGTCATAATATTTTTTTCTAATAAAAATTGTCAAAATTCTACATTTTGTAATAATAATAATAATATTTTTTAATACTAAATATATACTTATAAAAATGGGACACAAAATGATCCCGTCGAATTTCGACGGGCGCTAACACACGGATAAATGCTAATACATCTTTCTAACTTATTTTTTATAATAAAATTCAATGCTAACACATTTTATATGAATTGCAGCAAAACTTTCATTTTGAAATGGATAATAATATTATTTTTCTTATTTTTTACTTAAAAATTGAAACATTTAGTGTTTCCCATCGAGTTTCGATGGGCACTACACTAGTTATATATGAAGTCATGTAAAATTATAATATCTTTCTATCATAAAATTAATATTCCACTTAAGATTGACATTTGGTTTCTCTAATAATTATCTCCTATACATGAAAATTATTTATTCATAAATAGTTATATATATATATATATATATATATGCCTCATTAATTTATTATCATGAATTATATCTATTTGATTTCTTAATGACCGATGCATTGGCCATTTCGTAGGCGCACACTTTTATGTTTGTTTCATTAATTCTTATTTAAATTTATTCTTCATTTTAGATTATATTACTTTTGTGAATTTCCATTTTTTTTTCACGTGAATTTCTATTTTGTTTAAACAGCTATTTCAATTTATGAATCGCTATACATTTATTATCATGAATTATACTTATACTACTGTACTCTATTTGAATTCATAATGACCCATGCTTCGGCCGTTTTTTAGGCTTAAAGGTTAGTGCAACTTTTTTGTTTGTTTCAATTTCGTAGGCTTAAATTTATGAGGAAATGTAGTAAAATGCCCACTTACACTTAAGAAAACCAATTTTTGCCCACTACATAAAAATACATAAATAATGCCCTTATTTTCAAAAGTGGGTCTAGAATACCCTTTCTTCTCTCACCTCTCTCCTCTCTCCTCATCCTCCCTCCTCTCTTCTTTTTCTTTTCGTATATTCCTCTCTAAATTTCCTTCTCTCTCTTCACTTTTCTCTCTTCACTTTTCTCTCTTCTCTCCCACTGCAACATATCTCTCCTTTTCTTCTTCGTCTCCATCTTCTCTCTACTCCTCTCCATTGGGCTAGGGTTTCAATGCCCAGATGACGGGATTTTGCTCCATTGTACCTTACGGGATTTTGGAGAATGAGGAGCTCACGATGCTAGGGTTTCAGCCGGCAGACGACGGCATTCTTCCCGGCGAGAAGACGACGTGAATGTGAAGACTCAAGACGGCGGCGACAATAGCTGTTGAAGTCGCTGAAGTCGCTGAACTTCCGGCGATTTGCGAGGCTCAGGCGTCGTTGGAAGTGCAAGCATTCCGTGATAGACGTCGCGAACTCGTTGCAGAAGTGAGCGAGCTGTTCATTATACTGAGATGGCAGATTTTCAAGATGATCAAGTTGCCATTTTTTTGTAGGAGGGTTGTGGATTTTCTTTTTGTTTTGTTCTCTTGTTGTTTTTCTGAAGATTTAAACCCTACATGATGAACTAAACTTCGATCATTTACTCTGGGTTGAAGCTGCGAATTATTTGTGTCTTTCATTCGTTTTGCTGATCGTTTTCGTGCTAAATTTGAAAAGTTATGTTTTGAATCACAGCAATAAATGTGTTTCAAGTTATAATTGTTCATTGGATGAGTGATATTTTTCTTTCAATTGTGATAAGAATTTATTCTATTTTCTTATCACATTTGTAATATATGTGATAAGAAACTCCCGCAATTCTTATCAAATTTTAGACTGAATTCACAGTATTCTAACAACCTTTAGGCTGAAACTACATTTTTCTAACAACTCCTTTGCATGTTGTGTTTGTTGCAGTTGTTAACAATATCATTGCAATGGTAATGGACACATCAAGTGAAAGCTCATCTCGTTGGATTATTGCTGGTGTTTCTCAACAAGCTTTGATAGACGCGGATGATATTCATATTCAAACCGAACCAACCGTGAAGGGTCAGCTTGATCCCATGCTCTCATGCGATAGCAGCCATGAAGTAATAAATGTTGTCGATTTCATTAGAATTTTCTTGTTTTTCTTACTACTATTGAAGAAACCTTCAACGTTTAGTTAGAATTTTCGTATTTCTTACTACGTGGTTAGAATTTCAGTATTTTCTAACCATCGTGTAACAGGTTCAAAAAGCAATCTCCTATCCCATACGTTCATGCGTCTACTCGATGAATAAGTGGTGTCAGATATACGCATCAGAGGTCATGCCCGTCCCAGACCCTAGTGATTGGCGCGTACCAAACGACATTGAATCAAGGGTTGTCGGCACTCCATCTAATCCTAGGCAGGCAGGACGTCCGAAGAAAAATAGGTGTCCTTCCGGAGTTCCAAACAACGGAGCCCCGAGGAAACAAAATGAATGTCCCCCACAAGCAGTTGCAATGGAAGAAGGCTGAAAATGTATTAGGAATTCTGAATTTCACTTCGAAAAAATTGAAAAAGTTGATTAGAATTATATGTTATAGTTAGAATTTTGCACATGTTGGTTAGAAAAAGTAACATTTCTGATAAACTGAAGGACGTTGGTTAGAATTAGTTGTTTGTTTGCTTTGTCATTGGTTAGAATTCTGAAATTGAAAAATTGGGTTGCATCTTGGTTAGAATATTGTGTTTTGGTTAGTATTTTGCACATTATAGTTAAAACATGATGTGGAACTTATGTATCCAGGTAAGAAAGTTTCATATTTCCTGACAAAATGATGTATCTCAGATAGTTAGAATTTGTGTTTCAAAGTAAGATTTTAGCCTCTTTGCCACAACTTTCTTACATACAGTCCTTTTTTTCTTACCTTTTTATAGGTTCAACTCATGGTTTTTGTACGTATCACATTCAAACTAATTTGCGTAATTCCCGGGAGAATATTATAAAAATATTTCAGGCTGCCGCTAATGCTTTCAAGGAAGATGATTACGAAGAGCACATGAATAATTTGCTCATCGATGCTCCCTTGGTTCATGCAAAACTTATTGGTATTGGGCCCGAGCGTTGGGCAATTTGCAAATGTCCGGTCCGGAGGTTTGCTTTTCGAACATCAAACGTTGTGGAAGTGCTAAACGCATGCCTAAAATGGGGTAGGCAATTGCCAGTAACTTCATTACTTGAGTACGCACATAACCTGGTGCAATCTTGGTTTTATAAGCGTCGGACCATAGCCGATGAAATTGTCAACGAGGAGACGGAATGGGCCGAAAAAAGATTGGGATTTTTTGTTGTTGATTGTAAGAAGTTTTTCCAATTTTCTGACTACTACAATATGATCCAATCAGTTTACGGTAGTAAGAAATTTGCGATTTTCTTACTTCTGTGTTGTAAGAAATAATGCATTATCTTACATCCTTGTCGCAGAAGTTTCTTATTGTCAGAATTTTTGTATTTTCTTATACAGATTGTCCAAAAGTTAAAATTTCTTATAACTTTATACTTATTTTCTAACAACTTGTTCAATAAATTCTTATAATAAACGTATAAATTTGCACTAAAGAAATTACGACGGCTTGAATTACCATTGTAAGAAAATCATAACATATGTGCCAAAAGAAAGCCGATTATGTCTAGAATTTCACCCAAAAAAGAGATGCCTTGTTCCATGTCCATAGCACCCACATAAATAAAAAAAAGAGTTGGTTTTTGTACGTGCGTGTTCACCACCCCCCCCCCCCCCCAAGAAACAATTACTTACAAAAAGCATATTTGTTTTTTAAGACTATTACATGCTACCCCCTACATTGAACGGTATTGAAGTGTCATGGCCAACATTGCAATCCGTGCTGTGAGCATAGATGGTCGTCGCCACATGTCGACGGTATTTCATCACCTTTTTTGGGTTCTCCAAACCCCTCGTCAGCTGTACTTTTGAGATGATCCATTCCACTTGCCTCATGCAGTATAGCGTAGCGTTTGCGGCTTTGGTTTCTCTAAAGGCCTCCATACCTGTTGCAAGTTAGCATTGTAAGAATCTACTTAGTTCGAAGGCGACAATTGATTAGAGAACGTTAGAATCTACTTTACTAAGCATCAGATTTTTATATAGTACTTTATAAGAAACTAACATTTTCTTACAAACAACGTCGTAAATGTTAGAAATTTCATATTTTCTTACATTGAATCCTATTAGCAATATATAAATTCTAACCACAAACCAAAAAAAATCCTAGTAAGGTTAGAAATTATCATTTTTCTAACCTTTCTCAGCTTCATGTAAACAAGTCTAGGATGGTTAAAAATTAGCATTTGTCTAATTTTTCATCAAATCTCATGTCCTATATGAGATAATATTAGAATGATACGAAATCAAGATTTTCTGATCATTTTCTAAATAAGAAATTAAGGAACCATGAGCATTTTCTTACCTTTCAAAGCCCCAAACTTAAAACCAAACTGAAGATTTCCTGACTAAGTCGCCCAGCTCATTCCCTATGTACTTCAGAATTGCGTTCACATCTCCTGCCATGGTTTCATACCCACCCGGTATCACTTTGTGCTTTTTATCCAACAAATTCAGTCTTTGATAATCCCATTCAACCTTGCAGACATAAGCAGAAATAATCATTGAATGCAAGAGATGATAACAAACCATATCACAAGATGTCAGAATTCACATCAAATTCTAACATATAACAATAAGAAAATAACCATTTCTAACCAACATACAACTAATAAATGCTCATTGTCAGAATTTATCATGACACAATATCATAATAGCATATCTTTCTAACCTTCATGTTGAATCTTATTTTCATTTCTAACCAATTAGTCAGAAATTTATTACTTTTCTAATCAACTAGTAACAAATGCAGTAATGTATATACCTTCAAACCAACTGATTACAATCATTCAAATTGGAAATATTCTGATCAAGATCTACATAAATTCATTGGTCTTCTAACCAACTACTAACAAACTGATCAGTTGGAAAAATTATTATCAAGATCTGCAATTTCAAACCAAACAGCAAATTTGTAATTCAATCCCAAGTTTTTTTCAATTTCTAACTTCAATTTCAAAAATCTAACCTAAACACAATATAATTATAATGAATATGTTTCACTTAATCAGAAATATATACGTTTTCTAACCTTCATGTGACAAATTCTAACCAAAACAGCAAAAATTTCTAACCAACTAATCGAACTCAGGTTTGTTCAGAAACCCTAATACTTTTACAGCAGTAAATCTTTCATTTTTTCTGCATTTCATAATCGATTCAAGTTGTCAACTTCTCCCTTCAACCAATACGTGAAAACACCCAAACCAAATCTCACCCAACAAAATACAACATCTTTTTCCACATGCAACTCCAATTTCTCACAAAACAGAGTCAAAATTTTCGAATGGGATAATCCCTTTTCCAAAAATCGCAGACTGTCATTTTTTTCACATAATATCCAAGTTAAAAAACAAACCCTTTCTCATCCATCAAC
The DNA here is from genome assembly GCA_001642375.2 of Mentha longifolia. Classification (NCBI taxonomy): domain Eukaryota; kingdom Viridiplantae; phylum Streptophyta; class Magnoliopsida; order Lamiales; family Lamiaceae; genus Mentha; species Mentha longifolia. The sequence continues at coordinate 25,348,626 of CM038115.1, forward strand.
AGTTAACAAACCTAACCTAAATCCACATGCAAACCTCTCGATTTCTCACCTCTGCTTGTATGAATGGATGGCCGCTGGGATTCGGTCGGACTTGCTCCTCCGTCTGAGCATCGTTTTTTTCTTCTGCTCCATCGTCCTTTCTCTTTCTCTTTGAACTCCGCGGCGCCATGGAAGCAAGGACTGAGTACAACGATGTGGCTTTGTGAAGCGACAGTCGTCTTCATCGTTGGGGCACGGCCAGTTCGTCGGTTTTTGAGGGTCGCAGACTGTGGAGAGAGTAAGAGAGAGGTGAGGGTTTTATTTCTGTATTTATTTCTTTCTTCAATTCAGTTTTGATCGTGTGAGAGTGGGAGAGAAAAGGGGGGAAGTTATTTTGTGGGAGTTAAGGGTAGTTTAGGCCATTTTGCAAAAATTGGGCATTTTTTGTATTTTGTTATATTTTGGGTATTTTTTGTTTTTTTATGTGCTAAAAGGGTAGAATAATTGTTAACTCTAAATTTATTCTCTATGTTAGATTACGGAGTATATTATTTTTCGTGAATTTCCAAGAAAAAAAATCCGTGGATTTCCATTTTGTTTTGACCACTTTTCAATTTATTCCTCGATACATATTACTCCCTTTGTCTTTGAAAGCTCTTTTTTTAATTTCCTTTTGGGTTGTCCCTTAAAATTCTTCCCTTTCTATCATAAATATTGCAATACACTTCACTAATGGTGAGAGTCAATCTTCACTATCAATAAATAATATAAGTTAATTATATCATTTTTAAAACTCGTGCCAATCAAACTGAGAAAGAATTTTAAAGGCTGAGGGAGTATATTTTTTTTTAGCGACATTCCAATCAACATTAACAATTTTTGTAGCTCTTATATTATTTGGTTTGTTCTTCGTATATTTTGTTTGTGTTTATTACAATAAGAAATAAAATAATCAGTATTATATAACAACTACAAATAATAAATCTGATCTTAATAAATTATTAATTTATTCTAAATTAAATGTTTTATTGTGGATTTTTTTCTTGTTATAAAAATACGAATTGACTTTGTTCTTTTCCTTGTTGTAGATGATTATGTATTGGTTGTATATTGTATTTTTTTTTAATACATATCCACTTATATTTTATTTTTATTATAATGATTTATTCTAATGATAATATTAATTATTTTAATAATTTATTCTATTGATATATATTAAGGGCATAATAGGCAAATCAAATTTTGTAAACAAAATACTTTTTATAATAGTAAGCAGATAAATTAATTGTTAGTCTAATTGAAAATCAAAATTTACACGCAATAATTTCCGGGCGTCATTAAAAATATAATAGTGCAAAATGTCATTCATAAATTCTGATTTTCAATTAAAGTTTTTGCCGCTAAAAATAACTTAAAGACTAAATTTGTCACAAAATTTAATATATGTAGTTACAATTTAATATTAAGTTGATTTTTTTTTCTTTTTATGTGATATATTTCCTCCGTTTCATCGAAAGAGCTCTCTTTTTTATTTTATACTTCCCGTATATTTAGAAAAGAGAGCTCTTTCAACGAAACAGAGGGAGTATTAAGTTAAGTTCAAGCTAAATCATGGCAAAATAAATTTATAAAGCTAAAGACCGTATCTACCAAAAAAAAAAAAAAAGAGAATGAAAAGGTCATCTTAAAATGAAAATGTTACCTACCAAACACATTCGTTCAATGTGAGTTCGATTCGATCTCTTCTGGGTTTTGATCGAGTTTGAGGAGGATGTCGATGACGTCACTCGCTTCTTCGCCTCTCGATTTTCGTTTTTCCATCCTTTCGCCGATCAAGCTGCGGAAGAGCTCGAGTAATTTCCCGTAGTAGATAGCATTACGCCGTCGTATTCCTTGTGGATCTAATGGTGCTAGAGAGGGAAAGAAATCGACCAGGTTGGGCTTGCCGACCTCCCTCGTGATCTTCGACACCATTTCCTTGAATTCTTTCACGGAATCCGAATATAGGTCGGTTAAATCTTTGGAGAAGAAGGTGTTGGCAAGCGAGTTGAGGGTGGTTGTGAAGGCAGCACGGCCGATGTCGACGGCGGCGGAGCTCCGACTGCTTTGGTCGCAGTAGGCGATGAGCTCCTCCACCTTCCTTCGGCGGAGGTGCTGGTTGGCGTCGAGGCGGCTGCCGGAGAAGATGTTGGAGTTCATGATTTTGCGGAGACTGCGCCACCGCGGCGCCACCGGGAGCCAGACGACGGAGTACTTGAACTGGTCGAGAGCGTGGACGGCATTGGGAATGCTCCAGCTGGAAAAAGCGAGGTCCTGCTTCTTGAGGACTTCTCTGGCGACGACAGCGGAGGAGATGACAACGATGTTGATGGAGCCGAGGCGGAGGCGCATGAGGGGGCCGTAGATGTTGGCGAGGCGGGCGAGGGATTTGTGGGGGTGGTCGCCGAGGAGATTGAGGCTGCCGATGAGAGGCAGCGGCGTGGGCCCCGGCGGGAGGTTTTTACCCGCTCGGAAAGTTTTTGGATACAATAAACAATAGCAAGGGCAAATAGTAACCCGACCACGATTGTAAGAAAATCCATTTGGAGTGGAAATTGAATTGGTGCCCTTTTATTTTCGAAATGAGCATATATGGAAAGGTTATGAGGACCACGACTACCTCTACTTTTAGGCCGCTAGATTGCTATTGATAGAAAATTCGATGGTTCTCTACTCCTATCAATAGCACTTCCTTTGGAGTTTGGACTATTAACTGACAATTCTGATAGAAAAAGAAATTTCATGATATTTAGTATAAAAAATATTTTCCAAATTAAATCTATATATAATGGGAAACGGTTCATGTGTTAATAAATCTTGGCGTGTTAAAATGGTAAAAATGATTAAAGGTATACAAAACTATGCTTAAATGTGCATAAAATTATGCTTATTATATAATTGTGTTTTTAAATGTATCAATTCATGCTTAAATGAAATCATGCTTATTGCCTTTTGAAACCATGCTTAAATCAATGACATCCATAGATTTGATTAAGATCAATAGTCCAAATTCATTTATATTTAATACACCAGAATTTATTAACATATGAACCAACCTCATATAAAATGAATGACTTTGATTTATGTTTTTTCTAGTCAATTTAAACCTTATTCATTCTGTCATTTAGATTTATTATTGTCACGCCAATTAAGGAAACAAGAATTCACATCATCATTTTATTTTCCTTATGGCTAGATATCATTGTGGTGGAAAAAGACTCCAATTTCAATAAAACTCTCATAAGACTAGCACGTGTAACGTGCATTGCACGATTTATAACTATTTTAAATTGAATAAATTTATATTTCTAATTGATCTGAATTGATAGGTATAATGTGCAAAAAATTATATTGTAATTTTAAGGCTAATTTTGAAGAATGTGAAAAATTAAATCTACAATAGACTTGTTATTACTTTGATTCATGTAAAAAAAAAATATGTGAAAATTACTTCATCCATTCTTAAAAAACTTAAAATATCTATGCCAACAATAATCAATCGAGAAAGAAATGTTTAAGCATACAACTCTTCAAATGAAGTACTCAAGTTATGGAAGAGATGCACAAAATATTTAATACTACGTATAATGTTTGTTTTCTCAACCTTTATATAAAACATGACAATGTTAATATTGTGTTAGTTTTAGCAACTATCCTTCTTTAATTTAAGCAACTAACTCTCTCTTAAGTTACATCAATCAAAATTATAATCTGGACAAAATACCTAGGTACGATCTAATTCAAAAAAAAAAAAAATACTAATTAATATCTAACAATTTTCTTGTAAGATGCAATCAAAATATTTTTAAATAAAATATATTATCTTGTTTTTTTTTCGGAGGCAAAGATTTTGATTATTAGTATCTCGCCATAATTCCAATACGTTAGATCAAATAATTTGAATCATATTTCTACTCTTTAATTAAAATTTTAGTTGTGAAAATCATTATATGATACTCACTAATAAGTATAGGATAGACTTGTAGATTTCTGGAATTCGTTGCAACAATAGCTTTGTAAGATTTGGGTACTTCTTGTACCATTTTCTTGGTTAATAAAGAAAGTTTTTTTCGGATAAAAAAAAAATTAGTATAAGATAGAGTTTCACTATTGTAAAACTACTTGACATATTATTATAATAACATAGTCTCTCCGTCCCTTAAAAGTATTCCATTTTTTCATTTTTCATATGTCCCCAAAGAGTATTATCGTTTCTTCTTTAAACACTATACCCCAATATAAATAATTTTATCTTTACTCTCTACCATTTCAACTTATTTACCATAGTATGACACAACGACACAACTTAATATCCTCTTAAAATTTGTCTGATAAAAAAAAGAAAAAAGAAGAAAAAAAAGGAGAAATACTCTTTAAGGGACAGAGGGAGTATAACGTTTACACCATTGTCCTCAAACTAATTGTATTGTAGGGATAGCAGACAAACAAAAAATATATCATTGACCTGTAATTAAACATAACATAATACCCGAAATCATAACATAAATGAAATTCATATATTCAAAACTAATTAACAATGAAACTAAATTTATCAACAAATTTTATTATAATTATAATTCTTAAACTTATTTTTCGTTCTCAATCTATTAAATATGATCGAAGTCTCAGATCAGTTAGTGAACGAGACATTCCCTCCCACTCTTTCCCCATAATAACGAATTGTTAATATGTGTATCGGAGGAATACACATGTGTTGCATATCTAACTTTTCAAATACTTCCTAAAATATCAGTGATGTCTGATTAAGACCAGATAAGTCAAGACAATATTGATAGGTGAGACTGAGTGTGTGATAAGAATTATTTTAACTACTTGGTATCATAATTATGTGTGGAAAGTGTATGCTCAAATTATACTTGTTGATGGAAAATATTTCTCTTAACTTAAAACGTCAAGTACATATGCTTATCAGTTTAATGCAAATCAATGAGCAAGCTTGAGCTCACTGGCAAAATATTAGTTGTATGTTGGTTTTATCAATTGTTTGAATGATGACAAAATATAACTTGAAAACAATTAAGCACACAAAAGTTATAGTGGTTCAATCATACGACCTACGTCCACTTTGTCTCCTAAAAGACGAATATCTTCACTTGATATTCTTTGTTCTAACAGATTAGAGCCTAAAATCTCAACTCCAAATCTCTGATAATTCAATGATACACAATCTAACAACTGTCACAACTCAATTCTTACACAAATTCAAACATTAACACTTTGGATTTTGGTTTAGATTTACCTACATGAGTAATCATTTACAATGAAGATCAAATAAATGATAGATGTATATAGTATGCCTCATAAATGGTGTAGATCTCTAGTAAGTGAAGAACCCTCGAATGATTGAGATTTGTCTTCTTACTTTTCTTTGAATGAGATCTTGCAGATTCGCGAATAATAAAGAGTTTTTGCTTTGAAACTTGCATTAATCTTTTGTTATTTTTTGAATATTATTTATTAAGAAAAATCTAAAAATATCAAAACAAAACATCAAATAAGGATAAGAATAAGAAGAGACAAGCGAGTTGCTATAATAAATTTTTATTTTTATAGCTCTCTAGTTGAACTAATGTATATTGGTACATTTTAGTGTTTAAGTTATTTTCTCAATGAAGAAAATAATACCAATACAAATACAAAATTGATAAACTTAGTGTTGAAAAATTTAAAATGTTATGTTAAATTGTGTTGAACTACATAAAGTATTAATTAGAAGTTTAGAATGTGTGTATACAAATTATCCAAAATATTTATTTGTATTGTTATCTATCTCTTCAAATATTTGATAACAACACTTACAAATTAATGTTTCGTTAAGGTTATTTTTGCCTAAAATGATTTTGTGGCTTTCAACTTCCACATTTATTTGAATAATTTATATATTCTTATTTCATTAACTCGATAAAAAAAAAAAAGACAATAAGGGCATAGTTAGTTATTAAGGAATGAACCCAAATTTAAAAAAGGTACAAAAATTAAAAAAATCAAATAATAGCATACGATAATAATAATAATAATAATAACAATAATAATAATAATAATAATAATAATAATAATATTTTAATGAATGTTTGCTGATTCTTACAGAATAGTAAAATAAAATAAGACTTTTTCTTTTTCTTCCTCTTTTTGCTTCAATTCAGCGAATAAATCATTAAGTTATTACTTTTTGTTGTAGTCATATTTTTAGTTCATAATGTTGACTTTAGTTACACTTTTTTTGTTATCTTTTATGTGAATCGGCATCTCTTAATTTTGGAAGAGGTCCCAACCTAAAATAACATTTAATTATTAATCAACGTAAATTTATTTATATTATTATATACTATATTACATAATTATCCTTATTTTTAACTAAATTTAAAGGATATAATAGGCAATACATAATATGTAAAACAAAACTCTTTTATATATTGGCATAGATAAGGTTAAATAATCAAAATGCAAGTAGATATCATTGTGCATGAGAATGAGAACAAATTAATATTTTATTAAAATATATTGTTGTGTTGGGTTATAAATGAAAATAATCTTAAATAATTACTCGTATTAAATTGGAAGTCAGGCGGAAGGTTACGTAGGCGGGGTCACTATCCTATGCTCTACAAAACTTGATGTTTGTAAAATAATACTGTAAATTCTTAATCCGAAGAGATTGAAGAAATTAAAGGGGAAAAAAGGTTAGAATAAACAGTAAGTAATACACAAAATGTGATACCAATTGTGAGATAGAAGATCGATGTTAATTAGGTGACAATGAAGTGGGTCCAGCCCAACTTCGACGTCAAGAGTTGGATACATCTCTATCGAAGAGAAGAATGCAGAGTTTTTGCTTTCTCTCTTTTCTGGAGTGATCAGATAAAAGATGATGAAGAAGAGAGTTTGATACATCTCTACTGAAAAAGAAGTTTAAGAAACCATGCGCATGGAGGGAGGAACAGATTTGGTCAAATATGTCAATCTTGTGTTAAAATTAATTTTACTTATATTTTTCTCTTCAGTTTCAGTTCATCGTTGTTTAGTTTAATTACTTTTATAATAACCAATTACAAGAGTTCATTAATTTAATTATCGATTTATACATTTTTTTAGCATTCAATTTCAGTTGTATCAGTTAAAAAACAAAACAAAACACTAAAAATATTTATAAGTCCTGATATAATTAATGAATCCTACTAAATAATTTTACTAAACTATATAATAGTACTCTGTATTAAAATAAATAAAATTAATATTAGATTAGCTAGCGCACGCCCCCTGCCATGGGCTCTTCAACGGCCCATGAATGTGTTTGTTCGGTTTCCTTTTTCTTTTTCTTTTTCTTTTTCTCGTATTTCCTGCTTAGACGATTTGTCATCTTCCACAATCTAGATGGTGTTTGGTAGGTATGGAATGTATTTGGCAAAATAAGCTATCAAATTATCAGCTCATAACTTAAGTTATAAGAGCTTAAGCTCTTCAAATATTAATCACTCACCTTAAGTTATTTTACAGTTTATAAGCTTTTCAAATATTTTATAAGTCGTTAGTGTTTATATATAAACTCTTCGAAATAAACATAGCTAGCCAAACACCCCTTAGTTTGTGACAAAGCTCTAATTAGTTGACTTAATTAGGAATATCGTGCTTGATGATTTATATATTAATTTGTAATGCAAGTTCCCATTTCGAAAAATAAAAGATAAGTTTGAGATTGACTTTAGAATAGTTTTTTAAAAATTCTAGTATTTTCTTAAAAAGATTATTTGCGGTTGATCTATTCTTTGTCTTTATAATTATATACATACTCGCCTTTATATATTTTAATTTAATATCATGATCATAATTCACTCTAACCAAAGAAAATAAATATCCCTGCATGCGTGCATCGTTAATACCGTGTGTGTTTTATGTTATAATCGACCGAATTTTGAAGTATAATCAAAATATTGTCGAAGCCTCCGTTTCTTGAACCCTCATTATGTTCGACCCAGTATATAGATCTGTAGTCACGGCGAGACTCCTAATATTTGGACGACCAGAAGAACATCACTTCTGCCGCCCCTCTTTACTGCCGGCCACCTTTTGGCTTTCCTTCATTTGCTAATCATGCTTCCGGCCCTAGGATCTACCTGTTAATCTACGGAATTTATATTCTCAAACACTTTTTGGAGTGTAGGGATGTATTTATTGATATATTCTAATGTCAGTCCAATTGATGTTAGAATATTGTGAAAATATTTATATGCACTACCTATTCAGTATATTTTACCTTGTGCTAAAATATCGTATCAATCGTGGTTACGGTTTTCATGTAAACCAAAAAATTGTGCTGTCGATACACACCGAAATCGGGTCAAATTTCTTGCATGGTTGATCTCTCGACACCACTTTATTCAAGATATATTATGAACAACTTCCCATTATGTGTCAAGTCAATACGGACGTCCGAAATTTGTTATCTAATTGGTTTTCTAATAATCATGACTTCTTCGTCAACGTGTCTAGAAAAATCTAAAAGCACCTGAACTCAGAAATATCATTGTAGGCATATCTTCAAAGAGGCTTGGATAAGATATTGACTTGATGTTCATGAAAATCAAGAAACGAGCTATTTTCGGTAAAGGCGGACTCTATATTTCTCAATTGCATTCTCAAGCTAACAGGCTCACTTTCCTTACACAAAATTATTCATTGAATCTTAGTGAATATATGACTTTTTATGTTTAAAGCTCTTATATAGAAATGGAGTCCCTCGATTGGTCAAAGGGACTGTGCGCACTACTAGTAATAATTATAAAAAAACAAACAATTAAAATATAAGTTGAACTCAATTATGTAAATTTTTTTGTATATAATTAATTATTTCCTCTAAATTAAGTATTATTTTCAGTTCCCTAAATCAAGTAGTCGAAAAAAGTGTGCCAAAATTGTAAAATCATTTTATAAGCTTTTCGACTATCCCAGCTCCGAAACAAATGATTGCATGGAATTTTCAAAGGTGTTTACTTCTCAGTTGACTGCGAAAGTCGTCATCAGTTATTCATCATTTCCCCCCCAAATTCTCACTTGTAAACTCAACTCGGATTACATTCATGTCGAGCCAGCCATGAATCCCCCTCCGATTGCAATGTCCTTGCTGTTTCTATATTTCCTCATCACATCCACAATCCGCAGCACTAGTTCTACTCACTTCGTGGGTGACGTTTCGATAAACTGCGGCTCAAATGCAGCTTCTGCGGCGCGCAACGGCCGACAATGGCTCGGAGACGTGCAGCCGAAACTCTCTGCCTTTCTGCAGATTAATGGCGAATCAACCGCTTCGATCCTCGCACACAAGCTGGCTTCGGACGATCCAGTTCCTCACAAGACGGCGAGAGTCTCGCGTTCGCCATTTTCGTACGCATTTCGAGTGGGTTCAGGTCAGAAAATTATACGCCTTCACTTTAATCCCTCTTTATATAAGGGTTTCAGAGGGTTAAAGGATTTGTTCACTGTTAAATCCGGTGGTTTTATCTTGCTCGGTAATTTTAGTGCTTCAATTACTGCTGATGCTCTTGCTGTGAATAATTTTGCCAAAGAATTCTGCTGGAACATACAGCAAAATCAACAACTCACCATAACTTTCTCCCCTGAAACTGGCCACTCACTAGATGCATATGCCTTCATAAATGGTATTGAGATTATCTCCGTCCCTGCCATTCTTTCTTATTTCCTTGGCAGTAGAATCGGACCCCAATTTGGTGAGGAGTCTTTGGAATATATTGATAGTAACACCGCGCTTGAGATAATCGATAGGCAAAATCTGAAGCAGGATGTTGTTTCTTCTAGTGGAGATTCTGATAGCATGTTTCCAAAGTGGGCAACTGAAGAAGTAGAGAAGAAGAAAAGAAACACATGGAAAATACCAGTGAATGTGGGATTTAGGTATTTGGTCAGGCTACATTTCTCTGAGGTGGGACTGGAGCTTGCAGAGACAGGTAAGCTGAGATTTAAGGTCTTCGTTAATGAGATGATTGCTCACACTGATAGTGACATATTGAGAGCAAGGAATGGAAATGACTTTCTCTTGTATAGGGACTACATTGTGATGATGGCAGGGCTGAAAACCGATGATAAACGTGATATCTTGATTTCGGTCTTGTCATATGATGAACTGAGAGATGGACATGGAATCCTTACAGGATATGAGATAGCGAAGTTGAGCAACCCCGACAAAAGTCTAGCCAGTTCAAATCCTCTGCTTCCACTTCAGGATGCATCCCCCAAGAGCTTCCTATATCTGCTTTTGCTTCTTAGTAATAGAAATGCAATTGCAACTGTTGTAATAACTATAATATCTCTCTTAAATGTGATTGTATATTTGTTGCGATTCAACTGGGAAGCTAGCAGCACCGCGGAAGAAATGAGGCCATCTGACAGGGCTGAACGACTCTTTTTCCATTTTTCACTAGCTGAGATTCGATTAGCGACTAGAAATTTCAATGAGGGACTTGTGATTGGAAAAGGAGGGTTTGGTAAAGTCTACAAAGGACTCATTGATGAAGGGCAAAAAGTTGTCGCTATAAAGAGATTAAAATCGTATTCCAAGCAAGGAGCACGGGAGTTTATGACTGAGATTGAGACACTTTCAGAGCTTCGGCATATTAATCTTGTTTCTCTAATTGGCTACTGCAGCGAGCAAAGGGAAATGATTCTTGTTTATGAGTATATGCCCAAAGGTACCCTGGCTGACCATCTCTACAAAAATGCTAGGCGCAACAGAAGTCATTCTTCTCTCACATGGAAGCAGAGACTAACTATCTGCATAGAAGCTGGACGAGGCCTAAACTATCTTCACACAGGCCACAGAGTCATACACCGTGATGTGAAGCCTTCAAACATCCTACTGGATGAAAATTTTGTAGCTAAGGTCTCGGATTTTGGCTTGGCAAAGCCCGAAGACAGAAGCAGGTTCCACAGCCATGTTAGCACAAAGGTCAAGGGCACATTTGGATACATAGATCCATATTATGTTAGAACCCAGAAACTAACAAAGAAAAGCGACACATATGCATTTGGTGTGGTTTTGTTGGAAGTATTATGTGGGAGGCCAGCTGTAGAATCATGGCTTTTGGAGGATGAACGGAGTTTGACCAAATGGGCTGTAGGTAAGATTACTAAAGGAGAAGTTGATCAGATTGTAGCTCTTAATCTCAGGGAAGAGATTTCACCAAGCAGCTTGAAAACTTATATAGGGGTTGCTGAAAGATGCTTGCATGATGAACCTAAGAATCGACCTACAATGGCTCAAGTTGTACTGCAACTTGAGTTGGCACTTGAGCTACAGGAGAGTAAGATACCTCTGATGTTAAATGGGATAGAAAATGCTTCTGCTGAAATTGAACAGACAGCAAAAACAGAGCCACAGCCAGCAATGACCATCGATGATTTGCAGATAGTCACACATCCTCTAAACGATGAATCTAATAGCAAACTGGTCAATCCCGAGCTTACATCGGCAAGAGAAGCTGGGAGAAAATCCGGAAAGCACAAACAATCAAGATTTTGGCCACGGGGGGTATTTCGAAACAAAGCTAATACATCCAAGGAAAGTGAATCGTATAGATCAGGTACAAACACCATTAAACTCATAAGCATCTCATAAATTGTGACTGGTGATGGGATGAAGTCATGTACAAACATTCCTTGATTTTTGTCAATATCAGTGTGTGTTATGTGTCTGTACTTTTTCTGTGGAAACCACTCTAGTTCCCTTAAATGAATGAATCTTTTGATAATGTGGTCAAACTGGAGTTGTGTCTGTGTAATTTTGCTTAATGTTTTTTTTTCCTTCCAATAAATTGCATATAAATTTGGAAGTCGTGCAGATCGGAAGACAGTTGCTGCTGCCACCAGTCATTTCTCCTCTTTAAGCATGGTCGGACGTGGTGCCAGAGTATATAAGGTGACATATTTGAACTTATATGTTTGGTGTTTGGACTTAGTCTAGAGTGGAAAATAACAGATTCTCATACACTTTTTCTTCTATATTTATACAACAAAATGTGCAAGTAGCTGATGAACTTCCCTCGTACAAAGAGAGTTTGGTTGTCAAACCGCAAGCTCCTACATAATAACAAAATATCATTTTCTTTAACCTATATCAGATAGACAGAGCAAAGTACTAATTATTTACTGAAGTAGCTTTCTATTACCAGTTATCTGATTAGATCTTGTAATCATGCAGGCCGCATTATCTACCGGGAAAGGCATGGAGGAGTTAAAAACTGAGGTTCTTTTTCTTCGCAGTCTTCAGCACTATACTTCAATGCAGGTCTGTGTGAATGACAAGCCTCTCTCTACCGAAGAGCTGTTATTGCTGCAAAGCTGCTCAAATCCTCCAAAGAAGCTTAGACCTGGAAGATATTGGTATGATAAGGTTTCTGAATACTGGGGGAAGGTGAGAGCTTTCTCTTTAAACTAGATTAAAGAATTGATACAGTAAGCTCTGTTGTATTATCTTCATCTTGGTGTTAATCTCTTTGGCTCGATGAAGTAGGAAGGAGAAAAGCCACGCCAGCTGATCAGCCCCTTATTGCCAGTCGGTTATCAAATTAGGCAGGACGCCAGCAATGGTAATACAAATGTTCTCATAAACTGTCGGGAGATCACTAAGGCAGAGCTGTTGGTGTTACAGGTTTGTTTCACTAAGTTTTAGTTGATTTGTTATTGTTTTCAATTTTGAAATCTGAGCAGTTTCATGAGGTGTTTGCAGACTGCCGGAGTTAATTGTCAAGGAAATCCTCATTTTTGGGTTGCAGCAGATGGAAGCTGCCAGCATGAAGGCATGAATACAGTCATCACGAGATTATGGGAAAAGGTAGGGAAATATTTTCTTCTTCTTCTTCTTTTTTTTTTTTTTTCTTCCTGTTATCACTCATGCCGAAGTTTTGTTCTTAAGACAATAGTCAGGGTGTTATGTTCTGCTCTTGCTCTGCCGATTCCTTCCGATACTAAGCCTGGTGGTGCAGAACGTAAGGAAGAAAGGGATAAAGTTACTGCAAGGAACCTTGAAGAAAGCACAACGTATAAGCTTCTCCTAGTAGGCTGTGATGAATCGGGAACAAGTACAATATTTAAACAGGTAAATCATAATCGGTGCAATAAACTTTCTGGTTTTCCTTAAGCCTTTATTTGTATTTGTTCATCGAAAGGTTGACCTACGAGCAATAAGATCACTGAGATGCATCATCAAAGATGTGCAGAATTGACCCGACAAACTGCTTTTAGTCTTCGGAATGGTCATGTTTCTTTTGGTTTTTTTTTTTTTTTTTTTTTTTTTTCAAAATTGTCTTTTACTCCGTATATGTTTAATTCAGTTTTGGAATTCAAATTTTTATTTTTTTGTAAATTCCTGGCATAATTTAGATTTTTCTGCCAACGACTCAGATGAGGGAGCTTTAGCATATTTTTGTGGCCGTGTAATACATTTCTTCTATTATCCTTTCCTAGTTACTGACATAGCACCGACTGCATATGTTGACTCATTAGGCTTTGCAGTCGCATGTCAATGAAATAATTCTAAGTGTCGCAGAAAAAAGAGCATAAGACAATAACTATAATGCTGCATTATGATTTTGTAGTGAGAAAGGTGGTGACTAACAGTGAATTTCTTTTTCCTGAATTGCTTGCTCAACTTTTTATCATACTTTAGGTTGAGCAGCTTGAATTGATATAATCCTGTTAAGTCTGTTTTACTCCTTTTATACATTTCTTTTAGAGACTGTTTTCAATTAACTTCAAGAAATCTGATACCCTAATAGTAGGGTACTGAAACCAAAATCACTTTCCTTGAAGTACACATGTTGAAGAACTTCATTCTTCCCATATTTGATAACAAAACTTTCTGAAGCATAAACCCTCACTCAAATTTTACCAAGTTTACATGTACAGACAATGACCTCTTTGACATATACTGAATCTATTGATGATAGTTGCTTAACTAATAGAGTAACTGAATGTGTACATTAATTCTTCTCTGAGTCCAGGCCAAAACTCTGTATGATGTCCTTCTTTCAGAAGATGAGAAGCAAAACATCAAAATCATGATCCAGAGAAATCTTTACAGATGCATCGGTATTCTGCTTGAGGGTCGTCAGCGTCTTAAAGAAGATTATTTAACGGAAACAAGGGGACAAAGTGAAGAGACTGATTCAGGTATTCCTGTAGTTGAATCATCTGTTTTCATCTCTTTAGTTATTTGATAGGAAATTATGTCGAAAGTTGCAGATGCTACAGAATAAACCTTCCTCCATTTTTCAAATTTCAAAATTTTCTCTGTATGTTTTTCTCAAAAAAAAAAGAAGATTTTCTCTGCATATAACAATTAGTAGTGGAAGTTTGCCATTAATACCACCAATCTCTGGACATCAAGCTTAAAATTCTGATGCTTATTATAAATATACAGAACACGTAGCTTCAGTGTATCTATGCAGCTGATTTTGTGATGCTCCATTTCACATAGCAGTTTCATAATCAAGGAGAGATACAATAATTAAGGATATAAAATGTTCAACAGTGTTCTCGTAGAACCCCTGTCTTCTTGCTCTTTTTGTAATAAAAGAACAAAAAGATCCTCTTCCTGCATTGGCTGTTCTTTTTAACTGGCTATTTCTGTAGGTTATCTAATACCGGAAAAAATCAATTAGATGTAGGTATCGACAGAAGCCTTACTAGTCCTGAACCATCTATAGTTATATACAAAGAGACATGGCTAATCTTCTGGATGTTTGGTTAGATGCATAAGTAACGATCCACGTCTTATAGTTTTTTTATGTTCTTATAAGCTGTGACAATGGGACTGTGTAACAGATTACCAGTTGAAATAGCATGATGAATGTGCACTTTTCTAATTGAGCACGTTGTCATGACACTATTGGTTCTCCCTTGTCGTGTGTTTCACACTCCAAAAAATGTCAATTGCAGTAGTATTAGTAAAAGTAGGTATACTGTACATGTAAATTGGACAGTTTGCAGCATATCATTGCGGGTAAACCAAAAGATTATGTGATTTTTAGTGAGATAAATAGAATAAATGCTCTTATCTGTATGAGCTTGCTTAAATTACCATTTTTTTTTGGTAATCCTCATATTCTAAAGGGTATTTATTGGTGGTATGAAATTCAGACCAGGAAGATGAGACTAGTATTTTTTCATTTCCTTCGAATTTGGAAGCATTTTCAAATTGGCTAGTTCAGATTATGATATCAGGCAACTTGGAGGTTAAAATCCCAGCTCTCATTCGAGAGCTTTCACCATTAACTGAGCAGTTGTTGAAGGATAAAGCGTTCAAAGCCATTTACAGACTAGAAAGAGATTGCCTATGCTTCCTAGAGATGCTACCTACGTTTTAGATAGAGTAAGTTCTGCTCTATTTAGGTGATGCGGCTTTATTTTTATCTTAATCTATCATAAACTGAGTGTGAACTTAATTCAACTAATACTCATAAGTTTTTTCTCTGTTCCGAAAGGCTGTTGAGATTTCACGTGTAGACTATGAACCATGTGAAGAGGATATCCTATATTCAGAGGGCATAGCTTCCAACAAAGTCACGTCACTAGAATTTTCTTTTCCGGAAGATAAGATGGAACCCACAGATCAGTGTACTCAATTAGTAAGGTGAGTCATAGTTTATATTTTCTGACTGATTTCTACCCTCAATATGAATTTCACATTTACAGAATATTTATTGAATGTTATTTCAAAAACCAAGACATTTTGAACATAGAGCTGGATAGAAGAAAAGCTGATACTTCATGATGCAGCAGAATCCAGCTAATCATATGATTTTTGTGCATGCAGATACCAGCTCACTAGAGTTCATTCAAGCAGCCTGGGAAGAAACTACAAGTTGCTGAATACATTTAATGACGTCGATCTTGTCATCTGTTGTGTAGGCCTCACAGATTACGCTGTTGATGGATTTCGTACAAACAAAATGTTGGAAAACAAAAAAGTATTTGAGAGAATGGTGACTCATCCAGCTCTTGCTGGGAAACATTTCCTTATCGTCCTCAATAAGTTTGATCTCCTGGAGGAGATGATCAATCAAGTTCCTCTATCCGAATGCAGCTGGTTTTGCGATTTCAGTCCTGTCATGAGGAACAATAACCCTTTTTTGGCTCAACATGCTTTACACTACGTGGGACTGAAGTTCAAAGAGACATTCCGGTCTCTGACAGGGCAGAAGCTGTACGTAAAACAGGCTACAGCGCTGGCAGCTCATAGTGTTGATGAGGCTCTTAGATATGGTAAGGAGATTTTCAAGTGGGAGGATGAAGTGCACAATTTCCCCATTGATCAAGAGTGCTCTAGTGTCAGTCTTGAGCCGACTAGTGGGTCGTTTTGATAGTAATGCATCCTTTGATAGTGATAGGAGCCATGTAGGCTGAATTTAGTACATTTATTATTCACATGCAATAAAAACGTAATATACCATATACGGATGATTTGTGTACCAACGGAGATATGTTAACTGAAATCTAGGAAAATCAATGTAAGGCAATATTTTTTTCTTTTTCTTTCCTTTCTCTTAATCAGCCTAAAGGCAATCTAGATTGCAATTGGCTGTGATTCTCAGAATTGTGATAAAAATGAAGGGATTAGGACGCCCCGAATTCAACCTGGGAATAGTCGAAGAAAACCCATCGACAACTGGAGTAGCTGAGTCAGGATTAAGAATCTCTTATCTCCACTTCTAAGCATGTATTCGAGTACATGCTCAAACCTTGGCTGCTGCCTGACATAAATTGGAGCTCCAGATCTCTATTTATCCATTCTTCTTCTGTTGGTTCTGCAATGCAGTCTCGTGGTTGTTGACATGGCTGACATCCAAGTTTGTGAAGGCTGGGGCGAGATTTGCGGATGATGCCACAAATTTTAGGGGAAAAACGTGGGTTTGTTGCAGTGTGATTCTTGTTCGAATGATGCCAATGTGTTTGAGGAGATGGCGCACCCGTAGTGAGACAACAAGCAGGGGAGGACTAAATGAATTAATGAAATGATATTCAGGATACTACCCCTAACTGCTTTCAGTTGTGCAAATTCAGTAAAAAATTCTCAACTGGATTTGGAACCTCAGATATGAAGCAATGAGGTCAAGTTCAAGAGTGCAGCTCGAAGCTATCTATATTTAGTGTTTCGTCATGTTCAAGAGTGGCTGCACTGTCAATGACTGCATCCTGCTTGCCATGTATATTGCGTTTTGAGAAGTTGGGGAATTGGTGATGCTGTCTCATCGCTCCGAGTTGAACGCACCATTAGTCTTCTCCATGCAACATGTTAAGCACAGATTGCATTGTTGGCCGGTGGTTCGGTCCATTTTGGGTGCACAAGAGACCTACTTGGATACATCTCAATGCTTCTTCCTCCGAAAACGCTCCTGCAAGGGTTTCGTCTACCAGGTCGAATACTTTCCTGATCCCTTCTTTCCACAGCTTCCATGCCTGGACATTCATTATATCATAATGCATTCATGGTTAAGCAACTGCATAAGCTATAAATTACACTCAGACTGCCTTGTATGTGCATATGATTGATAATTTGAATTTCTTTATTTGCATTCAGTCTTCTTTATGTTCATGCTGATCAACGTGGGATGTGATGTGCCAGGATTGTGACCAAGCATTCATGATAATTATATAAAAGTTTGTTCTTTTATTATTTTCTGCCGTAGGTTCATTCTGTGTAAAGAATGATGAGATGTGAATGGATGCAGCACGATGACAAAAGGTGCTCAGACGTCTGCGAAAGAAGTTTGACAGGTTACTTATCTTGTTTTAGTGGTTTTGCTTGGTTCTATAGTATTAGTACGTGACAAAGCTGAACTAGAGACCTGTTTTTCATTCATCAATTCTTACAATCCTCAATGTTTACTATTTATAATGAACGTGCTCACAAATTATAAAAGAGTTATTTAAAGTTACTGATACTTACATATTCAATGAAGTTTTCTGCATCTCTGTTGATTCTCTTGCCACTCAATATCTCCAGGACTAGAACCCCGAAACTGTAAACATCTGTCTTCTCTGAAATTATCCCTTGTACAATATATTCTGGTGCAGAATGACCTCTGCAAGCAAAAGTTATTTTAAAAAAAATATACTCCATCATTCTGTGCTAAAACGCATATATATATATATATATATATATATATATATATATATATATATATATATATATATATATATATATATTTTGTTTAAATAAAAAAAGCATATAAGTTAAGAGAAGACTTGATATCATAACATACAAGGTCCCAGCTACAATCGTGGACAATTCTGATTGGCCATCTCCAACATGTCTGGCAAGGCCGAAGCCTGAAATCTTAGGATTCATCTTATCGTCCAGAAATATATTTGAGGCATTCAGATCCCTGCGAATTATCTGCGGCCTTGACACTTGATGAAGATAAACAACTCCTTTAGTGATCCCAATTATGACTTTGAAGCGTACTGACCACTGAAGTTGATGACGCCGTAGTTCATCTACGTAGAATTGTTTCATTAAAAGTCGAGATTTCAAGAATAAAATGTTAGATCCTATGCTTATCTATCTATTTAATACTGAAAAATTAATGAGTCTGAGCTGAGGCACCAACCAAATATAAAATTGTCTAAACTTCCATTTTCCATATATTCATACAAATGCATTCCTCTCTGTTCATGAATGCAATATCCATGGTGTTTAATGATGTTCTGATGATGGAGACTGGATGCTGAAAATTTCTCATTTCTGTACTGATTGATGATGCCAGGCCCTGACGAAGAAAATCTTTTAACTGCAACTTTCCTTCCTGTAGGTAATACAGCCTATATAAAGATTTATACTACATTTAGTAAAGATAAGGAGAAATTGTTTCCCAGTATATTGAAAGGGAAAAAAAAAGAAAAAAAAAGAAAAGAAATGATCAGCCTTGACAGAGTTACCTTATATACGGAAGCAGATCCACTTTCTCCTATCTTATGTGAAGAGGAGAATTGATCGGTAGCAGCTGCAATCCTGCTAGGGTCAAACGTCAGCAATCTTATTTCTGCAAAGATAATTCACAACTTTAGTTCGCTTTAGGAAAGTACTTGTCATTGGATCAATAATTGGTCCTGTTCCTGAAGGAATCCATGCCCAAAAATGTTTAACCTGTTGATCTCATTTTCCCAATGTCCACAGGAAAGCAAGGAGAGGACGGTGAGTGTTTTAGAGGAAGATGTAATAATTACGAAAATATGGATTTCTAAAAAAAAAAAAAAGAGGTACTCTATTGTATATGAGCTTCTTTTTATCATTAATTAATAAAAATAGTTCCGTTATCATGAGTATAATATGATTTTTTTTTAATCTTCTACTGGTTTGAATAGGTTACCTTCATCTATACCAGTGGCTTCTTGGAGCTTTATTGCAGTCTCCAACCATATGATAACATCTCTCATGTCTGGCCTATCAACCCCAAGTGGACTGAGGCATGCTATGGCGGCTACAACAAATTTGTTCAAGCATTTGGGTGCAATCTGGCCCTTTAGATTGGAATCAACAATCTGGTCAAGTTTCCCTT
>CM038115.1:25368332-25510045 GCA_001642375.2 Mentha longifolia
ACAAAGTTAATGAAGGTAGCATTTCTTGAGTAATCGTACTCATTCAATTTTTTTTATGTTAATCCGCCCGTGGTATATGTAATAGATTAAGGATGAACTTTTTTCGACGATACTCACTTTATGTCTTAATTTGGAAGTAGAAATTATATATTTATTTATTTATAAATAATAATATTATAACAATATATTAGGGAAAAAGAATATTAAGATTAGATCATATTTGAAAAATAAGTCAATGATATGCATGATTTCTGGAGGAGTTGGGCCTATTTTGTATCTCAAATCACTTATTATTCAGCTCGTCGCAATACGCCCGTTGTTCACTATGTTAAAATTTTAGGTCAATAATAAATAGTTTTTCTTTAGTAATTATGTACGTTTTGAATATAAAAGTGCTTATTATACTCTCTTTTAAATGTAATCTGTGGAGGAATTGGATTTCTTATGTATCTCAAATCATTTATTATTCAGCTCGTCAAAATACGCCCGTTGTTCACTATATTAAAATTTTAGGCCTATAATAGATAGTCGCTTTCTTACAATTTAAATATTATATGCAATGGTTCAAGCGGTGGTTAATCATTGTAATAGAAAAATAGACTATGAGAGGTGACATTTCTCAGGTAGTTATACTCTCTTTAAATGTTAACCCGCCAATTGTACATTGTAATATATAAATAAATTGATGATTGATAGCATTTTTCAAGTAGTAATTTTCATATCAAGTTTACTGTTGCTTTAAAAGAGAGGTAAGACTTTTTTTACATGGTTATATTAATTTGAATGCGAAGCCGCCCGTCGTTCCATATAATTGAAGGATTGAATGTCAAGCCGTTCGTCATTTAGATGATTGTTCAGCTAAGTAGGCATTTTACGGATAATTTACTCATTTTAATTTAAGCCGTCCATTAATTCTCTTAATTATTGATTAAGGATTACTCCATTATATGTGAGTTTTTCTATTGATGGAGTAATCTTTTCGATATAATTGAAGGATATAATGTCAAGCCGTCCGTCATTTAGATGATTGTTGAGGAAAGTTGGCATTTCACGGATAATTTTACGCGTTTTCAATTTAAGTCGTCCATTAATTCTCTTAATTATTTATTAAGGATTACTCCATTATATATGAGTTTTTCTATCGATGAAGTAATCTTTTCGAAATTTGATTTAGCACGTTCATGTTGGATCCGGGATCCCTCGGATGTAGATTTAATTAATTACAATAATTATTAACATATGAATTCAGATCTTGAAAGCGGAAACCGATCTAAATCATATATATACCTGCTTGCGTATCACCGATGGAATTCTGAGTCGAGGAAATGATCTTCCACGCACCAGATCTCTGCACACGAGATCTGGCTCTTTCACGTCGACCCCGAAGTCTTCTGGAGTATTCCCTAGCAACTAGAGAAATTCTGAGTGGGCAGAAATCTATTCTCTGTGCCTCCCAGAAGCTGCCGCCCCTCTCTCTCTTTTCTGTGAGAATCAAATCACCTCCTGAACATTTCTACTTCTCTCTTATTTATAATAAGAGGTAGAGTGTTGGAGAGGTTAGGGCCAAGGCTAATGGGCCAGGCTATGCTCTATTGGGCTACTCCAGGGACCTTGAGGAGGATTTGGACTAGGCCTTCCAATATAATTAAATAATCCAAGTATTCTCTGGCCCCGAATACTCTATTTAATTATATTAATATTATAGCTTTTCCACTATAGTAAAATAATATTGCATCGCCGTCCAATCCCAAATTATGACATACCGGGCTCCTCTTTGAATTATATTATTTCCCGTGTTTAAGATATCGCATGTCCATTAATTAATTTAAGCTACTGACTGCTCTAATTAATTAATATCTTATTCCGAGAGTGTACCCGTTCGACCTTATTATTATATCGGAACTTAATCCACCTGCAGGGTTTTGATATAATAATCCTTAGAACGCCTCAAGGGGACATCATCAACTCGGCGCACCGAGACACGATTTCTAGCTATAATATTAATTATCATATTTATAATATTATTACCCAAGATACGGAGATTCTTTGAGTTGCAATAACTCTCACTCATGGTAAATCAAAGCAATAATTATTATAAATACATAATTGAATATTATGACAACTAGAATTAAGAAATAATAATCGTCCGAGATGTGATCCTTAATAAGTCAGTATAAAAGGATTTATCTCACCTCAATCCCGTTCAGCGCAACTCTGATCGTATGCACCAGTATAAGCTAATAGCCAAGACCAACTATTATCCAGCTTATACTACAACCTTAACAAGTAATTCGTCCAAGATTACTTTCAGTTGCGAACACCATTTAACTATATAAGAAACCGATAATATGATCTTCCGTGCGACCACCCACACCATATTATCTATAATATATAGTGCCGGACGTTTATTTGCATAACCATAACACGAATTAATATGCAAAACATATGACATAATATTTATTTCCAAAACCAGGAAGAAATTGTTAATAATACAAGCATAAAGTATGCTTTTCAGTATATCAACCCCAACAATCTCCCACTTATACTCAAAAGCATGCTTTCAAGTATACTACTACTACATTACAATTTCTCCCACTTATACTCAAAGCAATGCTGTCATACATCTGACTCCCAAGCCCTCCACATGCCTCACGAAATCCTTTGTAGGAAGTGCTTTCGTGAATGGATCAGCAAGGTTATCCTCAGATGCAATCTTTGACACAACTACCACCTCTCTCTTTACGTAATCACGTATAATATGGTACTTCCGGTCTATGTGTTTACTGGCCTGATGAGATCTTGGTTCTTTCGAATTTGCAACTGCACCAGAATTGTCACAATAAATTGTGATCACCTGAGGCAAATTAGGAACCACATCCAGATCCATCATGAAGTTCCGGAACCATACAGCGTCCTTAGCCGCTTCTGCGGCTGCGACGTACTCAGCTTCCATGGTGGAATCCGCAATGCATTTCTGCTTTATGCTCCTCCAATGTATGGCTCCACCTCCCAACGTAAACACATACCCAGTGGTAGATTTCCTCTCATCCCTATCCGATTGGAAATCAGAATCCGTATAACCCAAAGGAATTAGACTGTCAGACTGGAAGACCAACATATAATCCCTAGTCCTTTTCAGATACTTGATTATATTCTTCACAGCAGTCCAGTGTTCCCTGCCAGGGTTAGACTGATATCTAGAAACCATGCCAACGGCATAACAGATATCGGGTCTGGTGCAAAGCATAGCATACATGAGGCTTCCTACTGCAGATGCATAAGGAACTGCCTTCATTTCATCTATCTCTTTCTGTGTTTTAGGACACATAGCCTTAGATAGATGTATTCCATGCCTGACAGGTAAGAAACCTTTCTTAGCATTTTCCATGCTAAACCGCTTTACCACAGTATCAATGTAGGCTGCTTGAGATAGGCACAACATCCTCTTCTTACGATCTCTAAAGATCTTTATCCCAAGAATGTGACCAGCTTCTCCCAAGTCCTTCATTTTGAATTGCTTGGACAACCACATCCATATGTCCGATAACGTCTCCACGTTGTTGCCAATTAGGAGTATGTCATCAACATACAGTATCAGAAACACCAAGTCGTTTCCGTTGCACTTTTTGTACACACAACTCTCATAATCACACTGGATGAATCCATATGACTGGATTACCTCATCAAACCGTGTGTTCCAAGAACGAAATGCTTGCTTAAGACCATAAATGGATCGCTTAAGCTTGCATACAAGATGCTCTTTTCCTTCGGCAACATAACCCTTTGGTTGTTTCATATAAATGGGTTTATCAAGATTGTCATTCAGAAAAGCAGTCTTGACATCCATTTGCCATATTTCCAAATCCATGTGCGCCGCAATGGCTAAGAGAATCCGGATTGACTTAAGCATGACAACAGGCGAGAAAGTTTCATCGTAATCAATTCCTTCTTTTTGGGTGAAACCTTTCGCCACAAGTCTAGCCTTGAAGGTTTCAACCTTCCCGTCAGCTCCTCTCTTACGTTTGTAGACCCACTTACACCCAACTGGCTTAACGCCTTGGGGAGCTTCTACAATATCGTACACATCGTTATCATGCATGGATTGGATTTCCGAATCCATAGCATCTTGCCAAAACCGAGCATCTTTCTCTTGCATTGCCTCTTTGTACGTCCATGGGTCAAAGTCATCTTCCCCAGTTATGATATCCGAAGATTCCCCATAACACAACCATCTTTCAGGTTGGACGATGACTCTCCCACTACGACGAGGCACCACTTGAGAGTTAGTGTTAGTGTCAACACGAGGTGCAGTATTTGGTGTAACATCTGATACAGGTGGTTCAGACGTCTCAGTGTCCCTCATTTCTTCTAAAATGACTTCACTCATGGGTTTATGATTAGTCATATAATCCTCTTCCAAAAATCGTGTATTAGTGCTAATAACGATCTTTTGGTCCCTAGGACTATAAAACATCCCACCTCTCGTGCCTTTAGGGTACCCCACGAAAAACCGTAGTTCAGTTCTTGATTCCAACTTATCAGCATCCTTATTCAGCACATGTGCTGGACATCCCCAGATCCGAATATGTTCCAGACTAGGCTTTTGCCCAGTCCACAATTCCCAAGGAGTCTTAGGTACCGATTTGGAAGGAACCAAATTTAGAACATACGCTGCCGTTTCTAATGCATAACCCCAAAACGAAGTAGGTAATTCTGAATAGCTCATCATTGATCGAACCATTTCTATAAGTGTACGATTTCTTCATTCCGCCACGCCATTTTGTTGTGGCGTCCCCGGAGCAGTAAGCTGGGAAGTAATCCCAGCTTTCGACATGTATTCCAAAAATTCACCGCTGAGGTACTCCCCTCCTCGATCAGATCGAAGGGATTTGATAGTTCTTTCATGACGATTCTCAACTTCCGCTTTAAATTCTTTGAATTTCTCAAAGGATTCAGACTTCCGTTTCATCAGATAAACATATCCATACCTTGAGTAATCATCAATAAAAGTAATGAAGTACTCAACACCACCTCTAGCTTGAATCGACATTGGACCACACACGTCCGAGTGAATCAAATCCAACACTTTCTCTGATCTGTTTCCCTTGGACTTAAAATTTCTTTTAACCATATTTCCTTGCAAGCACGATTCGCAAGTTGGTAATGGTTCCATTCGAAGTTCTTCCAAAGGACCATCTTTCACCAACCTTTGAATCCTCTTAAGGTGGATGTGTCCAAGCCTCAGATGCCAGAGCTGTGTTTGATTTACACTCGAAGAAAACTTACGTTTCTTAGAATATGATAATGCGCTATTCAATGCAGTATGTGTACAGTTTATGGTATAGAGATTGTTAGACATAGTACCAGAACAGATAACATCACCATTACGATAAATAGTAACATTTCCAAAATCGAAAGAAACAGAATATCCATCCAAATACAATTTGGAAACCGAAATCAAGTTCCTCCGAAACCGGGTACTAACAAAACATCTCTTAAAACCAAAGTTTTATTGAAAAATGGTAAACTGACAACTCCCACTGCAGAAACCGCCACTTTCGCAGCATTTCCCATGGTGACGGTAATCTCCCCTGCACTAACCCGCCGGGTTTGGTTGAACCCCTGCAAGTCAAAACATACATGATCAGTGGCTCCAGTATCTACAACCCAAGTGTTGTTAGAACTAGCCGCTAAACAAGTTTCGACTACTAGTGCATAAGATGTACCTTGGCCACTGCCCGTCCTCATTTGAGGACAAGACGCCTTGTAGTGTCCTTTCTGCCCGCAACGGTAACACCTCCCTTTAGGCTTCTGAATGCTACCTTGAGGTCCCTTCCCTTTCTGACTGCCACCCCCTTGATTCTGACTACCCTGCTTCTTCTTCTTTCTAAATCTGCCCTTAGGCTTAGAAGAAGTAGAAGCTGTAGTGTTGTGAGCCTGAGGTTCAGACTTGATCACCGTCTCAGCTTGCACCAGCTCATTCATCAGTTGGGCCAACGTGTAATCCTTAGGATTCATGTTGTTGTTCAGCCGAAACTGGTTGAATGAATTAGGAAGGGATTCTATGATGATATCGACCTGCGATTCCGCATCGATTTCAGCACCTAGAACCTCCAGCTCATTAAGATGACCAATCATCTTAAGAACATGTTCCTTCACGGATTCCCCGTCAGACATTTTCAGCGTCAAAATTGACTTCATAGCCTTTTGACGCGCCTGACGACCGTGATGGCCAAACATCTCGTGAAGGCTTAGGATCATACCAGCTGCAGTTTCGACATTCTGATGTTGATGCTGCAAAATGGGCGATACTGAAGCCAGTATGTAGCATTTTGCCATCTCATCTGCCTTTTTCCAGCTGGTATATGCCTCACGTTGTTCAGCCGTGGCTCCTGCAGCTGGCTCAGGGGGGCATTCCTTAGTAAGGACAAATTTATGTCCGTCAGCAGTAAGGACAATATCCAAGTTTCGTTTCCAATCAAGGTAATTTGAACCCTCGAGTTTGTTTTCTTTGAGAATTGAAGCAAGTGGATTGAAAGACATAATGTAGCTGAAAATAAATAACGTAAAGTCAATGTCATATACTTCGAAGCATTCATTATATTGTAAAACCTTAAATCAATATAATATGCAACCCCCGACTCCTCAAGATTTTATATGTAAGCCACGTAGGGTGGACGTTTACAAATAATCTCTATAAGTAGGTTTTTACGCCTTTAATTTCATTATCCAATCAACCTTCACCTTATGATTGATGAAATTAACAGTCGGTCACTCCTAGCCATGTAAATTTAATTAATTACCTTTCCGTCGGGAAATAATTAATAAATTCACATCTAAGTGAAATACCATAATTTAATATTCCGAAAAATATCATTTCATAAGAATAACCCTACCGTAGGGAGGTGATATCGATATGAAATTATTTTTCAATATTATCATATGAAGTTTAAACCAATGAAATCCATAATTAGCACCTCCGTAGAGATACGCCCGGATCAGTGAGCAAATGCTAATTATTTCATTTTTAAACCAATTATGGAGGCTAGAATTAATAATAATTTTCGGAAAAATACGGAATTAATCGAAAATTAAAATTAATATAATACCACTTAGTCATTTTTAAACCAAGGTTTTAATTCATTTTTCAAGCATAGCATGTAATTAAAAATCGCGAATAATTAAACAACATGCCATCCACAAAATATCGAAAAAAAATTAAGAGCAAGATAATTAATTAAATAAATAATTATCCAATCATCATGGCCTTCAAATTCTTCGAACGAGCTTGAAAAATCGAGACGAGAGTTGAGCTGAATCTGCGGGCCGAGAGGAAGGCCCATCGGGCCCAGGGTTTGGCCCGTTAGGGTTTCGAAAAACCCTAACTTCCGGAAACCCTAGCCGTCGTCCTCCTCAGCCCTCGCCGCCGTCCTCAGCCGCACCACCGCTGACATCGTCTTCACACGAGCTTAGAGAGGAGATCGCCAAGTGCTTCTGCCGCTGTCGTCGCTCGGAACATGCTGGAAGCATGGCTGAAACGTAGCAGCACCGCAGCCACCATCGCGCAAGGCAACAGCAGTTGCTGCTTCTGTTTCTGCACGCCGCGCCTCCGCCCGTCGTTCCCCTCAACGCCTAGCAGCTTGCCGTGAACTGATGCAGGTCACCGGCATCATGGAGATGCCGGTTTTCGAGCTGCAGCCGCCAGAAGCTTCACGCGATCCGCTAGGGTTCTTTAAACCCTAGCCGCGCCGTCGCCATGGATGGCGATCGCTTCAGCCCCGCCGCTGCTCCCACTGCTTCTGCAGTTCGTCCGGTGCGTCGACGCCGTCGAGGAGAGCAGTCGGAAGCAGCTGCAACATCCGGTGACCACAAACAGCCGCGGTAGAGTCGAAACCCTAGCTGCCATGTTCATCACCGTCGCAGCGCCGCCGCCATTCCTCGATCCCAGTCGTGATGTAGTCGCCTTCTCCACCACCATCGATCGATTACAAGAATTGAAAAATTTACATCGAAATTACAATCGGAAAAAAATTCCTATTCTAACACGATCAACCCTCGTGTGTTTACAACGCAGCCACAAACAGGCTGATTTTAATACAATAATTAAAACCAAAAACATTCATATTAACCATGATAATTGGATCTCTGCAAAACAATCAATTGCATCCAATACAAATAATATGAATCTAATAATTATACTTAATTAAATCTACAGAGCCGAGTTGGCTCTGATACCAGTTGTTGGATCCGGGATCCCTCGGATGTAGATTTAATTAATTACAATAATTATTAACATATGAATTCAGATCTTGAAAGCGGAAACCGATCTAAATCATATATATACCTGCTTGCGTATCACCGGTGGAATTCTGAGTCGAGGAAATGATCTTCCACGCACCAGATCTCTGCACACGAGATCTGGCTCTTTCACGTCGACCCCGAAGTCTTCTGGAGTATTCCCTAGCAACCAGAGAAATTCTGAGTGGGCAGAAATCTATTCTCTGTGCCTCCCAGAAGCTGCCGCCCCTCTCTCTCTTTTCTGTGAGAATCAAATCACCTCCTGAACATTTCTACTTCTCTCTTATTTATAATAAGAGGTAGAGTGTTGGAGAGGTTAGGGCCAAGGCTAATGGGCCAGGCTATGCTCTATTGGGCTACTCCAGGGACCTTGAGGAGGATTTGGACTAGGCCTTCCAATATAATTAAATAATCCAAGTATTCTCTGGCCCCGAATACTCTATTTAATTATATTAATATTATAGCCTTTCCACTATAGTAAAATAATATTGCATCGCCGTCCAATCCCAAATTATGACATACCGGGCTCCTCTTTGAATTATATTATTTCCCGTGTTTAAGATATCGCATGTCCATTAATTAATTTAAGCTACTGACTGCTCTAATTAATTAATATCTTATTCCGAGAGTGTACCCGTTCGACCTTATTATTATATCGGAACTTAATCCACCTGCAGGGTTTTGATATAATAATCCTTAGAACGCCTCAAGGGGACATCATCAACTCGGCGCACCGAGACACGATTTCTAGCTATAATATTAATTATCATATTTATAATATTATTACCCAAGATACGGAGATTCTTTGAGTTGCAATAACTCTCACTCATGGTAAATCAAAGCAATAATTATTATAAATACATAATTGAATATTATGACAACTAGAATTAAGAAATAATAATCGTCCGAGATGTGATCCTTAATAAGTCAGTATAAAAGGATTTATCTCACCTCGATCTCGTTCAGCGCAACTCTGATCGTATGCACCAGTATAAGCTAATAGCCAAGACCAACTATTATCCAGCTTATACTACAACCTTAACAAGTAATTCGTCCAAGATTACTTTCAGTTGCGAACACCATTTAACTATATAAGAAACCGATAATATGATCTTCCGTGCGACCACCCACACCATATTATCTATAATATATAGTGCCGGACGTTTATTTGCATAACCATAACACGAATTAATATGCAAAACATATGACATAATATTTATTTCCAAAACCAGGAAGAAATTGTTAATAATACAAGCATAAAGTATGCTTTTCAGTATATCAACCCCAACAGTTCATACATATAAACTTCTTCATCCTCTCGTCCCTACTCATCGAACAAATTATTAGCCGTAATAGTATGGTTTTCCCATTAACGTGAAGTCTTTTAAATATTTATCTTGGATAAAACTTAGATGACTCCATCATATTTGAGTTTTCTTATTGATGAAGTCGTTTCTCTCAAAAATTGATTTCAGGTCAATAAATTAAATAAAAATCATCAAGCTATTTGAGGTATGAAGAATATTGAAAATACACGTACATAATTCAAAATTATTGTATTAATAGAGATGATTAAAATGGAACACGTGATGTCTTATTTATATGAGTAGTCTATTGATAAAGTCTCACATATAATCTATGTGGAATGATTGAAATTAAATATAATTAATGTATCATAAAGCCAAAGCATGATAATTTAGAAAAATATTAACGAAAATATACAAATATATTAATACGTGGATATTTTTTTTTTCCTTTTTTTTTCAAAAGAGGATCAATAATGGTTCCCCATTTCCCCCCTTAATATGACTCGGACCCCGACCTCTTGGTTGGAGGGGAAACATCTTACCAACTGAGCTACTTCGTTGTCTAATATGTTGATAAAAAATCATCATCCTTTGAATTAATATGTGATGTCTTCTTTTATATGAGATCACCATTGATATAGTTTTATAAAAAAATCGATGTGGGATAACAATTTTAAGTTAAAATTTTAAACAAATAAATTCTCTTAAATATTGATACGAACAATATTAATATTTTGTATCCTAATATTTCGTATTAAATATTGTATCCTAATATTTTGTATTGAGTCTTATTAGTTCGTTTAAACAAAAAAATATGGAGGTATAAGATATGCATAAATATGGAGATATATTATAATATGATATATATATTAATTAAATTATTACCTAATATAGCAAAGTCACGAGAATTTAGAAAAATATTCACGAAAAATCGAGAATAATCCACATAGGATGGGAATCCATAATCGTATTATATATTCATTTTGAATATGAGGTCGTCCGTTGTTTGGATTATCCATTGGAGATATAATATTTCTAGGATATTTATATTTATTTTGAATGTCAAGCCGCCCGGCCCGTAGTCTGGATTATCCGTTGGAGATACGGGTCAACTGTTTTAAGGGATAACATTTATTGGGTTGCATATAGTTGTATTCATTTTGAATATGAAGTTGCCCATTGTTTGGATTATCCATTGGAGATATAATATTTCTCGGGTAGTTGTGATCATTTTCAAAAAAATATTACAGTTGATCCAAACAACCTATTTTGGGTCAGTTCTTTTGAGGAATAACATTTGTTGGGTTGCATTTCTCAAGTCGAGTAGTTATATTCATTTTGAATACTAAGCCGCCCGTTGTTTGGATTATCCATTGGAGATACAATATTCTCAAGGTCAAGTCGTCAGTCGTTCAACCATTTGAGAGTAACATTTGTTTGCATTTATATAATACACATTGAAATTCTAATTGAATATGAAATATGGCACGAAAAATAGATGAATTTTCATGTATGATTAGAATCCATAAGCAGGATTTATTATTATTCTATCGTATATAGTTTTCCTATCGATGTAGTCATCTTCTCAAAAATTGATTTTGCACCTTCATATATATAAACTTTTTCATCCGTCCGTCCATACTCAACTAACAAACTATAAATAGTGACGGTATAAAATACTATTTTTTAATATTTTCTTAGTTGCTAGACCACCATATTAATTCTTAATTCTAACATTTATTATGGGGAATTTTTTTATTTATGTTCATTTCGGATGAGAAGTTAGTTCTATGCTATATTTGTGGGTTAAAGTTTAACATCAATTGAAGTGATAATAACATCATCGTATATAATTTTCCTATCGATGAAGTCATCTTCTCAAAAATTGATTTTGCATCTTCATATCTATAAACTTTTTCATCTGTCCGTCCATACGCAACTAACAAACTATAAACAGTGATGAGTATAATTTTCCCGTTAAGGTGTATATATAAATTTTTATTGTCAACCCGCATGTTGTACATAGTAAATGAAAGAAAAAATACCAAAAAGAAAATACTATTTTTTTAATATTTTCGTAGTTGCTAGACAACCATGTTAATTCTTAATTCTAACATTTATTATGGTGAATTTATATATGTTCATTTCGGATGAAAAGTTAGTTCTATGCTATATTTGTGGGTTAATTTCTAACATCAATTGAGGTGATAATAACATCGAAATAAGTTACTAATAAATTCTAAAAAGTAATCATCCACCATCAAATTATTACTATGCGTGTATATATATATTATCAATATTCCAAATCATAATTTACGTATTGATTTTTTATTCTTTTGAGTTACCATATTTCATAAAAAGATATATCGTATAATATGGAAATAAAATATCTGTACAAATTGTCATTAATATAATGTATATATATTGATTAAATTATTGCTTAATATAGCCAAAGCCACGAGAATTTAGAAAAATAATCACGAAAATTTTACATAAATCCACGTAGGATGAAAATCCGTAATCGTATTATATTGATATTGATTGATTTTGGGTAAATTGAACTGCTTCGAGCGAGTTCAAGCACCAGAGAAAAGGAAAATACAATAAAACAGAGGAAACAAAATGATTTTCTTCATACCCTTTTTGTCACGTCCGCGCTTTGCTAAAGGTAGCTTAGCTCGGTAATTCGTGACTTAAGGAAATAAAGTAGTAATTTATGAATAACTGAAGAATGACGATTCAAGGATTCAACTTATCCATCTCAAGAGAAATCCAAGTTTCCACCATCAAGTCACCGAAACGGAGGATAAATAATGAAAAGGGAAAGAAGCTTCGAAGACACAACTCATCGTAACGAAAGAAGTTCACACTTCGAGTACCAAAGAAGTTCCAAAGATTCAACCCTTCCGAATCAAAAAAAGGTCACGAGTCAAACTCCAAATTACAGAAACCAAGAAATTGAACAAAATATGACATGCTTAACGTCGAGATGACTCAAATCAAATTCAAACGACATAATTAAATAAAAATGCACAACGGAAACGGATGCATGTATGAAGACATGCACCACCAAGAGGCTTCAACCATTAACACTCGACAAAAGCTCCACCGGCCACTTCCTTCCATCTTGTTCAACCTGCACATGGGAAATATGTACAGAGCTGAGTACTAGGTACCCAGTGGACACGTGCCAAAACTTTTTACTTTATTGTCAGCCATTTAACGGTAACACATAGGGGTTTTATCTGAAAATAACCTATGCTTACCAAATCATCTTATGAGTGAAAAGATGCCTGCGCAGGCTAAATTCCTCAGTACCTTACCATATCCGGACATATGAGTACCAGGAAATGTGGCCACCCTCCACGGCACCTGATTGGCCCACTACAGATGGCACACAGTCGCACAGTGTACACTAGCCCAAGTAAGATATCCATCTTACTAGGACCCGAATTCGATTAAACAGATTGGCAAAGCTAACTCAGATAGGTAGCATACACAAATAAAAACTTTATGGCATGACAATTCTTTAAAAAGAGCTAACTTCAGCTAATAAAACTTGTTTTACTTTAAGGAAAGCCCACCTTAATAGCTTTTCTTCTTGTCACTCAGCTGAAGTGCTTCCTCCGCTACGTTCTCCCTTAGCTTGACCTTTATTCAAAGAATCGAAATGAGATTCTTGATTCGGTCGATAATTAGCATCGACTTAAATGAAGCGTTACTATTTCTACTTAAATTATTAAGAATTTTCTTAATAATTGTTGTTGAGGTTCTTTTTATAAATTTAATTGAGAGTTCTTCTCAATTAATAAATTGATTATCTTAATCAATTAACTTGGGAAATAATTTAACTCTTGGTAAAATTATAAATTTTTTTTATTAATTACTCGGGTGAGTAATCTCGACATAAACTATAATTTAATTAATGGTAATTGGCTCTATTTAATTGAATGTGGGATTAGGAAATAAATAATTAAGTGAATCTGGTCCAAAATTTGTTAATTATTTCGGCCCAGCCGAACTGGTCCACGGCCTACTTCTTTGTCGGCCCAACTCCTTCTCCGGCCCAGTGCTCCTTTGGCCCAAGCTGTAGCCCGACCCGCAGCCCGCCACTCGACCCGGACCCGACCCGGGTCAAACAAGAACCTCGACTCTCTCTTCTCTCCCTAGTTCATGCACAACTTGACACTCATAGTATCCCGTAAAAAAAAATTTACTTCAAAATTATGTTTTAAAACCCGTACTAGGTTTCGGTGGAAACGCGTGCCGGAAAAGTCAATAAAGCAAAAGAGTCTAACTATATGGGATGAAGGTAGTATTAAATAACATAATAAAAGATACAGTACTAACTACCATTAATATTTAAATATAAAATTTTCAGTGATTTCAAATTTTGAAAAGGTTAAATGAGATATCAAGGGACAGTAAATTATATACTACAATATGTAGTCCTAAATTGTAATACATATTTTTTTGAAAATGTATGTTGAAATATTAAGATATCATATTGTCATAGAAATCAAAAATAGTAAATCCTTCTACTACATTTTGCATATGAAATACACATAATATTCATCTCTTTTAACATCAAGCTAATACAATGTAGAATATCCAACATTTTCCAATCAAAATGGAGTATAATCAAGGAATCTTCTGAACTAAAAGAAAATCATCTATATCTCAAAAGGACTCGTCTCATTTAGTATCAACCTATGTCTATGAGGAACCGAGTATCCAACATTTTCCGAAAACTATTCCGAACTAAACAAAGATCAAATTCACCCAAAAAGTCCAGCCTATGTGATAATCATATCTATATTTGCATGCATAAACTTTTGCATCTGAAGAAATGCATGGTTAGATATAGATAACGGAAGTAAATAAAAGGGACATTTTACATTATTATTATTATTATGGGGGAGATATTGCATATATTATTGGAGAAAGATTCAAACCGTTCTGTCTGGCCTCTCTTTGTTTGCCACAATTGCGCCTCTTTTTATTCCCGACGCAATGAAACAAATGTACACAAAGAATTGAAACGTAAAGTCACACCTTTTAGAAAAAATACATATTCTGAATAAAAGAAAATAATATCCTCACTTTAAATAATTGCAAGGACAAGTATTTTCACTCGAAATAACTGCAACTTTTATAACGTGTCTGCTGCGTCTGCTATAATAAAAAAACTGCTCATACAATGTACAAATATATATCCTTTCCTTTTCACCAACATACCCACAACTTCATAGAGAAAAAGAAATAAAAATTCTAACAACATAAAGTAGAACATAATACACCCATACCACCCAATGTTAATTGTGCTTCAAATTCAATTTCAATAAATTATAAATAATAGTAGTACCTAAATTTAGGAATTAAACTGAAATATTCTCTCACAATTCATCAAATAAACAACAACCATACCGTTCCTGGGTTCCCAAATACCGATCATTTTCAATGTTTTATGGCAATTGCATGCATGTAGACTGTCCCACAATATTCTTACCATGTTCAGATCATATTGACGGCTAATACTCTGATACGATCCACCGCCGAGTCGACTCTTCCCTTTCAAGACAAAATTACGAAGAGAGATAAGTTGATATGTGATGAAAATTAGTGAGGAAAATAATTGAATTATCAGCAATGCAGGGGACTTCGATTCTGATGTCTTAGGACCACAGCGGGAAGAATATATACGTTTAAGAAACTAGCAGAGATCACGTGCGTTGCACATGGATCCCGTTATATTATTATTATTATTATTTTACTTTAGATATAATGAATTATAAATAAAAAAGAACCATAAATATTTCTCAAATTTAATAAGATTAATAAGTTTAATTTAAAGTAATAAAAATAACAAATAGCCTATTGTTTTTTTTTTAAAAAAAGAAATAAAAAGAAATGACTACTTTAGAAACAACCGGTAATACTTGTCTAAAATCTCCTCAAAAAACGACTATTTTTACGCCAAAATTCATATCATTTCCCATGATATCTTGTAAGAGCTTATTCATATTTTCTATTGCCCATTTTTTTTGCCATAGGCGTTTCATCCCATATGATTAGTTGTGCTCTAAGGAATAATTTTGCGATTGCATTTTGTTTAGAAATTGAACATTCACTCGATTCATCTGAATTTATCAGTATTCTGAAACGTGAATGCGTTGTTTTTCTATGGGCAGTATCCCTGCAACAACTTCAGATGTTGCAGTCGCGAGTGCTATATGATTTTTCAACCGTAGATGGGCTAACAATGCACGATATAAGA
Source organism: Mentha longifolia (assembly GCA_001642375.2). Lineage (NCBI taxonomy): Eukaryota > Viridiplantae > Streptophyta > Magnoliopsida > Lamiales > Lamiaceae > Mentha > Mentha longifolia. Next base: position 25,384,215 of record CM038115.1, read on the forward strand.
ATATTTTTTCAGTTTCACCCGGGCCATCTATGAAAAAAAAAATCACCTTTTTCTTTATGCAACTTAAAATCATTGAAAATGCTTTCATGGTACCATCATTTAGCTTAAGCTCTGCATTAATGTCTTCTTTAGGTATTTCTATCCACATTTCGGCTAGTGTCTCTCTAGGGCAATCTATCTCCAATACCAATATGTGAAGAAGGAATGCTAGGAAGATCATATAAATCTTTTTTTTTTCCATGCACTAAGTAAAAATTTAAGCTCTTCGATGTCTTTGAAATGCGTATTTCAATTGAATTGTGTTCTCTTTTAAAATCTTTAGACATCGCATCAAAGTAGCTATCCCATAGAACTCTCACATATGTAGTAGGTGCACAGTGTACCAAGTTTATTGCAAACAACCTACGTAATTCACTTGGCATTTGAAATGTTATTGCCTTGTTTAGACATTCAAATATGTTTTGATCTGCTTCTAACAATCTTCTCTTGTGCACTAACTGTCATTAAATAATAGAAATATGTCGGTCCTCAACATGATTTAAGAGTAGTTTTTCATAATATCCCCTTCAATTGAACTTACGGTACTTATACGTCCAATAACATTTTCTTTTTTTTATTCTGTCCAACATCTGTTTTTCTTATCCCAAACATAGTGCTCGGGAAATTCTTTATAAATAAGTTTTTTTTTTGTCTTTTCACTTGTAGCACACATAGAAAAATATTATGTCAGCATTGTTCATGAAACATGATCGCAGAACTCAAGATTTTCCAAATTTTAAGTTGCATGGTAGGCTACAAACTGTTCATTCGGAAGGTGAATCTGTAAGTTGATGACCGCAAGAGAAATGTCGTTCAAATCAAATTCATAAATTCAAATCAAATTCAAATCAAATTCATAAATGTCGTACAACATAAAAATTGAGTGAAAATATATTACTCCATTTGTCCCATTTAATTGTCTCTCTTACCCATTATAGTAAAAATTTACACCTTCAAATCTCTTATCTCCTCTTTGGCATTGCTTATGGTGTCATTCCTCTTGGAGACTAATGGCATGGGACGAAGGGAGTACTAATTAATAGCTATTGAAGATCAATTAAAAAAAAAGTTAACTAACCATACTTTGTTCATCGTGGGAGATTATACCATTGAGATTTTCATCACGAGTTGAAGATGTAGAGCCAATATTTTATTATTTTTATGGCAACCATTTTCGCCTCTTGAAAAAAAAATGGATATTGTAATGGGTCATAACATCTGCAATAATGCTTTATTCTATATCTCTCACCTGAATGAGCATGAACTACAATATCTCGCTCTAATGGTATGTTGTCACCATTCCCTTCAACCTATATAGTTGTAACCTGGTCAGCCTGTGGAGAGTTATATAGACGTTGGTCTAAGTTCACATCTTTTGAAATACGAAGTTTAACATCATCCGTCGAACTGCGGTCCTTCAATTTTCAAAATATTTTAGCATGTGGATTGACCTCTAAAATTTTCATGAGTTTCTTCACAACTACTTCTGATATATTCTGATTTTGCATTATGTTCATTATGTTTCCAACCTCACTTTGCGAGTCATAAAAATATAATTGGAAAAAATCAGGATTTCTATTTTGTGGAATCAATCTTGGAAGATCACGATAAACCATTTCCTGTGATCGAAAAGAGTAGACTCCTCGTCTTGTAGATGCAAGCTCGCTATCCAATTTTACCCCTAATGAAATAAATGAAAACATACTATTATACTAATGAGTATTTTTTTTGAAAATCAATGGGCCTCTTTCGATTAAGATGTACAACTCATTAGGAACTTCTGAAAACACATTAATTTTTCCATTATCACAACAAAATGTAGGAGGTTCGTATTCAAATCTTGTAGCACTGCATTGTTTGCAATCATGCATCTTTTTTAACTCATGTAGCACTGAATCTAAAAGGATCAATAATATAATTAATTTTAAATGAAAGTGCATGTTGTTACATCTATAAATATCCATTTATCTAAAGATATTACATTACTTACTATTCAAATCAAATGAATTTCGTTTACATTTTCTTTTCATTTGCAATAGCCTTTTTTGTCGATATACCTCTGCAGTTGTAACTTTTCAAATACACAATTAACTAAAAATACAATAAATACGTGTATGATACCTACACAAATTTTATTATAAATAATATTATATATATATAGATATGTAATATAATGATTAAATAAAAAAAATTATCTGAAAATGAGTTTGACATATGCATTGCATCACGAGTGCTCATACTTCAGTTATATCCATATGCAAAATAGAATAAGTCCTATAAAAAAATTGAACTAAAAATATAACTCACAATTACGGTGGAGAATAATAATACAATGTCAGAAACTAACAAACAGAAATAGAACCAGACTCAATCAAGATGTCAATATATATTCATATAAGTATTAGCAAAATCAGAAAACATATAAATTATGAGAATAGAATAGTTAATTGATTGAAAATTTGCATAAGAATTTTTACAATCTCTTCTGCCATAAATTCTTAATGCAATATTCCCCTTTTTTTTTTTTTTTTTGAGAACGCAAGGTATTTCTTATAAATCCAATAAATCCGTACCTCTTATAACTTTGATCACAAATTGATGAGTTGAGTTAACGAATCCCAAATCTCATATCAAAATTAGTGCGTGTGACACCAAGTACTTTATTATCAATCTGTTACTAAGTTGTGTCGTTATAATTACTTTATAATTAATCTGCTATATTAGTTTGGATAGGATTCTAATACTTTAATATTACATACTAAATATAATTATTATAATATTATATAAATATTATTGCCTATACTAATTAAATTACAGTAATATGGAGATAACCTATTGTACCTCGTACAATTGGTGGTATCAGGGTACATAATATACATTATTAATTAGAGACAAGAATTAAACTACTTATGTGGAGATAAAAAAGACAATATATAACACAAGTTTAACAAAATACAATTTCTACCTATATTTTCAAATATCTTCATATTTTACCCTTACTTTTTCCTTTTTAACACTCTCTCTCTTCTCTCCTCTCCTCTCCTCTCTCTCATCCACTTTTGACTTTTCTCCTCTCTTCTCTCACCTCTACTTTTTTTACTTTTTCTCTCACACGAGAGAGACACACACACGGCTCTTCTTCCCTTCTTTCTATTTTCACACTTTTTTTTTCTTATTTTTTTTATTATTCTCTCTCTTTTTTTCCCTTTTGTTTTTTTTTTTCAGTTTTTCTTTTCTTTCCCTTTTTCCTTTTTCCCTTTTTTTTTGGGTTTTTTTTCCTATTTTTCCTTCATTTTCTTCAAATTCTTTCCAGTTTTCTTTCATTTTTTTTTTTTAATTTTTTTCATTTGTTTTTTATTTTTTTTATTGTAAAGATCTAACTATCTTTGATTACCCTCTCTCAAATAACTTGGCAAAAAATTATCAATCTCTTACTTTCTTCAATTTGTTTAACAAAAATCGTATTTCGTTGCTCTTACTTACTTACTGATGACAAAAATGGTGAAAACTCTTATTTACTAATGATAAAAAATGGTTAAAATCTTGTCTTGATAAGACAATAAATGATAAGAAGTTGACTATATCTTGTCAAGTAATTGTTAAGAAGTCAAATTGATAAAAAATTGTCAAATTATTACCAAACGATTTAAAGAAGGTAATAAATTGACAAATTATTACCAATTAATTTGTCAAACTCTTACCCAAAAAATTGATAGAAGATAATAAGTTGTCAAGTTCTTTCGAGCAAAGAGTTAGAGAATGCAAAAAATTAATAAATTCAACCGATTTTAAACACAATGACTATCTCAATCACTCATGAACCAATTCAATGCAATAGAAAAATTTCTTTGATTTCTAAGCCAAAAAATTAGAATACTTAATAATTAATAACCGATTTTATTAAAAATATTGTCGGACATCGGAATAGCCATTCCAAAAACTACAGATAAGTATTTTAAAAAAAGCTACAATAGTTGGTATTCTATAGCTCTTACTTACAAATAGCAAAAATGGTAAAACTCTTACTAAATAATGGCAAGAAATAATTAACTTTTTGTCTTTATAAGGCAAGAAAGAGGGAAATGTAACTACGATTAACTACGCAAAGGACGAGGTAAGAAATTAGACTATTTCTTACCTACTAATGGTAAGAAATTATTAGTTACTTGCCCACAAAAGACAAGAAATTGGGTGATTTCTTAGTTACTTGTCATAAATCTCCAATCTTATAAAAAATATACAACATATACACGCGATAAAAACACAGCACTGATACAAATTGCACAATCAGAAGAAAAAATGGATAAAAGGGAAACAAATTGCTAAAATAGTTGGTATTTCGTAACTCTTACTTATTGATGACAAAAATAGTGAAACTTTTACTTACTAATTGCCAGAAATAATTAACTTCTTGCCTTGATAAAGCAAGAAATAGGATAATATAACCGCCATTAACTATCAATTTCAACCCATTTATTACCTATTATTTTCGAATTTTCAGCTATTTGAAATCCACTCTCTCCAAAACAAGAAAAATCTCTCATCTTCCATTAAAACAAACATATCCTTTACAGTTAAAAAACATGAGCACACACACAAATAGCTTAAGAACATGTTCTTCACAACTTTTCCTTCCGCAAATCAAGAATTAATTGAATCCAAATCATAATCCTAAAACAAAAGATAAATTGAAAAAAAAAAAAAAAAAAAAATCAAATGAAAAAAGACATCAATAACTCACGCAACTAAAAATACACTAAAATACAACCAATCCTCCTCCTAATATTTGAATATACAAAATGAATAAAAAAAAAATTCAAATTAAAAATTCATTGCCCTCAATTTAAGCCGTCCCCCTGCTTCCCTGTCTTGAGTGAGTATTAATCTCATCTTTATCCTTACCAATTTATCCTTACCATCTTCCGTTACCTGCAAATCGGGCAACAACCGCCAGCGGCGTTCTTTCTCCCCCACTCAACTTTATTTGCTCGAATTGGTTGGATCTTCTCACGGCTAGGTAGCTTTCTTCGATCTGGAGAAGCTCAATTTGTTACTCACAAATCCCACTGCCGTCAAGAAGAGGCACCGGAAGCTCTTCACTAACAACAATGGCGGCGACGGAGGAATCTCAGAGAGAGAGAGGTGAGAAGCAGATTGAAAAAAAGTGAAACTGTAGAGAGAGGAGAAAAAACGGGAGGTGAAATAAAATGGAAGAGAGGAGAGAGAATGTTCTTCTAAATCAAATAGGGGAGAGAAAAATATGTGGGTATTTTTGAGAGATCATGTAAAAATTGGGTAGGAATTGTATATTGTTATATTGTGTATACAATTTGTATTACTTATATGATATTAGATAGATTGAGGTATTTCCTCTATTAATTATTCAAAGATTAGAAAATTCTTATCGTAGTACACGTACTCAGTAGTATAAGTATTATAATATTAAATAAATATTATTGCCTATAATTAATACTAATTCTAATATTAAGGGCAAAATAGGCAAAACAAATTTTATAAACAAGACACTTTTTATAATAGTATATAGATATAGATTAGGAAGTAAAGTTTCGGAAGCGGTGGAAGTTGCACAACATGTCCATCGGAATTAATCCAAAAAAATAATTTTAAAAAGAAATTAATTATTTTAATGAATTTACCGATATACCTTCTGTACTCTGCTTTTATATAGTATATAGATTTAAGGATAAAACGTAATATTGTGCATTATTAATAATATGGTACATTATTAAATACTAATCGCCTAAACAGTAGTATAACAAAGACAATAACTTGGGTGAGGTCAGCCATATAGTGTGGCCTGGTCAAAGTGTCAATCTTTATACAGAAAAGTGTTAATCTATACGAATAAAAGTGTCAATCTTTAACATAATTATTTTATGAATAAAATGCCAATTTTTAAAAGTGTCAATCTTTATACAGAAAAATGTTAATCTATACGAATAAAAGCGTCAGTGTTTTAGCCGTCCGCACGGTGCCTCTGGCTGACCCAAGTGTGTCCCTATAACAAATAAGAAGGGTTCGACTCTCGCGCCGTTTGACCTCCGAAGGGTTTCTCCATGAGTCGGTAAACAAAGCTACGACATGAATGAATGTAAAAGCAACATTCTTCATAATCCAGCAGTGCCGGCACGTTATCTATCGACTTTAATTGGTTAGATTATTTGAAATTGCAACTTGAATTATGTTTTCATCTGAATCGATCGACTTTGGTCAGATTATTAAATTGCAAAATACATTAGGGAGAGCATCGTGATTATCGTGATAGTCGAAAAACTACGCTCGACCTAAACAAGTTAAACGGGAAAGAACTCCTGCTTGACCTGAACAAGTTGAACGAGGAAGATAAATGAAGTTCCGAGCTGTAGACCAGAAATTCGTAGAGACTAAGAATTCGTAAAGATTAAGGCACAAGAGGGGGCTCGATTAATTTAAATTCACTCGGATAATCTATCAAATTGTACCAGATTATGGTGAGTTCCATATGTTCATATTGTTGCTATCTTATTATATGATCTATATGTTTATCTTTTAAGCATTGCCGTTCACAAAACGTCTAACGTTTCCACTCACGTTGCTTTGATCTCCGGTTTCAGGTAATTTCTACATCGAACATTAATATCCTTGGTTTGAATTTTTGCATTTGTTGTTTTCCCCATGTCTCCCATCTCCAAGAAATTAATATATCAATCATAAATTAGTTTTTATTGTGTAAAATAAATATACATTACAAAGTCTTACAGAAAGCAAAACATATTGTTGGGATATTATGTTAAGGGGGAACTTGGATTCAATTGTGTTTTGATTGGATTCCAAAACCCTCATAGAATATTTCCCTAATTATCTTTGATGATCTAGCTCAAGTTACAATGTATATTTTAATGTATTAGAAGAGCTCATTTATTAGGGAGCTCTTTATTGAAATGTAACTTTAGAGTGTCTAGGTGAGAGTGCCTTTCTGAAGGAAAGCCGGAGCGGCTCTGAAGCAAAGCCGGAGAGGCTCTGAAGCAAAGCCAGAGAGGCTCTGAAGGAAAGCCGGAGCGCCTCTCTGAAGAAAAGCCGGAGCGCCTGACCAAAGGAAGGGCTAGAGCGCGCTTTGAACTTCAAAGCGCCTTCCATGTCCAAAGCGCGCTTCCAAAGTTCAAAGCGCCTTCCAGGTCCGAAGCGCCTTCCAGGTCCAGAGCGCGCTTCCAGAGTTCAAAGCGCCTTCCAGGTCCAGAGCACGCTTCCAAAGTTCAAAGCGCCTTCCAGGTCCGAAGCGCGCTTCCAAAGTTCAAAGCGCCTTCCAGGTCCGAAGCGCGCTTCCAAAGTTCAAAGCGCCTTCTAAGTCCGAAGCGCGCTTCCAAAGTTCAAAGCGCCTTCCAGGTCCAGAGCGCTCTTCCAAAGTTCAAAGCGCCTCTCTTCCAGAGCGCGCTTCCAGCCAAAGCGCCTCTCAGGGCTAGAGCGAGCTTCCAGCTTGAGCGAGAGCGTCTGACAAGCAGGTGAGAAGCGACAGCTGCCAGGCCACATGTCCGCTCAGGATTGCTCAACGGACTGTGATATGTCTAATCGCCGAATACACAGGGCTAGGCTCCACTAGTCGACGGCTATCTTTCTAGGACTGTGCGCTATCAAGGAAGAATTCAAATTCGGATTAGACAAGCAAGGAACACGCAATCTATCTCTCCAACGGATAGATTAGTGTTCCTTACTATAAATAGAAGGTTCAAGCTACATAGAAAAGATGATGAGAGAGCAAGCAAACAAAGTAGCAACCATCCTACATCTCTTCCAAGAAGATCTACGAATCTCAACCTTCTAGTTTATCCATAAGGCTTCAACTTCTATATCCATAAGCCTTAGAGAGAAATCCTAGCCTTCTACATTATGCTTCATTGTAAAAGGATTTCTCATTAGTTGGAAACTATACGAACCCAAACCCAAACCAAGTTTGAGAGTTTAGTTTGTAAAGGTTGTAAGGCTTGTGAGTGCCTATCGTATAAACTCATAGGCTCGTGAGTGCCGATCATATAAACTCACATAGGCTCTTGGGTGCCCGTTGTAAACCCCAAGCTTTGAGTGAAGTTCCATCACCGAGTGAAGGTGATGAGAGTGAAGTTCATCACCGAGTGAAGGTGGTAAGAGTGGATGTAGGAGCATAACCTCCGAACCAGTGGCGACTCCAGGAATTATTTTTCGGGGGTGCAAAATGAAAAAGGGTAGAGTTGCATTCGGGAGCTGATATGTACGTGCTACTGCGTGTTTGATCTTTAAGGAGAGATCAAAGAGATATTATGGTTGTTGCAACTCAGAAGAAAGATTAACACTATTAAAGTAATGCTAATTGTAACTCTACCCTTCTCCTTCTAATTATTTATATGAATATACATTATTACATAATACTAGTAAAAAAAAAATAAAAATAATTGGGGGTACAGCTGTACCCCCAATGCACCTAGCTGGAGTCGCCAGTGCTCCGAACCACTATAACTCTTGTGTTATGCGCTTTACATTCTTCATGCTTTGATTATCCATAACACACACACTCACTCTAAGTGATAAACTATTTTAAGTGCAAGATAACTAAAGCGAGTATAATAGCTCACCACATTCCGCACCGCACCACTCGCCTAGCAAGAAGCTTTGAAAGCGTGAAACACTTTCAAAGCGTCACGCTTCGCAAGAGGCCGAAAAATCGAAGAGAAGTTAAACACTTCTCCACACATGTATTCACCCCCCCCCCCTCTACGTGTGTGACTCGCTACTTTCGGGACCAACACATACTTTTAATTCTTGAACGTACGGCATAAGAAGAAATCTCTGTTGGGGTAATTTATTTGTCTACTTTAGTCATTAGAATCAATATTTTATTATACTACTTTTCACATGATTCAGCATGCATCATATGAAAAAATTGAATTAGGAGGACGATTATTAGTATTATCTGTTTGCTTTAGTTATTTTTATATTTACAAATATAAATTTTGACATGTAATATACAATTGTATTTTTTATTTTGTAGAAATATACTGAAAGATGTTACTTATTTTGTTCAGAAGGTTAATTAATTTGTTTTCTTTCATCTTTAAGATATATATATTTTTATTGTACTATTTTTCACATGATTCAGCATGCATGCACATAAAACAATTATCCCGTATTATCTATTTGCTTTAGTTCCTTTTAATATTCACAAATAGTGTTTTTTTTAGGAATATATTGAAAGATGTCAAGTGATTCAACGTCCTCAATAAAAACTTTGCACGTAAATAAAAAATTATTTACAGTATGATTGAAGGTCTTACAACTCAGATGTGTACTAATTTGTGGGAATCATTCAAATATAAGAATCCAAAAATTGATATTGATATGATGGATAATGAGGTAAATGCAAATGAAATTAAATTTACTTGAGATATAACTAACATATATTTTTAATTCAATGTCAATCACACTATCTGCAGGGTATCCGGATTGGAGCTTTAATATTCAGCGTGACATAGGGCTCTTTATTAACAAATTTGAAGCGAATAACACGTATTCAATAACCAACGGAGAGATTAGACAAGTTGGAGCACAATATCAAAACATCCATCCCGAGAAAGAATTGATACTCAAAAAGTGGAGTACTGTAACGGAAGCATCGGACAGTATACAATGCGACATAAAATACAATTTTATAGAGTTCATAGACATAAAACCACCAGCCGTAAAAGAAGAGTTTGGTAAGTGCAATACAAATTTCATGTTGTAAAAAAATAAAATTCACATGTTATTCATCAAGCTTCAAGATTCACATACACGCATAGATTTTTAAATATGTATTATATGTTGTACTCCGTATATGATTATATTTAATGAATATGACCTTGCACAGATATTATGGGAGCTGTGGTACAAGTTGAAGGCACCAAAAGTCGTTAGTAATGAAAAACTAATGGAAAATCTTGGACAATGAGAAACATTACTATCAAGATTAAAAAGTAAGCCACTTATTTTATGCTCTTAAAAGATTATATATTTTTGTTTTTCTTTGTGCAGAAATAAAGATATGTCTTTGGGAAGAATTGGCAAAAAATGAAGGAAATGAATAGTAAAATATGCTACAGCAAAAGCCAAATATTGCCATCATGCATGTCTTTGCAAAACCTGTGTTCGGTAAAGTACTCATGATTATCAAATATCTATGAAACAAGAAATAACAATATATATAACGAACAATCTATAAATATTTCAGGTTTCTTCGAAGTACATACCAACCAAGTTGGTATTGCAAATCATACCGGCCAATGAAGAAATTGAACCCGTTTCTCAAAGTAAGGATGGTCGAATGAGGTTGGGAACGATACATAGTATGGAATATATGAAAGAAGTGACTCTCAAGTATCTTATAGAAAATAATGAAGCACTATCAAAGGTAATTTATTTCTATCTATCTCTCAATTTTATTATCTCACTACATCTTCACCATATTAGCATATAATTAGTTAACCATCATTTATAATATATATATACAAAATATCAAAAATCCTATATTTCTCCGACCCCTTACATCATTATTCTCATCAACTTCCCATAATCATTTCATAATTTTCCAAGCTAAATCTTTACAAATACTATGATTCAAAAATTGTTTTAATTACCTGAGACCTATGCTCTAACTCGTACATTCTTTAATCTAAAACTCTGTGTTCTGAAGTTGTTCCATTTTGCAAGATCTTTGGTAGAATAATATAATCATTTGTAAGGCAGGATTGAAGGAGTTTATTCTAAAATGAGAGGACAATAATCATTGTTGTGAAATACGTAGTAATATTTTGTTCATTAATATACTAATAGAATATTTTCATTATGAATTATTTCTTAATTATTTTAATTATAACTATATTGTGTTTGAAATAATGATAAATAAGTAATTGAAATTAATTGAACTTTTTTCTTTTTTTATTTCAGATTAATGGCTATTGGTTTATGGGCATTGTGGGAGGGATAGAAAACATATCATCAATATGGTATGATGCATGTAAAAAAATGTCGCAAATCGTGCCCTAATTAATCATGGCGGAGATAGGAGATACAAGATGCAACAAGTGCAACAACCAAGTCACTAAAACGATACCAAAGTAATAAGTGAAATTAAACATTATAGATAATATATATATATATATATATATATATATATATATATATATTATATCTATTAACCAAGACTATATTATGTGATCTCAGGCACATAATAACTACCTACCACACCATACACTATTCTACAACTTTATTTTATTAGAATTAGATGTGCTAATTTCACCACACAATTCATGCCCTAAATACTTATACAATTTTGAATAAATCGTATAATATTTTTTTCCTTGCGAGGAAATTCGCTTTCATCATACCTTCATCTGCATTTCACCTCTCAAATTGTTCTCCTAATTTCACATATTATTAGTTTTAAGGGGGAAATAACTCTACTTATTATAGAGGTTTGAGCATAGAAGCATCGACCGTCATGCGTTTCATAACTACAAAAAGATTTGTGACAACTGATGGTCAAGGGATTGTAAATATTATAGTCACCGGATTCGAAAAGATGCACAAAATAGATACAATAAATGAATCAATAATGATATTTGGCCATAATGTGGCCGGCCACACAACGACATTTTTCATAATATATGTCATTTTAAAAATAATAAATAATTATTATAATTAATTATTTTTATATTTGAATTTCAAAATTCCCCCCCCCCCCCCCCAAAAATTACATATTTTTCTTTTTTTTAAAAATAAAAAGTAACAAATTCTTTAAAATAATCAAAATTATCAAATAATTAAAGGGTTAATTTTTTAAAAAATACATAAATTATACGAAAAATCACTTTTGACTTTTCTTATAATCTAAAAAAAGTTTGACATAAATATATAAATTATTACATGGTAAAACAAAAAATAACTAAAATTATGGCCGGCCATATTATGGCCGAATAGCATCACCCTAAATGAATTGGTGACTGAATCGGTTGAAGACTTGAATCAGAATTCGAAGAAACAAGAGGAAAAACCGATTGAAAAGCCTACACGGGGAAGAAAGAGAAGAAAAACAACTATAGAGTTGTCGGATGCTCCTTCAGTTCAAGACTCAAAGGAAGAAGATAAAAATCCGATTGAAAAGACAAAACGAGGAAGAAAGAAAAAGACAACTAAAGAGTTCCAGTCTGCTGAAGCTGAAATGCAAGATAAGAAAAAAAGAAAAATCACAATAAAGAAGAGCGAGGACTACATTCAGATTCCAAGTGATGATGATGATTAGTTGTTGGCCAACTTTATCTCTACAACTGCAAGCAAAACAAAGATGAAGCGTTCTGCAGAGAAGATCAAACAAGAAATTAAATGTAATGTGAAATTTTAGCATAGTGTTCCTGGTAGTAGATTTAAGTAGTCTGATTTAAGTCTTTTTTTTTTCCTTTACATTCTTAGGCAGTGTTTGGTGCATTTTGCCGAATCATCTCGAAAACTAGGGATGACTCATCTCTAGATGAATCATATGAATAGTGTCCAAGATGAAAGAGTCATATGCTTATTTGGTAGCAAAATTTTAAAGTGAGATGAGAAAACATTTGTGTTTGGTGCAATTGATAAACTATAGATGAGAGACCTTATTGACCAAAATACCCTTTCAATAATTGAACTTTGGACAGTTATAATTGTGATTACTCATTGCTACTTATTATTATTATTATTATTATTATTATTATTATTATTATTATTATTATTATTATTATTATTATTATTATTTCTATTATTAATATTATAATAATAATAATAATTATTATTATTATTATTAATTAACAGCAACAAACATCTATATTATTAAAATTTTATTTAATAAAATTTTATTTATTAAATATTTAATTATAATCGTTTTATCTATTTTAATCTAGTTTAGTGTTATTATTATTAGCAGTGATTTTATTATTATTATTATTATTATTATTATTAGCATCAATTATTTTATTTAATTAATGGCAAAATTGGAAAGTAGAAATTACTATTTAGGTGAGATGACTCAACTCATCAAATTTGAGAGTTGAGTCATCTCACCTCATGTCGGGCTTGGTACATGAAGAACGGGCCGGCTATTAGCTACCAAACACAGAGATGAAGCAAGATGACTCATCTCATCTTGCTTCATCTTGCTTCATCTCCCCTACAAAACACACCCTTAGTGGTGGAACATTCTCTCCTCTTGAGATTATAAGATGTACGAGGATTTTTTTTTTTTTTTTTGGTTTCATAGAGTACTAAGCTTTTCAAGCGGTTTTTCCTCTCATTTCTTCCCCGTGTAGGCTTTTCATTGAATCATGTATTAATTTTGCCTTTTTTTTTTTTCTACCTTATCAAATTTTGAATTATGTACAGTGGCCATCGACGACAATTTTTGGAATAAGAAAAACAAAGGCGAATAGGATCCATCCTCCGAAACATACTGAAATTGCCTAATGCTGATTCATTTTTTGACCTTTCTCACATTTTACACACAATGAACATATGGAGTAAAATAGCACCTCTCCTGACTAACTACAGATGTGCCCCAATCCTTTCAACTATCATTATCCACTAATTCTCCTTCTTTTGCCGAATCAAGAACCAGAAAGCTGCAGGTGCCTCTCTCTCTCTCTCGGGAGCTTCTTACTTGCAAACGTTTGCCAAACATAACAGTCCTCCCGGATGTTATATTAGCTGTTTTGTAATATTAATTCTGCCAAATTGTCAGCTATACATACATAGGAATAGGGCTGTCCAAATGGTTCTCGGTTCTCGGGTTACCCGGAACCGAACCGGAACCGAATCGGTTCCGGGTACCCGATAACCGAAATTTCGGTCTTTGGGTCCGGTTCCGGTTCCTAGTTTTAAAATGTTCGGTCTTCGGTTCTAACCGGGAACCGAATGGTTCCAACCGAAGAACCGAAATATTTATTACTAATTTTAATTTTAATTTTTTTCATAGTACAAATCATGATTTTTAGAATGTTCACTCACTTCTTTGAAGCTACTTGCAAAGTTGTAGTTTAGATGGATGATCTCTTCTCTACGTTTTTATTTTGTTTGTACATATTTTGTTGGTTACTTGATTCTTTATTTTAATGTAAAAAAGTTGTTTCTTGATTTTGATGTATCATCCAACAAATTAAATTGAGCTATGTATAATTTATGCGTGTGATGGTGGTCTATAAATCACAACAATTTAAAAAAAAAAAAAAAAAAAAAAAATACCGGAACCGAACCGAATAACTTTGGTCCGGTTCCGGGGTACCCGAATTAAACTTTGGGTCCGGTCCCGGTTCCTAAATTCCACCTATTTTCGGTTCGGTTAACCAAAATTTTCGGTTCGGTTTCCGAAACCGAACCGTATAGACAGCCCTACATAGGATAACTAAACAATTAAACACACAAATAAAATAACTACAAAATATACAAACAAATATACAGAAATAAAATAACTACACCCCACACAATTAAATACACTGTATGTAATTAAGTTAGTGGGAATTCCGGAAGAGGGGGGTGGGTTGGGTGGGGGAGGGTTCTGTAAAAGTATGCATAGCTGACAATTTGGCAGAATTAATATTACAAAACAGTTAATATAACATCCGGGAGAATTGTTATGTTTGGCAAACGTTTGCAAGCAAGAATTTCCCCTCTCTCTCTCTTACCTTGCTCGTGCTTAAAAAGTCTTGAATGTGCTAATATTAATTTCCATGTTGACTTAGTTTTGTGGGTGATAAATTAATTATCCCGTTGACTTAATTAGTTTTGTGGGTGATGGATATATATACATAGTATTGGATTATCGGACTAAATAATGCCAAATCGAAGAAACGACGAAAGTGCCCACCATTGAGGCTGTAGCATATTATTTCTCTATATATGTAAATCAAACGAATTATCCAAATTTGTTCTATTCATAAATTTAATAATTCCTTCATTTCGTCGAAAAAGACTGTATTTCTTGAATATATATTAGGTATAAAATAAAAAAAGAGAGCGCTCTCGACCGGAGGGAGTATATAATTTTTTTTAAAGATAAAAACTGCCTGGTCGGCTATTCTACGAGATCACCACAAATGATTGGCCAACGGGACCGGACTCATAGTATCGGAACTTCTAGATAACGACGTCGTTGGTCCTCCTGAGCTAAAATTAGAGTGATGAGAGCTTTATCGAACATGGGCAATTGGGCAGCACAAACAAATAGCTGCAAATACAAGGTACGTCATAATCACATAAATTTGAATATCACCCTTTTCACGACTTGATTTTGATGTTCCTTCATCCTATATCAATTGACTGAGAAACTATTAAGATTTTATTGTGTAATTTCGTATCTGTTCAGTGAGCTATCATACTTCATCATGCTAGGTTTGTGGAAGCAACGGCAGTTATATCTTCAAGCTGTTTGAATAATGACTGTGTGATTATAGTATCCCATCTTGTCGTGAATCCATGCGCTATGATCGTGTGATTCTGGTGCAGATTATTTGCCAAATTCTGAAGCAACTTTCACGCATGAGATTTGAGGTGATGCTTTACAGAGACCATTTCTATGTCCCTTTATGATTGTTTGCATGATTTTGTACAAGACTTTTTTATGCTACTAAATATGCACAAGAAGATATTGATTCTATAGTGTTCAAAGTTTCACATAGTTCTTTGAATTGCTATAGAAGAAGTATAAGAAGACCAACACTAATATTGTCCCCGAGATTTTAGCAAATTCAAGTTCTATTTGGTTGAAGTTTCAATCTTAACTGTATTTGTTTTGATTCTGCTGTTTATTTCGCTCTGAGTTCCGGGAGAAGGAGGGAAAACTTTGTTTGATTATGTAACATTGTGAAAAACTACAAATGTCACTCATTTAAGAAACAACGAACAGATAGGTAATAATCCATGATCTTAGAGAAAGCAGCCTGTCTTTCTGAGTCAACCTTGATTGCAGACCGTGCTCATATTTTGATTCCTTTAAGTCGGCCAAAACTATATTCGCTCAGTTCCGATGAAGTTGGTGAAAGCAGCTTATCATACTTCGATTCATTTAGATCATCAACTTGGCTCGTTGTTGCCATCATCAATGGTTGCGGCACGGCTGAAAGGAAGTGGAAGTGATTGTTATAAACAGATAGGTAATAATTCATGATCTTAGGAATTCTGAAATAAAGATACTCTTCTATCATGTAGGAACATAGTTTTATCCTGTAGTACATTCAAGAAGTTGGTAGATTGCATACTTTAATCCTTGAATTCCACAGGCTTGGACAAGTTACCTTCATCTATGGCTGCCGCTTCTTGAAGCAGCATTGTCAACTCCAAGCTTTCAATGACATCCCTCATAGCCGGCCGGTCAATCCCTCTGTCACTGACGCATGCTACGGCCGTTTCCACAAATTTGTTCAAGCTTTTGGGTGCAATTTGACCCTTGAGATTAGGATCAATGATCTTATCAAGTTTACCTTTTTTGAAAGAAGATATTCCCCAATTGATCAAGTTCACTTGCTTTCTTGGTAGACTTGGAATTATTGGTTTTCTTGCAGATAAAACTTCAAACAATACTACCCCAAATGAGTAGACGTCGGACTTGACAGTTAAGCGCGTACTCATGTAGTATTCAGGATCCAAGTAACCTAAGGTCCCTACGACGACTGTGCTGACATGTGTTTGGTCCCAATCTGAATGGAGTTCTCGGGACACGCCAAAATCGGACATCTTGGCTACCCATTTCTCATCCAGTAGGATATTAGCACTCTTGACAGCACGGTGGATGATGGTGTGCTTTGTGCCAGTGTGAAGATAGTCCAATCCTTTGGCGGCGTCCAAGCAAATTTGGAGGCGTTGCTTCCATGTCAATGGATTTTCAGTACTGTAGAGATGGTCCTGTAGACTGCCACACGCCATATACTCGTACACTAACATCATCGTCTCTTTCTCATTGCAATAGCCAATTAGTGATACCAAGTGACGGTGCCTCAGCTCTGAAAATAGGTGCATTTCTGTTCGGAACTCATTGGCTCTTTGGTGGAAAGGTGAGCTCAGTCTTTTGATTGCCACGATTGTGGCACCGTCATCGATCAACCCCTTGAACACATTTGTGAATCCTCCCCTGCCCAGGAGTTTATTTTCACCAGAGGCATCGATAGCTTTTTTGATCTCATGGAGCGAGAAATATCTGCACATGTCTGAGGATTGATAGACAGCAACTTCAACTTTGGTGGGATCTGGCTGTCGCATAATTGTTTCTCCTTCCAAAGTTTCTGCAAAACAAATGCGTAAATTCATGATCAGCCAGTATGTAGTCAAGTCGGTGAGTAGTAGATATGGAAAACCAGAAAGAGTATATACCTGGTGCTGAGGCTCGTCCCTTTCTGACTAGTGGTTTTGCCCTGCGCCAACAGGAACAGCATGCCAGGAACCGTAAAGGATTTAACTTATTCGGTTTACTCGACTCCTTAGTAATGGATGGAGAGGAACTTAAATTACTTTGTATGGCTGGAGAAAGTATAAAGCTCGGTGTATCTGTAGTGGCTGCCCTGCTTGATTGTTGAGAACTTCCAGACAGTGTAAGAATGTCTTCGTTTGAAGGGTTTTCATCTCTAGCAACCGGAGTTATATGATTTGGCAAAGCCAAAATTCTGTTACTCTGTTGCTCAAGTGCAGACTCTAGTTGCAGAACAACTTGGGACATCGTGGGCCGATTCTTTGGTTCATCATGCAAGCACTTTTCTGCAACCTCGACAAATGTCTTCAAGCTGTCTGGTACAATTTCCTGTCTCAGACTTGAATCTACAATATCTTCAACTTCTCCTTTACTAATTTTATCACGGACCCACGTTATTAGAACCCTCTCTTCTTCTGAAACCCTTGAATCGATTGCTGGTCTCCCGCATAGTACCTCGAACAACACCACACCAAAGGCATACGTGTCACTTTTCTTTGTTAACCTTTGGGTGGTCATGTAATAGGGGTCGAAGTACCCAAATGTGCCCTTAACCCTTGTGCTAACATGGCTCTGCAACCTGCTTCTGTCCTCAGCTTTTGCCAAGCCAAAATCGGAGACCTTAGCTACAAACTTCTCATCCAGCAGGATGTTTGAAGCCTTCACATCACGATGTATGATCCTGTGGCCTGTGTGAAGATAGTCTAGACCTCGACCAGCTTCAATGCAGATATTCAGGCGCTGCTTCCATGTGAGAGAGGTACAATTTCTGTTTCTCCTAGTGATTTTGTACAGATGATCAGCCAGTGTACCTTTGGGCATAAATTCGTAAACAAGGATCATTTCCCTGCTCTCCTTGCAGTAGCCGATAAGAGACACGAGATTGATATGTCGGAGTTCAGAAAGTGTCTCAATTTCAGTTAAAAACTCGCGTTCTCCTTGATGGGAGTCTGATTTTAATCTCTTTATAGCAACATCTATTCCTCTTAACAGGCCTTTGTAGACTTTACCGAATCCACCCTTTCCGATGACATGTCCTTCATAGAAGTTTTCAGTTGTTATTTGAATTTCACGAAGTGAAAAATGAAGAAAGAGACGTTCAGCTCTGTCTGATGGCCTTATTTCTTCCTTAGTGCTGGCAACCCAAATGTCTTGCAACTTATAAACAATTATATTTATTAGACATAGTATAGCTACTGCAAGAGTTGAATTTGCATTTAATCGACCAAGAACTGATAAAAGATATTGGGTGCTTGTGGATGTTGAACGTTGAGGTCGAGGCAGAGGATTTGGACTAGCCAGACTATTGTCGTGGTTGCTTAACTTAACTATCTCAAATCCTGCAAGAACATCATGCCTATCTCTTAGTTTGTCATGTGACAAGATGGATACCAAGATATCACGTTCGGTATCCGTTTTCAGCCCCGGCATCATCAAAATGTAGTCTCTATACAAGACAAAGTAATTCCCATCCCTTGTTCTCAATATGTCACTATTAGTTTGAGCAATCATCTCATTTATGAGGACCTTAAATATTAGCTCTCCAGTTCCTGCAATCTTGAGTCCCACTTCTGAGAAATGAAGCCTGATCAAATACCTGAATCCCACCTTCACAGGTACTTTCCATGTGCTATTTTTCTTCTTGTCCACTTCTTGAGTTGCCCACTTGGGAAATATGCTATCCGACGAATCTCCATTTAACGAGACAGGATCCTGTTTCAGATTTTGTCGTTGGATTATCTCAAGGGCAATGTTATTATCAACATATACCATAGACTTCTCACCTACAACTTGAAGTCCAATATCTCCAACACCAAAGTAAGAAAGAGCAGCAGGCACTACTAGAATCTCAATGCCGTTTATGAAAGCATATGCATCTAGTGTTTGACTCGTTTCAGGGGAGAAGGTTATGGTAAGTTGTTGATTTTCTTGAATATTTAAACAGAATTCTTTGGTTAAAGTATTCACAGCAAGAGCAGCAGCAGTAAGGGAAGCACTAAAGTTTCTCAGCAAGGTGAAACGACTGGATTGAACAGTAAACAAGTCCTTGGACTCTCTAAAACCTTTATAGGGGGAAGGATTAAAGTGAAGGCGGATGATTTTCTGACCTGGATCCACTTGAAATGCATAGGAGAATTTCGAACGTGAGATTCTCCCCGTTTTGTGGGGGACTGGATTTGCTGAAGTCAATCTATTGGTAAGAGTTGTGGTGGTTGATTTGCCATTTATTTGCAACAGAGACGAGAGCTTCGGCTGCTCGTCTCCGAGCCATTGGCGGCCGTTCTGTGCTGCAGAAGCTGCATTTGAGCCGCAGTTTATGGAAACATCACCTGTGAAGTGAATTGAAGTAGTGCTGCCGATTCCAAATGCAACGAGGAAGAAGATAAATAGCAAAGCATTTGAAACTGGACAGAGTTTCATGGTTGCGCTTGTATGTAATCTAACATGAGCTTGCTGTGTTGGATTTGGCAAAATATAATAATAATAATAATAATAATAAGTGATTGGCGAAGACTTGCATCGTTGAAAAATGGCGCGTTGAACTTTCAACATTGGAGTCTTATGAAGTTGTCAGTTGGGCTATTATGGACCAGATATCTTATAATGGGGAGCTGTAGTTGTATCCAAATTCATGTCGGTTGTCGGTTGTCGCTTGTCGCTTATCGCTTGATTAGTTCCATGATAAGATTAATGGAAATATAAATATATGGGTTAGAAATAGTACTGCCATTGTTCTAGGGACTTATAAATTGATTGCAGGCTAATGTGTATTTTGTGAATATATTATGAATATATTCACGTTTATTCGCGTGATCATGGCATTAATAGATCGGTATTGTTTTAACTAGTTTAGTACCTGTTGAAATTTGACGGGGTTCATTTTTCGTGGAAAATAATAATAGAATTATTTATTTTGAGAGTGTAGTTTGTTAGGTCTATTCAAAAGAAATAAAATTAAACTAAATTAGAAAAAAGAAGAAGAAGAAGAAGAAGATCAATGAGGTGTGATATTTCTCGATTAGTTTTACTCGTTTTGAATGTCAAGTAGCATATTGATCATTGTAATATAAAAGTAGATTATGTGAGGTCCCATTTTTCGTATAGTTATACTCATTTTGAATGTTAAGCCGTCAAGTATAAATTGTAATATAGACATAAATTGATGATTGGTAACGTTTTTCATATTAAGTTTTTTGTTGATCGAAAAAAAAATAGGTCAATGAGAGATAAAAAAAATTTCGTGTGGTTATATTCATTTAATGTAAAGATGTTCGTCCTTCGATATAATTGAATGATGAAATAGCAAGCAGTCCGTCATTTAAATATTGATTAAGGATAACTTCATCATATTTAAGTTTTCCTATCAATGAAATTATTTCTCAAATCGATTTAGCACCACCATACATATAAGCTTTTTCATACGTCTGTCCCTACTCTACTAACAAATTATAAGCCGTAATAGTATAATTTTTTCGCAACAAACTATAAGTTATAATGGTGTAATGGTGTCGAAATTTGACGGGATCACTTTGATAATCTAATTATTTATTTAAATTGATAACAATGCAAAAATTCATTTAAAAATATTAATAATAAATTATATCAAAAGGAAAAGGTAAATGAGAGACAATATTTCGCACTTAGCATTATATATTTGCAGTATCAAGTCGTCCCTTTCACGGTAATAGAAAATTAGATTAATAAAAGTTTTCGAGTATTCCTATTCAAATTTTATTTTTCAATACATTCGTCATACATGTAATAGAAAAATAGATTTATTAGTGATATTATTTTTCAGGCATTTTCGTTATGATGCCTAGCCGTCCGTTGTTTGGTTCAACTATTTGAAGGTAACATTTGTTGGAAGTTTTATGCATTTTTAAGGTAATATTTTTTGAGTAGTTATATTTATTTCAAAAGTATCCTGTTGTTTGGATCAGCAGTTTTGAGAGATAACATTTGTTGTGCTGTATTTCTCAAGTCGAGTGGTTATATTCATTTTAAATATGAAGCCGCCCGCTGTTTAGATTATCTGTCGTAGTACTATTTCTCGGGTAATTGTATTCATATTGAATATCAAGCTGCCCGTTGTTTGGTTTAACCATTTGAGGGTCATTTTGAATATAAAGTCTCCCGTTATTTATCCATTGGAAATATAATATTTCTCGGGTATTTATATATTTTTTGAATGTCAAGTTGTCATTTGTTTGGTTCAACCATTTGAGAGTAACATTTGTTGGCAGTTGTATTCATTTTTAATATAATATTTTTTATAAACTACGTCACCCGTTGTTTTGGTCAACTGTTTTGAGGATAATATTTGTTGGAATGCATTTCTGAAGTCGAGTAATTATATTCATTTTGTCAAAAAAAAAAATGTATTTGTTGGGATGCATTTCTCAAATCGAGTAGTTATATTCATTTTGAATATGAAATTGCCCGTTATTTGAATTATCCATCGGAAGTATAATATTTCTCGGATAATTGTGATAATTTTCAAACAATATTACAATTGATCCAAATTACATACAATTATAGAATAAGGTCGTCATCATCACCGGAGCTTCTTTCCGGCATCGGAGAGTTTCGTATCAATATTATATCTATATTTATCTTTTCAATTAAATTCTACTACTTAAAAATTTTTCAATTGATGATTCACTTAATTAAGTTAATTGGATTGTAGTATCATATTATAAGGAGAATATTATATTTGTATATATTAATTTCCCTTGCTAGATTTACGAAATGATTAAATTTAAAAGTAGATATATGGGATAGTAATTATTTGGAAGGTGAATTTTAATTTTATTACGTAATGTCTAATGTGAAATCTCTTTAAATTAAAAAATTAATTTTTGCATATTTTGCTTAATTAATTCGGCATAATATATGGATAGGCCTAAATATTCATCCTTCACATCAAATTTTAGAAATACTTCATGGATAATAGAACTCCTATAGAATAACTTGTCTCAATTCTATATTCCACATTGATAATAGAAAATTTCATATAAAAGGAGCCACCTTAATTTAACATAAAGTTTAAATATAAAAAATAGAGTGGATATACATTATCTTTAAATAATTCACTCCTCAAAGGTAGAAGATATCAGGAACGAATAATGCTATTATGGTAATTAATTAATTTATAGTCTAATATTTTGTTTATGAGAATAGAGGAAACAAAATTTTAGTAGATCTATTGACCTTTATTGATATATATTACTATTGAAATAATTAGAGATATACATCAAATTAAATAAACATATTAATTAGATTAAAATATTAATTAATTAGCCAAAATTATGAGAATTTAGCAAAATAATCAAGAAAAATCGTAGTTGATCGACCTTTATTTTGCTATTATATATATATATAGATTTATAATGGTTTAGTTTAATTTTATAATTATTTTTTAGGTTTACTCATCCAAATTAAGATTTATAATTATTTTTTAGTATTTAATTTCAATTTTATTAGCTAAAATAGGGTTGATAAATCCAAAATTAGGGTATTTTATTTTTAAAAATTCCATTTTTTTAGTTATAAATGTTTATTATAATTTATTATAATATACTACCTACTTGTACTAGGTTTCGGTGAAAACGCGTGTCGGAAAAGTCAATAAAGTAAAGTGGACTAACTATATGGGATGAGAGTAGTATATTTTTATTTTTATAAGAAAATATTATAAAATTAATAAATTTTAATATTTGGTATACAATTGAAATACAATAGTCGGTATAAGGGTGTGTTTGGTAAAGAAGATGAACCAAGATGAACCAAGATGAGAGATATCATCTTGGTTCATCTCACTGTTTGGTAACCAACTAAAATAAACTGGAGGGCCCGAGATGAATACAAGGCCCGTTGATATTTCACTGTTCCGCCTTGTTTAGTCATCTCACGTTTTTGGTCGGATGAGGTGAACTCATTCAAACAGTAACACAATATTTTCTCTCTCTTACCATTTTACCCTTATGTATTTATACGATTTCAAATAATAATAATAATAATAATAATAATAATAATAATAATAATAATAATATAATAAAATAATAATAATAATAATGTAATAAAATAATAATAATAATAAATAAATAAATAATAACAATAATAGTAATAATAATAATAATAAATCAATAATAATAATAATGTAATAAAATAATAATATTAATGTAATAAAATAATCATAATAATAATAAATAATATCAATAATAGTAGTAATAATAATAATAATAATAATAATAATATAAATATTAATAATTAATAAATATATAATAATAATCATAATAATATATAATAATAATAATAGTAATAGTAATAGTAACAATTATAATAATAGTAATAATAATAATAAATAATAATATAATTTATAATAATATAGTAATATTATAATAATAACAAGAATAATAATAATAATAAATATAATAATAATAATAATAAATAATAATAACAATAATAGTAATAATTATAATAATAACAAGAATAATAAAAATAATAACTTAACAATATAATAATAATAATAATAATAATAATAATAATAAATATATTAATAATAATAATAAATAATAACAATAATAGTAATAATTATAATAATAACAAGAATAATAAAAATAATAACTCAACAATATAATAATAATAATAATAATAATAATAATAATAATAATAATAATAATTAATAATACATAGTAATAAATAATAAATAATAAATGGTACTATTTAATCTCAATGATAAAAAGTGAAATCGGTAGGGGTATTTAATAAGGGTAAAATAGTCAATTTAAATTTTAATCTAGAGTTTTGCAATTTGTACCAAACACAATATGATATCATCCGGGTCTGAATTTTTTGCTACCAAATGGTGAGATGAATGATTCATCTTGACACTATTTATATGAGTCATCTTGAGATGAATCATCATTCTTCATCTTGAGATGATTACCAAACGCAGCCTAAGTTTTTAACCAACACAAGTGTCTCGATTTCTTTATTTACAAGCTTTTGCGTCTTGACTAATATATTGAGTCATAGAATCGAATTGTAAGGCAAAGCGATTTAGGTTGCAATTCGCTGTGATTATCAGTATCGTGACTCGCATGAGGGGATTGCGAATCCAAATTGGTATAATTCGAAGTTGAGCCATCACTGGAGTACCTGCTCAAAACTTAGCTGTTAATCGATAAAAATTGGGGCGCCAAACACCGATTTTCCATTCATCTCTATTGATTTCAAGATCCAAGCTTGTTGATATGCCTGCATCTCTCTGGGTATGAATTCACTCTTGTACGGCTATTCTTTTATGTAAACACACTGATAACCATGATAATAAAGAAGGAAAATAAAAATCACTGTATATGGGTTTCTTCATGTTTTGTTCGAAAATTCTTCCAATGATGCCAATGTGTTTGATGCAATGCGCAGATAACCAGCTGAGGAGGGGTAGTTGAATTTTGAAATGATTTTGAGGATTCTACCCCTAACTGCTTTCAGCTGTCAAAATTCGACATAAATTTATCAAGTGGGAGCTACCTTTATGGGGTTTCTAGCAAGCCATTAAATTAATAAGGCTGATAATTCTGCTGTTGATTGTGCCATCTTCTCTTGTAGCGATATATCTTCTCCGAGCAACATTTTAAGCGCGGAAGCCATTGTGGGCCGCTGCTGCTGTTCATGTTGGGAGCATAAGAGACCTACTTGGATACATCTCAGCTCTTCTTCCTCTGAAAACTCTCCTCCCAGTGATTCGTCTACCAGGTCGAATACATGCCTTCCTCCTTTATTCCACACTTTCCATGCCTGTACGTTCATGATTATACAATTGCATATACTGGAAAATACACTCAAAAACCACTCTATATGCATATTCACCCTATGTCATTCAGATATTGAATATGTTTATCTGCATCTTTTACTGCATCTACATTAGGTTCATGTTCAATGATGTATAGAACGATGCGATGTGAAAGAAAGCAGCAAATACCATCCGGTACTCATTCATATTTTGTTATAAAATCCTTAATGTTAGTACTTTCTAATATGAACTTGCGTGCACAATATACGTGGAAGTTTAAAAAAGTTACTCATACTTACATAGTCAATGACGTTCTCTGTATCTCCATTATTTTTCTTGCCACTCAATATCTCCAGGACTAGAACCCCAAAACTGTAGACATCTTCTTTCTCTGAAGTTCTCTCTTGAGAAGTATAATTTGGCAAGGTATAGTTACTGCATGAAGAAATGAAAGAGAAACGAGTATCACTATTCTGTTACTGAAAAAACATAGAAGTCAGAAGGACAGGATTTTTATCATTAATCATAACGTTCAAGGTCTCAGCAGCAGTCATGGACATTTCTAATTGGTTTACTTCAATATGTCTGGCAAGGCCAAAGCCTGAAATTTTAGGGTTCATCTCATTGTCCAGTAATATATTGGAGAGATTCAGATCCCTATGAATTATCATTGGCCATGACTTGTGATGAAGATAAATAACTCCTTTAGCGATCCCAATTGTGACTCTGAAGCGTACTTGCCACTTAAGTTCTTGACGTCATAATTCATCTATGGGAAAAATGTATCGTTACGTTAACGATTCAAAGAGTAATATGTTTGGTCCTATGCTGATCTATGTACTTGAAATTACACAATTAAGGACAGAGTTTGAAGGGACTAACCAATTAATAATTCATCTAGACTTCCATTTTTCATGAATTCATAAATGAGCATCCCTCTCTGTTCATGAACGCAATATCCAAGTAGTTTAATGATGTTCTGATGGTAGAGACTGGAAACTGAGAGAATCTCATTTCTGTACTGATCGACGAGGCCTGAACCCGATGAAGAAAATCTTTTAACTGCTACTATACTTCCTGTAGGTAATACAGCCTATTTGAAGATGATTTCAACTAGATTTAGTATAGAGAAGAAGAAACTCATATTTCGTGAAGAAACTCATATTTCGTTACTGTTATAATGGGAAAAAAAAAGAAGGTAATCATCAACCTTGACAGACTTTACCTTATATACGGAAGCAAGTCTACCTTCTCCAATCTTATGTAAAGAGGAGAATTGATTGGTAACAGCCGCAATCATGCTAGGATCATACTCCAGCATTCTTATGTCTGCCAATGTAGCAATACA
Organism: Mentha longifolia; assembly: GCA_001642375.2. Taxonomy (NCBI): domain Eukaryota; kingdom Viridiplantae; phylum Streptophyta; class Magnoliopsida; order Lamiales; family Lamiaceae; genus Mentha; species Mentha longifolia. Next base: position 25,410,882 of record CM038115.1, read on the forward strand.
ACTTTAGTTTGATTTTTCCTCTTAGATGGTTATAACCCTAAAAAATGTAATGGCTCAAATGATTTTAGCTCTCTCCCTTCCTCTTCTCCAGTAGGAAATAATATTAATCAGTTTGTTCCATAAGAAGAGATGTATCGGTATCAATGTATTCAGAAAGTTTTTGTAGCATAGTATTTATTTATTTATATGCATGTATTGAAATTTGTGAGGCTTTTTTGGATAGATTACCTTCACCAATTGCCGCAGCTTCTTAGAGCTGCATTGCCGACTCCAGGCTCCCAACGACATCCCTCATTGTTGGCCGATCAATCCCTCTGAAGCTGAGGCATGCTATGGCTGTTTCGACAAATTTTTTCAAGCATTGAGGTGCAATCTGGCTCTTGAGATTAGAATCAATAAACTGATCAAGTTTCCCTTTTCTAAAACAAGATATACCCCATGTAATCAAGTTCTGTTGCTTTCTTGCAGATAAAACTTCGAACAACAGTACCCCATATGAGTAGACGTCGGACTTGACTGTTAAGTGCATACTCATGTTGTACCCGGATCCCGGTTGACATGTGTCTGGTCCCTATCTGAACGGAGTACTTGGGACAGGGCGTATCATAGACCTTGGCCACCCATTTCTCATCCAGCAAGATATTGGTTGTCCTGACGTCGTGGTGGATGACGACATGCTGGGCTCCAGCGTGCAGATAGTCCAATCCTTTGGCGGCGCCCAAGCAAATTTGAAGGCGTTGCTTCCATGTTAATGGGGGATTTTCCGTGTCATAGAGATGGTTGTGTAATGTGACATTGACAGCAACTGCTTCTTGGAGCTGCATAGCTAACTCCAGATTTAGAACATCTCTTATTGCCGGTCGATCTTCTCCCTTGCTATTCAAGCATGCAGCGGCGATTTCAGAAAATGCCCTTAAGCATTCAGGAGCAATTTGGCCATTGAGAATGGAATCAATTATCTCTTCAAGTTTTCCTTCCTTGAAATATAATGTTGCCCTGATTGCCAAGCTCGTCTGCTCTGCTTCTGAGCTATGATCTATTGCTGGCTTACCGCATAATACTTCAAACAGCACCACGCCATATGAGTATACGTCGGACTTTTCTGTTAACTGAGAAGTTTGGACATACTCGGGGTCCAGGTAACCTATGTTGCCTCTCACATCTGTGGAAAAATTGATGTCTCTCTCCCCTGAAGGCCATGCTTTCGACTCTGAAAAATTAGATAGTTTGGCCATCCATTTCTTATTCAGTAGGATTTTGGCAGTCTTAACATCGCGGTGGATGATGAGGTTGTCGGAGCCAGTATGAAGATAATCCAATCCCTTGGCAGCGTCTATACAAATTTCAAGGCGTTGTTTCCATGTTAACGGAGTATTTTCCACCTTGTGAAGATGGTCGTATAGAGTGCCCTGCTCCATGTAATTTTACACTAATATCGCCTCTCCATTTTCGTGAATGCAGTATCCAAGTAGATTCATGACGTTGCGGTGATTGAGGCCGGAACCCAGAAAAATCTCATTTCTGAAGCCCTCGAGGGCATACGATGATAACAAATGCCGTTTAACTGCAACCATTTGCCCTGTAGGTAATACAGCCTACACAAAGCAATAGTAAAGTTAGTCTTGTGAAAAGAAGAAACAATTGATCATTCCAGAAAGTTACCTTATACACAGAACGGCGTTCCCTATCTCCAATCAGCTGTGAAGGGGAGAATTGATTGATCGCAGTAGCAATGCTGGTGAGGTTATTTTGATAATTTTATGTATGATTCCCTAATTTCTGCAATAACGTAGTATTTACAAGAAAAACAGTAGGTGAATACCTGAATAGGTACAATACAGTGCATAGATTGTTGAAATTTATAATGAATAATACCTGATATTAAGCTTGTTAATTCTTTTCTCTTAGATGGTTTTTTCTTGTTCCAGCCCCATGCCCAGGGCCAGAGCCGTATTGTGCTAGGGGCTTTCTGTTTCTTCCTATCTCCTTCGTTAGCTTTTTTATATGCTTTCTGTTTCTTCCCATCTCCTCCGCCAGCTGGAGTGTGTCCTTCAATCCTTACCCTAGCAGAGGCTTCTTCCGATTGCTCTGCTTTTTCAGATGATATAATGTCTTCATGAGCATTATTTGCAAAATGATCTAAGTCATTCGCCACAGCAGTTTGTTCTTTGCTATTCTGTTGCTCAAGTGCAGACTCAAGTTTTAGCACTATCAGAGACATTGTTGGCCGATTCTTCCGTTCATCAAGCAAGCATCTTTCAGCAACCTCCACAAATGTCTTGAAGCTATTTGGCCTGATCTCCTCTCTCAAATCCGAGGCTACAATCTGATCAACTTCTCCTTTATTAACCATGTCTATAGCCTAACTGGACAGCAGCCTCTCCTCATCTGAAACCCCTGGATCTAATGCTGGTCTCCCACATAATACTTCCAACAAAACCACACCAAAGGCCTAGATGTCACTCTTCCTCGTAAGTTTGCCAGTTCTGATATAATATGGATCAAAGTAACCCCGTGTGCCTTTAACCACTGTGCTAACATGGCTCTCTAACTTGGTTCTGTCTTCTGCTTTAGCTAAGCCAAAATCTGAGACCTTTGCTAAAAGATCTTCATCCAAGAGGATGTTGGAAGTCTTTATGTCTCGATTTATGATTCCATTGCCAGTGTGAAGATAGTCGAGGCCTCGAGCAGCTCCAATGCAGATATTCAAGCGCTGCTTCCAGCTTAAGAAGGAACAATCCTTTCCAATTTTGTAGAGGTGGTCAGCCAGTGTACCACAGGCCATATACTCATAAACAAGAATCATTTCGCTGTTCTCACTACAGTATCCAATTAGAGAGACGAGATTCATATGTCGAAGCTGTGTCAGTGTTTTGATTTCTGTCAGGAACTCATGCGCCCCCTGCCTGGAGTCCTGCTGTAACCTCTTTACAGCGACTGTCTTTTGCTCGTTATCGATGAGGCCCTTGTATACCTTACCAAATCCACCCCTTTCAATCACAAGACCACTATTGAAATTTCTGGTGGCAGCTAGTGAAAACCGGCGACAACGTCTTTCCACCTCAGCTGATGGCTTGGGTTCATCCTCATCAATGCTTCCAGCTTCCGAAATTTCCTGCAACAGATGAAGAATGATGCTCGATACAACTATTGCAGCCACTGTCTGTAACAGTTGCAGCTGCATTTTTGTAACCAAAACGTGAAAGCAACTTTAGGATTGTGCCGGATTGTATATTCTGAGGTGGAGGCAAGGGGTTTGGACTAGCTAAACTATCGTCAAAGTTGTTCAACTTAACTATTTCAAATCCTTCTAAGACGGCAGTTCCATCCTCGAGTTCATTATATGACGGGAGGGAAATCAAGATATCACGTCTGCTGTTTTTGTTTGCGCCCTTTGATCTCCACCACGTAGTCTCGATACAGGAGAATGTTATTGTGACCCCTTTCATTCAGATTCTCAGTATTGATGCGAGCAATCATTTCATTAATGAGGATTTTGAACTTCGAACCACCAGATCCTGCAATCTTGAGTCCCTTTTCCGAGAAATGGAGCCTGATCAGGTACCTGAATCCCACCTCCACCGGCATTATCCATGTGTGTTGTTTGACCTTGACTGCTCTTTTTCTTGACCACTTAGGAAAGACTCCAAGATAATCTTTGGTAGGGAGAGCAGGATGATCTTGTTTAATATGTAGCCGGTGGACTACCTCGAGTGCAGTGCTATGATCAAAGTAGACCATAGAATTCTGACCAAAACCTCGTACTCCGATTTCTCCACTATCAAAGTACGAAACACTAGCCGGCATTGATACGATTTCGATGCCATTTATGAAAGCATAAGTATCTTTTGATGGGGTAGCTTCAGGAGCAAAAGTGAGGGTGAGCTGTTGATTTTCTAGTATCTTGATACAGAATTCCTTGACTAGAGTATTCATGCCAAGGGCATGAGCAGTAAGTGAAGCACTAAAGTTACCGAGCAAGGTAAAACGACCCGCTTCGACAGTGAAAAAATCTCTCACCCCTTTAAATCCTCTGTATAGAGTGGGGTTAAAGTGAAGGCAGATAGTTTTCTGACCTGGTTTGAGTTGAAGTGCATATGCAAATTGTGAGCGGGAGATTCTTGCAGTTCTGTGGGGAACTGGATCAGCCGCCCAGCTGATCGACGGCCATCGATGCAGCGGATAAGCCTCTCAACTTCAGCAAGGGGGAGGCTTTTGGGCTCACGTCTCTGATCCATTGCTGACCGTTGTTCGCTGCATGCGAGCCGCAATTGATCGAAACATCACTAGTGAAGTCAGCTCGATCATTGCTACAAGATGAGAATTTGATGAAGAAGCACAGAGATAACAAGGAAACTGAAATCAGAGACGGGCTCATGCTCCGATTTGTACTGTTTTAGGGAGGATTTTGAGGTAAAGTCTTTGAAATGATGAATGATCAAAGGTTTATTGCCATCTTTTACCTGACAGGTAATAAAAATGTAGATTAAAATCAAGTCGGCGGGTTTTTGATCTCATATTTAAATCACAAGTCGTCTTATGGGAGAAATTTCTAATAAAAACATTTTAATATGACTTTTGAAATGTTCCAAAAACAAATTTACGTTTCCATTTATAGCATTAGTTTTCAAAGTTGACGAGACTTAATTAAGACCTTATATTTAAAACACGAGTCGTCGCGTTGACATCCATGGTTCTGCCTCTCCCCCAATTATGCTCATCAGATCCGACAATACTTGAATATTCAAGTGCCACTGGATCACGATGTATCAATTCAACCGGACACTGCAAACTATATAGTATAGTACTATAAATAATGTGGAACTATTCAAATTGGAACAACTTGGCTTAATAGTGCAAATAACAAAAAGAAGTTGGAATTGATCAAACCATAAAATGAACAAAAAATCAACTTGCATACTTATATATACTAGTAGCACATATGATGTGTATTCGCACGTAAATCGAATGATTTTACTTTTATATATATATATATATATATATATATATATATATATATATATATATATATAATTGTGATCTAGTGGGCATCAACTTATGAGCGACCTGTGAGCGAACGAAGCCACGTCAGCTTTAGTTGTTGATTTACTTACGTTTCTATTATACTACTATATTATTTTAATTTCCTTTTTCTTATATTTCCTTCTTCATTTTCCCCGTCTAACTTTTTTTTTCTTATTCCTTCTGAAATAATTTCTTCTCTCTCTTTCAATTTTGAGAATTATCTAATGGATTAATGGAGTTTATAGATTCCCAATGGGGTTTAGCGATCCCCAATAGGGTTTAGTCAGTTAGGGTTTATAAATTCTTAATTAGAATTAATTGATTATTGTACTCGTCTCTCTTACTCTGTTGAGTTATTTCTCTGCAAATCATGTCATTCAATTACTTTATATTAATTGGTATCGATTTCGATGGATAACTGAATATAAAGGGTCTAGTCGTTAATCTTGAATCAATAAATCAAGAAAATTCCTAATCTATGCCAGAATGTTTATAAAAAAATTTGTGTAAAGGAGAGGGAGAAAGAGGAGAGATAAAGTGGCTAAGAGAGTTGTTTCACAGTTATGGAATGGAGTTAATAAGTTTGCAGATAAGAGAGATAGGTGTAAAATACAATAGGGAAAGGAAAAACAAATTATTGTCGCTCACAATCGCTCACATACAGGCGCTCAGCATATCAATACTTATATACTACCTCCATCCCATTATATTAGTCCCCATTTGACTTTTGACTTTTCGGCACGCTTTTTCACCGAAATTTAGGACGGGTTTTAAAATATAATATTGAAGTATTTTTTCTTTTACGGGATACAACAACACTCATAGTATCCCGTAAAAGAAAAAATACTTCAAAATTATATTTTAAAACCCGTACTAGGTTCCGGTGGAAAAGCGTGCCGAAAGTCAAAAGTCAAATGAAGACTAATATAATGTGATGAAGGTAGTATAATTTTGATATGTTGGGCGTCAACTTATGAGCGACCCGTGAGCGAACGAAGCCACGTCAGCTTCAGTTGTTGATTTACTTACGTTTCTATTATACTACTATATTATTTTAATTTCATTTTCCTTATATTTCCTTCTTCGTTTTCACCGTCTAACTTTTTTTCTTATTCCTTCTGAAATAATTTCTTCTCCCTCTTTTAATTTTTGAGAATCATCTAATGGATTAATGGAGTTTATGGATTCCCAATGGGGTTTAGCGATCCCCAATAGGGTTTAGTCAGTTAGGGTAGAGCCGGCCAAAAAAATCGGAACCGTGGAACCGAACCGGGAACCGAACCGGAACCGGCGGTTTTCGAACCGGAACCGGCAGTTTTTGAACCGGAACCGGCGGTTCAGAACCGGATTCGAAACCGTCGGAACCGGCGGTGCGGTTCCGGTTCCATTCTTGAGGAACCGGGAACCGGCGGTTCCGAACCGGCGGTTCCGAACCGGCGGTTCCGGTTAAAAAACTAGAAAACCGGCATTTTTTTTTAATATTTTATTTGTATGTTGTGTATAAATGTCATACTAATTATTTGATCTAACATTTTATTAGTATACATCCATTTTAATGAATTCTTAATGTACAAATTATAAAGTATAATTCATTGTTAAGTTATAATTCAAATTGAAAAAAGTACAAATTAATAAAACTACATACATATGTGATGTTTATTCATTCAAAGTTAAAATATAGTACTAGTAGCCTAGTGACGTTGGATGTTGTGCACTTGTGAGTTGTGAATCTTGTGATAGTGTTCAAACTTTAAATTCAAATATTAAAACAAAAAACCAAATCATATAAATGACAAAATATTCAATTAACAATGTCACATGATAATGATGAATTGAAGATGACAAAATATACAATTTAGTAATTTACATAAAGATAATAAATTATCTAATTCATGAAGAAGATAAGATGAAGTGTCAAATTTTGAAATTTTCATTCTAATTAAGAATGATAACATGTTAAATTTGTATGAACTTTGCATATTTAATTATCAATCTATAATTCCATATCATATAAAGTATATTTTTTTAATTATGTATTAATATTATCTATTGGAAAAAAAAATAGTGGAACCGCCGGTTCCGCCGGTTCCTAACCGGAGAACCGGGTGGAACCGGGGAACCGTAAAACCGGAGCATCTTCAATCTACACCTATAAATACCCCCCTATATCAAACCATTTCTTCACACCTTCAACTCTCAATCTCTCATCTCTATCAGTTTTCGATTTGTTATATTTTTAATTTCTCTAATAGTTTTCGATTATAATGCTCTTACAATTAAACTCGAAACAAATATAAACGAAGTATGCATATAGGGAATAAATAAATTTAAAAAAAAAGAGAAAAAAAGAAAAGAAAAAGTGGCTGGTTCTATCTGGTTCGAACCGGAACCGAACCGGAACCGGCGGTTTGGAACCGGATTCGGAACCGTTGGAACCGGCGGTGCGGTTCCGGTTCCTCTTTGGGGGAACCGTAACCGGCGGGGAACCGTAACCGGCGGTTCCGGTTCCGGTTCGAATCGGAACCGGAACCGTGGTCGCCTCTAAGTTAGGGTTTATAAATTCTTAATTAGAATTAATTAATTAATTAATTATTGTACTCATCTGTCTTATTTTGTTGGGTTCTTTCTTTGCAAATCATGTCATTCAATTGTTTTATATTAATTGGTATCGATTTCGATGAATAATTGAATATAAAGGGTCTAGTCGTTAATCTTGAATTAATAAATCAAGAAAATTCCTAATCTATGCTAGAATGTTTATAAATTTGTGTAAAGGAGAGGGAGAAATGATAGAACTGCTGCTTGAAAATATTCCTTTTCCCCACTAGATCTTCGAATTGGATGTGATAATTTAAATGCAACTAAATCATATAATCGAGTTTAGAATGTTATACCTCGGATCTGTGCCGACGGAGTAATCTACAGGTCTAGATTACTGAGGTGTGATCCCTTTCCTCGAAGTTCTTCGACTGTGTGGGCGTCTAGGAACTTTGGAACCAGGAACTCTCCCTCTGCTACAGGCGCCGATTTCACTCTCCAAAAACTTAGGTTTTGTGAATCTCCTCCTCCTTATTTATAAGGAGAAGGTGCCGCCCCCTTCCTTGTCCACTAAGTCACGGGCTTTAATTAATTAAAGCCCTGTTTAGTTAATAATTACTGGAACAAATTCTAATTAAATATAATTAGAATTAATCATAATTATTATAAGGAAAGTAATTTATGTAATCATTAAATTAATTATCTAATTCCTTAATTAAGAATAAATCTCAATTAATTAGATATTAATTTATTTCATAATTATATAATTAACCAGAGTACAATTATTGAGATCAGATGGACACCAGAAGAGGAAAGTGGCGTCCCCTACACAACAATAGGTGCCACATTATTGGGCTCAAGCCCATAATGCCTCTTTTCAGTCCAAAACTGATATCCCTCAATAATACCTTGAATTCCTTTCCTGAAGAGCTCTTGGGCCACCCCAGGGATCTATGTACCAGACAGAGTTTAGCCTTACCTAATGAAATAACCATGATCAACCCAGAACATTTATTTCATTAGAGCTGTGATGCATTCCACTAAAGAATCACAACTGAATCACCGCTCTGTCCCGATTTGTAGATTGGGGCTGATACTTTATTTAGAGCTATCCCCGTGTTTAATGACTCCGATATCCATTAATTAATTAGAGTTCCTCTGACTGCTCATAATTAATTAACATCTTATTCTCCTCAAGTAGTACCCGTTCACCCCTTATTATTATACCTGAACTTAATCAGCATGCATGACTTGGTATAATAAACCTTGTGAACTCCCTGAGGGGATATCTCTCAACCTAATACGGACACGGTGTCTCGATATAACTAATTAGACATACTATGTGCCCTCATGTTACCCAAGATGCAAGTCATCAGGGATGCTGCGATAGACCCTTAGCTATACAAGTCAAAGTAACAGTGAACAACACATATATCTCTAATAGCATATCGAGATTAAGATCATATCTCTAAATCCCGAGATCTCTAGTTTTTCACCTATTGCTAAGGTCAGTATCAGAAGAACCTTATCTCACTCGATCTTGTCAATACGTTCCACCGTACCAACATAACTAGCGACTGAGACCCGCCACTACCGTTATGTTGCAGTCTAAACCGATAGTTTTCCCAAGCTATCTCGACTGTGACACTGTTTATATCTCATAATTATTGTCGAACGCTGCGTGATCTCCCTGACACCCGAGCCGTCCACGTGTTCTAAAACATGAGATATAGGGCTTATTCTCATTAATATATTTATTCAGATAGGTGATTGTTACCAGTGGAATACATGTCATATATACTAAAACACAGTTTTGCTTTAGCTATATACAACAACCCCAACAATCTCCCACTTATACTAAAATAAAAACTTTTAGTATACCCATGTGTCTATCGAAAATTATATGGCATCACTGTATTTCACATCTTCTCCCACTTATACTGAAAGATTTTACCGTGGGAGGATCACTGAGACAATGCCCACCACGTGCTTCTGAGGTGCCGGCATACTCAATTAAGTGTATGAACTGCCATATTAACATTCCTGCTTTAATGTTCCCATATACACGCAATATCGCCTTATGGTTACATAAACCAATCGGTACTCCTATGTGTTTTCCCAGTTTGACAAGTCCATAAATCTTGCTTCTGCACTTGAAAGCTCAATGAGAGATTTCTTGCAAGATAGGATTACTACCACTTCACAAAGTAAAGTTTCCAACCATACAGCTGCTTTAGTAGCTCCCACTACAATTTTAGCTTGTCATGAAAGAACTCTCATAAACATTTTACTGTCCCGAGATTCTCCAAGGTATGGTTCTCCTTTTCTAAGTGAACACATAGATTTAAGGTCGATTGTCCATTTACCAACACACTCCCCGATTATCCGTGTTCATTAATGAACTATATTTGTTACCTTACACGCAGCAATAACAAATATCTGACACTTTTCCGATATATATTATATCGATATCCTAGTCAGAACAGTAACCTACATAGAATACTTGAATCATGTACACTATCCGTATGGATGTACCCTACATTATTCAAATTCTGCGTCTTAAACTGTCCGGATAACCACCCCCATTATGTCTGATAATACTTTCACAATGTTGCCAAAGTTAGTGATATCATCACATAATGTACAAGAAAATCACGCCTTTCATCTTTATTACCCTGAGAACTGTAACATTTATTGACACGTTCCATAAAACTTGGTTTTATGCATGTCATTCCATAAACGCTTCCATTATTCAAATTTCCGCAAGAGTTATCAAGCATTCAGAATAATGTCCTTAATTGATACACATTTGTTCCAACATAACCGTTATATCCGAATATTTCCTGCCAAAAGCTATTGACTCTAGACATATATTGGATTGTAACTTATGAGGTACAAAAATTGTTAATATAGAAATATAGAAATCTTCTTCTACATTTTCCATATCAACCTTGTTTTTCCATTGCCATTGCACTTTTCATTATGAATCTAAATCCAACAATGAACCTTACAAATTGACATGAATTGTATCAATTACTTTAACCTTCTCTTTTAAACTTTTACGTTTACGTGGTCGTTTCTTTCCTCACGTACATTTTCCAAGAAACCTAATTTCTTGATGTATATGAAAACGATTTAGTGTTCTCTTTCAAAACACTCCCACTGCAATAAAGATGACCTTGTGCAGAATACTTGTGACTATTCATTCTTGTTCTTCTTGGCTTATTGAAATTCCTTGAATGATCCTATCATTTTTGAACATTCGTTTAACAACGATCTTTTCCATCACCTTATCCTTTTAATCTTTTATTGAAACTTTTACTAATCCAACTTATCGCCAATCTTAATTCAACTAATTTGCACTACGATACATGCAAATATCCCTTATATCCAATTTGAGCTAAAAATCAGTCATCATGCCAATTTATACTCAAATTGTAAGGTAGAATTATAGATACTTGACATAGTTTAGTAATGCTTCAAATAAAGATGAGAAAAGAGGTGAGAAGCAAAGAAACAACTACATTTATCTAATCATATTTGAGATATTCCATGTTACTAGATAATTACTTCAACACATGAATGAAAAATATTTAACAACCAGTGTTAGAAGTTAACACAAATGTTAAAACTGAAATCATCCATAAACCAATTCAAAACAAATGTACCGCCAAAACTTGGCAAACCAATGTAATGAAAACCAATAAAGTAATGTATCTTCCCAAACATCTATCTCAAAACCAAAAGACAAAACAAAGAAACAGAAGTCTTCGAGCAATCAGCAACCACATCAACCATCAATGCTCGCTGACACCAGGACTCGAAGCCGCCTCATCATCCTTTGTGGCATCGCCTACAAAGAAACACATGTAACAAACCATAATTAGTATCCACCAGTTTAATCCGTCCAATAGAGGACTAAACCAATGCTAATATGTTTTACATGTTACATTTAGAGACATACCTTCATCCATCTTTTGTTTCTTATTCCGCCTCGGAGGTTCCTTTTCGGAATCACGACTCGTTTCACCTTTAGCCCTCACCCTATCGTATATCTTCTTTACTTCTCTTGACCACATGACCACCTTCTTTCTCTCATTGTCGACCTCAAGGAGCTCTTCAAAAAGAGTTTCCAAATCAGTATGGTCGACTTGAGATTTGATGATCTCCATGCGAAGAGCAGTAAAAGAAGCAGATAGAGAAGCCAAGACAATGTCACACTTCACTTGTCCAGAAAGTGTGGCGCCATATGTCTCATAAGTCTGAAACAGGTCGCGAAACTCCATGACATAACGTTCCATGTCATAATTATCCTCATATTTCTTAGAGGATATTTTCCCAAAAGTCTGGAACCTCAGAATACGGTTTCTTACATCCATAGGAACTATCTTAGAGGAGGTAATGGAATTAAAAACTTGATTGCGAAAAGGATCCATAGATATATCTGAAACCAAATAACATAAGTTGACAGTTAACAACTCATTTAATAAGAATAATTTATGTTATCAATGTTATAACCCTTTGATAAAACAACATTGAACCAACAAACGAGTAGCCCAAAAATTTTATACTTGAGTCACGTAGGGCGACCAGGCAAGCATGAAATTTTCGACCATGACTGCTAGAGCCAGTTTATTTCTCTTATCATCACATGGACCCTTGTGAACTAAAGAAATAATAACCCGTACCTTAACCGGACCCTACTATTTTGAGAAGTGACCTCGTAGGGAGGATTCATCAATTAGTAGCTAAGCTTTAACCATATTATTCACCTAACCGAGTTTATCTACAAGATAGCATAGAAAACGAGAACTATGCCGGTATTGTAGATGCCCTCTTAGATTATCTCACTTAAAATTTTCACTAAGGACCAAGTTAGAGCCTGTACGTGCAAGCCACGTAGGGTGGACGTTTACTCGTACAACTCCCACTCTCCTAAAGAATATTCTAAGTTATTGAGAAATTTTACCGACGAATATACGGGCAAGGGGTTCGATATCGTGTAGGCCACGTAGGTGGACGTCTATACGATCCTAATCCTTGACTTCATCTAAAACCAAATATGGAGGTCCCCAATTAATTAATTAAAACTAATTGATTTTACACTTAGTCTTTTTATTTTCAAAGGGTTTTATGCGATATACGAAGCACGTTGACAATTAAGTCCTACCGCATGATTTCCAAGCGCAAGTAATAAAACATGCTCGCTTTTGAAATCTCAAATCCATGCTATTGACACCTTAGGCATGTTCGTTTTTATTACGCATTTAATAAAAGCAACAATAACATGCAAAACATGCTTTCATCACATTGCGTAATTTAAACCATCCATAGCATGCATAATTAATTAAAAAAAATAAATAGGCTGCCGAGCGGGAAGAATAAAACCTATCTATTACAATTTAATTAATTAAAATTCGAAACAAGCTTCGGTCTTGGAAAGTCTTCACTTGGTCTTCAAGTCCACCTTCCAAAATTAGCAAGCAACTCGAAATGGAATTAGGGCACGGAATTACCTATTTCCAAAATGAGACGAGACAAATGATTTTTGAACGAATTAGGTTACGAAAACCTAACCTTCAACGATCACACTAAAGTTTCGGAAAACCTTAGCCCTCATTGAACGACAAGGACCGTTCGTTGAAAAATGAATATCCCTCATTCGTTTGCCACGTACCTGACACGTATCACGACGACGTACGCGCGTGCATTGCACGCGCCGTCATCGTACGTGTCAAACGGGCCGGATCGGGTCGGATTGCTCGTGGGCTGGGCGCACGGGCCAGCTGCATCCCTTGCATCCTGGCCCGAACCCAGCCCGGCATCCCGGCCCGATCACCATCATCATCGTCGTCTTCATCATCGTCGTCTTCATCTTCTTCTTCGAGCTGCCGCCGCTGCTGCAGGAGATCCGACGAGCCACCGCCGCCGCTAACCGCTCCCACTCGAATGACCAGCTTCCCGGCAACAAGGAGGCCCCGACATTGAGCCACAATAGCAGCGACAGCCGGAGCAGCAGCAGCAGGCCGAACAAGTCGCACACGGTGAAAGTTTTGCCGTGACTCACCGCCATTGCTGCGTGCGCCCTGAACCGCCATCGCCGCCGTCCAGCAGCCATCGCCTAGCACCAAGTATGGTGCTGGGCTCGACCCATGAGCCACAGTAGCTGGCCGAAACACCCGCAGCAGCAAGCAGATATGACCGCGCGCGGTAATCGCTTCGCCACCGCCCGTCGCCGCTACTGCTATCGCTTCAGCCTCCGCCTTCGCCCGATCTTGCCATCACCTCCGCCTCCCCAGCACCTGGAACGGTGCTGGGGCCAAGCCACGACAACAACAGCTTGGAGAGCTGCCGATCATGATGAAGGCCCGCGGTGCAGCAATCCCTAAGTTTGCTCCCGCCGTCGCCCGTCGCCGCATGCAGCCGCCGCCGCTACCGTCCGCTGCTTCGCGACCACCGCGCCGCCGCCTAGCACCGACCAACACCCAGGCGTGAACCCAGGTGCACGACGCAGCCAGTCCGGGGCTCGAGCAGCCATGCGCGAGCCAGAAACCCTAGGGTTTCTGGCCGCTGCTGCTCCCACCGCCTCAGACCACCGCCGCCTTTGCCCTGGCACCGCCTCAGCCTCCGATCGACGTTGTTGAAACCTAGGGTTCCGACGTTGATCGATCAAAGATGCTACAACACCGAGATCGCGGCTGAATGGCTGCCACCGTCATTGCCGTGCACATGCGTGTGAGACACGCGCTTCTACGCGCGTCGCCGCCGCCGTCTGCCTCGATTTTTGTGCCTTCATTCTTCAGTTTTCCAACTCTCGATTCGCAGCAATTACAATACCAAATTGAAAAATACATGGAAAAATTATAGAAAAACGAATCCTATTCTAATCGGTACCTTATTTTTCACCGATTTGAAAACAACACGAAAAATCGAATAAAACGGGATCAAAAACAACATGCGTTGTTCCCGGACAGAAGCATGCACAGTTTATAGCATAATTGACTCGAATGCATGAACATACATTTATTCCAATTATCACTGAGCCAATTCTAGAACCGTGGATCTGATACCAGTTGATGGAACTGCTGCTTGAAAGCATCCCTTTTTCCCACTAGATCTTCGAATTGGATGTGATAATTTAAATGCAACTAAATCATATAATCGAGTTTAGAATGTTATACCTCGGATCTGTGCCGACGGAGTAATCTACAGGTCTAGATTACTGAGGTGTGATCCCTTTCCTCGAAGTTCTTCGACTGTGTGGGCGTCTAGGAACTTTGGAACCAGGAACTCTCCCTCTGCTACAGGCGCCGATTTCACTCTCCAAAAACTTAGGTTTTGTGAATCTCCTCCTCCTTATTTATAAGGAGAAGGTGCCGCCCCCTTCCTTGTCCACTAAGTCACGGGCTTTAATTAATTAAAGCCCTGTTTAGTTAATAATTACTGGAACAAATTCTAATTAAATATAATTAGAATTAATCATAATTATTATAAGGAAAGTAATTTATGTAATCATTAAATTAATTATCTAATTCCTTAATTAAGAATAAATCTCAATTAATTAGATATTAATTTATTTCATAATTATATAATTAACCAGAGTACAATTATTGAGATCAGATGGACACCAGAAGAGGAAAGTGGCGTCCCCTACACAACATTAGGTGCCACATTATTGGGCTCAAGCCCATAATGCCTCTTTTCAGTCCAAAACTGATATCCCTCAATAATACCTTGAATTCCTTTCCTGAAGAGCTCTTGGGCCACCCCAGGGATCTATGTACCAGACAGAGTTTAGCCTTACCTAATGAAATAACCATGATCAACCCAGAACATTTATTTCATTAGAGCTGTGATGCATTCCACTAAAGAATCACAACTGAATCACCGCTCTGTCCCGATTTGTAGATTGGGGCTGATACTTTATTTAGAGCTATCCCCGTGTTTAATGACTCCGATATCCATTAATTAATTAGAGTTCCTCTGACTGCTCATAATTAATTAACATCTTATTCTCCTCAAGTAGTACCCGTTCACCCCTTATTATTATACCTGAACTTAATCAGCATGCATGACTTGGTATAATAAACCTTGTGAACTCCCTGAGGGGATATCTCTCAACCTAATACGGACACGGTGTCTCGATATAACTAATTAGACATACTATGTGCCCTCATGTTACCCAAGATGCAAGTCATCAGGGATGCTGCGATAGACCCTTAGCTATACAAGTCAAAGTAACAGTGAACAACACATATATCTCTAATAGCATATCGAGATTAAGATCATATCTCTAAATCCCGAGATCTCTAGTTTTTCACCTATTGCTAAGGTCAGTATCAGAAGAACCTTATCTCACTCGATCTTGTCAATACGTTCCACCGTACCAACATAACTAGCGACTGAGACCCGCCACTACCGTTATGTTGCAGTCTAAACCGATAGTTTTCCCAAGCTATCTCGACTGTGACACTGTTTATATCTCATAATTATTGTCGAACGCTGCGTGATCTCCCTGACACCCGAGCCGTCCACGTGTTCTAAAACATGAGATATAGGGCTTATTCTCATTAATATATTTATTCAGATAGGTGATTGTTACCAGTGGAATACATGTCATATATACTAAAACACATTTTTGCTTTAGCTATATACAACAACCCCAACAAGAAAGAGGAGAGAGAAGGTGGCTAAGAGAGTTGTTTCGCAGTTATGGAATGGAGTTAATAAATTTGCAGAGAAGAGAGATAGGTGTAAAATACAATAGGGAAAGGAAAAAAAAAAATTATTGTCGCTCACAATCGCTCACATACGGGCGCTCATCATATCAATACTCATATATAATTTTGATCAGTTGAGCGTCAACTTATGAGCGACCCGTGAGCGAATTAAGCCGCGTCAGCTTCAGTTGTTGATTTACTTACGTTTCTATTATACTACTATATTATTTTAATTTCCTTTTCCTTATATTTCCTTCTTCGTTTTCACCATTTAACTCCTTTTTTTTTTCTTATTCCTTCTGAAATAATTTCTTCTCCTTCTTTCAGTTTTGAGAATTATCTAATGGATTAATGGAGTTTATGGATTCCCAATGGGGTTTAGCGATCCCCAATAGGGTTTAGTCAGTTAGGGTTTATAAATTCTTAATTAGAATTAATAAATTATTGTACTTGTCTTTCTTACTTTGGTGGGTTCTTTCTTTGCAAATCATGTCATTCAATTGTTTTATATTAATTGGTATCGATTTCGATGGATAATTGAATATAAAGGGTCTAGTCGTTAATCTTGAATCAATAAATCAAGAAAATTCACAATCTATGCCATAATGTTTATAAATTTGCGTAAAGGAGAGGGAGAAAGAGGAGAGAGAAGGTTGCTAAGAAAGTTGTTTCGCAGTTATGGAATGGAGTTAATAAATTTGCAGAGAAGAGAGACAGGTGTAAAATATAATAGGGAAAAGAAAAAAAAATTATTGTCGCTCACAATCGCTCACATACAGGCGCTCAGCATATTAATACTATATATATATATATATATTGACAAGTATATTATGTCTCATTTTATTTAAATAGTAATATTTGTAATTTATGTTCATCAAATGAACTTTTTTTAACTTTGCAAAATTTAATATATGATTATTAATATAATGAAATAATAGAATATTCAATAGTTACATTCTATAGAGAGCACACGTTGCTCGTTTAGTGTTATTGATCTTTTAAAATGCACAATAAGTATAGAAGTAGTATTAGATTTATAGATTATCATAATATAAGCTAAGTTAATGCAACTCCTCTAAATTAAATTTTCCTTAATAATATAAAATAAAACTGAAATATTAATAATTTTAATACAAATTATTGTGTACATAATATGATATATATAGTTGGTGAAACAATAAATTGTACTACCTCCCTCCACAAAGAGCTAATACGGTATTTTTTACATTTTTGTCTATACACGAAGACTATGATGTTTCTATATTAGTCATTGAACCCACACACCCCTTTATATAGAAGGGGAAAAGAAAAGAAAAAAAAAACAAAACATTTATAGTCTTACTTTTCCTCTAATAGGCTCTAATTTTCACTAATTTTTTTTTCTTTTTATCAAAACTCGTGCCACCAAAAGCGCACCACACTTCTCACAAAATAATCTATTATAACAAGAGAACTGAAAAATTACTAATTTTATTAATTTTTAATTTTTGAAATCTAGAATGGTTAATGACTTAATAAGATTTGCTAAATAATATGTTGATATTGATATATATTCACCATCTACAAAGTTTATATAGTGATATTATAGTGAAATACCCACTCTTACATAAGAAACTCAAATTCTACCCATCCCTTTTAATCTACAACTAAAATACCCATATTTTACACATGGGACTAAATTACCCTCAACTTTCTATATCTATTCTTTATTTCCCATTAAATTTCTTGGGTTTCACAAATCAGATTAAAAAATCCTTATTCCTCCTCTCTCTTCTCTCGCCTCATCTCTGCCTTTCGCCATGGCTCCACCATCAACAACACCACGATCATCTTCCTCCCCCTGAACAACACCACTATCATCGTCGACTCGCTGCTGTTGCACCTGCCATCGTCGACTCACTGCTGCCACGCTGTAACCACCGCCTTCCTTCACCATCGTCAAGCAACAACAGTGGCTGCGACCCTGTACATGACGAAGCTAGAAAAACAAAGGCGAAATGGAATGGTTGAGGCCGGAGGAGAGGTACCAATCCGTACAAATGGCAACTCGAGAATTTGGTGTCTACTCTAGAGTTTAAAGCATTCAAATAATTTGAGAAGGCTTAAACCCATTTCTTCTTACTTTCTTTTATTTCTTTCTTAATTATTTTCTTTGAATTTACTTGGCTCGACAGTTTGTTTCTGTATTTTTCTTTGAATTTACTTGGCTCGTCTAGACGGGTACGATATTATATAAATCGTACTATATTATAGGTAATCGGTACTAATTACCGATATTCGTACCGATAATTATAGGTAATCGGGTACAATTTGAACAATATTCGTATCGATAGAAATATAGAATTTTCTTATTGTTGAGATATGTGAAGAGTTTTGCTGCTATATGTTTGTTTTCCAATTCATCTTGAATTCGTACTACAGTATAGGTAATCGGTACGAATTGAACAATATTCGTACCGATAATCATAGGTAATCGGGTACGATTTGAACAATATTCGCACCGATAGAAATATAGAAATTTCTTGGTGTTGAGACATGTGAAGGGTTTTGCTGATATATGTTTGTTTTCCAATGCATCTTGAATTCGTACTACAGTATAGGTAATCGGTACGAATTGAACAATATCCGTACCGATAATCATCACTAATTGGTACGAATTGATTCAAATTCGTACCAACAACTTTATATTTAGTTGTGTGATTCATAGCGTTTGGTTATTGATAGATACGAATATTCATATTCGTACTTGTTCGTACCACAATTCGTATTCGTACTTGTTCGTACTTGACATTTCGTCCTTCGTACCACTTCCATATTCATAAAAAAGAAAAATAACTGAAAAAAACAAAAAAAGACTGAAAAAACCGAAAAAAGATTGAAAAAACAAAAAATAAAATAAAAAAGAAAGTGGAAAAAGACTGAAAATGATGAAAAAAGGGGGAAAAAGGGAAAAAAAAGGGCTGAAAAAAAAGCGAAAAAAGATGGAAAAAGAAAACAAAAGTTGAAAAAATTCGAATATAGCAAAAACGAAAAAAAAAAAAAAACAAAAAAGTTGAGCAAAAAAATTAAAAAATGAAAAAAAAGAAGGCTGGAAAAAAAAGCGAAAAAATAAAAATAAAAAAAAACGAAAATAAAAAAAACTGAGAAAAAACAATTGAAAAACCAAAAAAAAATAGAAATAAAAGGAACAAAAATGAATTAATATGAAAATAATGTTGAAGAGAGATGAATGAGAAGTGAGTGTCCATGTGCACCCAAAAGAGAAGAGAGAGGAGAGAAGGAGACTCATGTGCATAAAGGAGGGACAATTATATCCTAAATTGAAAAAGTCGGTAGATGAATGTGTAAATTAAATGGGTAGGTAGATTTTGATTTTCTTATATAATGTTGGGTATTTGAGGGTTTGCCCCGTTTATATATTAGGCAAAGTTAATAATTAATCAATGAAAATATTACTTACGATAGTATTACCTAAAAACTAATACATGCATCTCGTTAAATATTCAATTAGTACTTAAAATATACTATATAACTAATGCAAACTACTCCATATATTTACATGTGACATCATGTGTTAGGAAAAAAGAGAAACTTTATGTAAATTAAAAATTTACGTTCCTAGTTATCGATTGATGTGATATATATATAAGGGACAATTAGTAAAATAGTCATTTTGAGATAGTAAAAATAAAAACTAACTACTTAGATAAAAAAAAATAAAAACTAGTCACTTTTTAAATTAAAATACATTAATACTCTTAATGAAATTAATTAAAAAAAAAAAAACTAATCTCCTCCTTCCGGCACACAACCCAGCGACCATCTCCACTCCTCAATCTCTCTTTCTCTCTCAATCCTTCTCCAAGCCCAACTCACCCAAGCACACTCACCCACACAGAGAAACACACCCACAGCAACACATAAACACGCACACACGCACACAGCAACATAAACACGCACACACAAATAAACACATAAGCAGGTACACACACATAAACACATAAACACGCACACACAGCAACACCACAAACTCTCGCACCGCACACACAAACACACATAAATCATCACCTATTTTATCTCATTTTTTACTATTTGTTCTTCAATTCACGAATTGAGGTTCATCAATTCACAAAAGCCATTGAATACACGATTTTTTTTTTTCATAATTTGCTTCTTTTTACTCACTAATTCACAAATTCGTGAATTCAAGCATTTTTTGTGAGCAAATATTCGTGAATTCGGACATTTTTTGTGAGCAATTCACGAATTGCAAAAATTCGTGAATTCAGACATTTGAGTAACTCACGAATTGAACCAAAAATTCGTGAATTCAGACATTTTTTAGAGCAATTCACGAATAGCAAAAATTCGTGAATTCAGACATTTTTTGTGAGTAACTCACGAATTGAACAAAAAATTCGTGAATTCCGTACAAGGCAGGGGTATTATGGTAAGAGTGACTATTTTTTATTCTTTTTATCCAAATAGCTATTATTTATCTTTACTATCTCAAAATGACTATTTTTACCTATTTCCCCTATATATAATTATTACTAAGATTCTTCAAATTTATAAAGGGTAGAATAGACGGATTTATATTTTGTAAAACAAGATTGATTATTGTGATAAATATAATTATTACTAGGATTCTTCAAATTTGTAAAGAGTATAATAGATAATCTATATTTTGTAAAACAAAACTTTTATTTTTATTTTTTATATAGGTATAGATAGAAGAATATACAATTTTATAAGAGTAATGATAAAATAAACATTTTATATGATTCTATTATTTTTAAATTAAATGTTTAATAGGGATACAGTAAGGAAACTAATTTTTACAAGGTGGGATTCTTCCGGGTTAACTTTATATAAATTTAAATTTTTCTTTCATAAACTATACAAATAATGTACTCCATCCGGGCCTCCGTCCATGATTTTTTGGCAAAAAATTCTAGGCATGAATTTTAGTAATGTGTTTTGGTGATATGTTAATAAATTAAAGTATTAAAGTGGAATAATTGTGAGCTCATCTAATATTTTTAATAGTATTATAGTGTTATCGTGTATGTAAGGCCTACGTCCCAAAATAGGAAGTGACAAAAAATGGTAGACGTTTCCATATAGTATTAGTGCCAAGAAATGATAAACAGATGAAGTATAAAACATTTAACAATTTTTTTCTAACTTTTTTCATAGATTGACGCAACACCGACATGGGCGATGTGACCAGGGGCAGAGCCACCTATGGGCTAAGGGGAGCATTGGTTCCCTCTAGGGCTTCAAACGAGTAGAGCTACTCGGGACATACACGGTGCTTGATTCGGTAAAAGCTCTTTCGAACTCGAATTCGTTAATAAACAAGCCGAGCTCGAGCCCGAATTCGAGCTCATTTAATTTAACGAGCCGAGCTCGAGCTTTAGGGTGTTCAACTCGTTTTGCTCGCGAACGTGTTCGGCTCGTATGTTAATTGAGCCTGTTCACGAGTATGTTCGCGAACTCTTAATCGAACCTCTAATCGAGCCTGTAAACGAGCTTTAGCATTTATGTGTAAAATTAATTTCAAATCACAACCAAAGCTAATTAGGCACTACACCATAATTATTATTAGAAAATATTAACTTATAACATTAATATATATCGCCAATTATCATCAATTCATTTACTTCCTCCGGCTCAGAGATATTGAGCCCTTTCTTATTAATATGTGAGGTATAAAATAATGAAATGAGTCAATATCTTTGAGACAGAGGAAGTATTATATTGTATATTTATTTATTTATTATTTTATAGTATTAAATAATTTTAATTTTTGTTTGATGGATTTTATTTTAATTTATGTTCATTTGGAATGTTAACAGACAATATTTTAAAATGTCTTTTAAATGAGCTTAAAATCGAGATCGAGCTCGAATTAAAATTCGAGCTTTTCACGAGCCGAATTCGAGCTCAAATCCCAATCGAACTCGAGCCGAACCATTTATCGAATATCTAGTGAGCCGAACTCAAGCTAAATTCGAACTCAAAATTTTTACCACGAGCCGAACTCGAGCTGAATTCGAACTCAAAATTTTTACCACTAGCCGAACTCGAGCACAAATTTAAAGCTCGAATCGAACTCGAATCCGAGCCTGCCAATACTCGGCTCAGCTCGTTTGCAGCCCTAGCTCCCTCCAACAATTTTTTTTTAAATTTTTTATAGTTATAATATTAATAAAAATTTGAAAAATCACATCGCAACTCCCTTAGTTTTATCGTGGCTCTCGTCAACATTTTTTTTTTCTGAATCCACCCGTGGATGTGACAAAACGAAGTCATTGTGACTATTGATCTAGACATGCCGGCGATGCCGCTACATTCCGATGCAACGTTAAAATCAATTTGGTCCAAACTGGAACGTAAGGGCATCTACAGTGAATCGGGGTTCGGAGGCTTGTTGGCTTGATGAGAGAGAGAGGGGATTGCAAATGCATGTATGAGAGACTCAATAATGACGGCATAATGATGTCATAATCTATATTTTTAAAAATTGAATTTCAATAAAAAAAAATAAAAAATTTAATTGTTACGAAACTAACGGCTACCCAAACCTCATTATTCACATCATTGCTACTTCTTCTTTCTAATTTCTATTCACATATTCTTCATAATTTCCTTCAATTTTTTTTTTATCAATGGATAAACAATTGGCATCTTGGTTCAATAATAATTCGGCTAATTATAATTCGTCGAATTCAACTAATTTGGATCAACAACCGTCGTCTCTGATTCCAAACCTGACGCCTCCAATGGATTTTGGAAGATATTCATCTTCTTCAGCCAATTTAGAGGATTTTCTCCGACCGGATTTGTTTCCGGCTTTGCTGCATTTGCAACTCCACTCAATCAAAGTTGAGGGCCTGAGGGCGACTTCGCCTTTCTCAGGCCATGACATTTTTTGAGGGGCCGGATTCTATCAATATTGTATCGTCATTTGAGAGTGTAACTGCCCTGCCAGTGCCAACGAGGAAGGCAAAGCTCAACCCCTCTCAATATACTCTAGCAGCAACTCGCCATTGTGTGGTCGAGCATCAGCATTGACCCGATAAGGGTGACAAGTTGCTTCTGGTAATTTCCAAACCAATTCCAGCTTCTCAGAGAGGGTGACAAGTTGCTACAATGAAACACGGCCAGCATACACAATTCCTCGAGAGCTCAAGCAGTTGAAATCACTTGGTAGAGTGACTGAATTCTATGGCTACTTCGTACAAAACAACACGGACTGGCAAAGCGAAGCCAACGATGAGGACATCTTGATGCAGTCTGTGGATCGAGGATTTCAGCTCGTGGGCTAAGGATTGAAGATGATATGGGCTGAAGATAGAAGAAGTTTAATTTTCATTTTTATTATTAGCCCAAGACTTTATTATTGTTATTTTTATTATTTTTGGATTTTATGGGCTTTATTAGCTAGCAGTTTAGAAGACTTTAGTTATGGGCTTTATTTTTTTTAATTATTTTCTACTTAGACTAGGGTTAGATTTCAGCTATATATATGACTTATTGGTGTTGGCCGAATTTGGCTTATCATTGATATATGAAAAAATCATTTCTTCTCTTTAAGAGAGTATTTCGAGTTCTTCTTGTGTGCAAGTTGAATTCTTTATCCGGCGAATCAATCGAGTTCATCACCCTCGTTTGTGTGTCATTCATCGTCCCCGAGTTGCTTAGACAATACAGTTGGGGTATAGGGAGCTTCGTCTCGTCTAAATTACTTCTTGGATTCGATCTTGGAGGTTTTGGGATTTTCCATCGGTATCTTTTGAGTCTTCCGCTTGCATGTTGAAATACGGATCGAACAAGGTTCGTATCATTTGGCACCAGAGCCAGGTTGTATCCAGGTTATTTTTCGTGTCTTTCTTGTTTTGATCATATAGGGTTTCGTGGTCTACATTTTTGTGTTGATCGAGTCTTATTTGTTCTGTTCGTGTTAGCATCGTGAAAATATATATATATATTCAACGAATTGCTTACTGATTGTAGAATTCGTGTCCTGCATTTCGTCCTTTGTTGCTTTGTTGTTCGAGTCTTGCGTAT
This sequence comes from Mentha longifolia, assembly GCA_001642375.2. NCBI lineage: Eukaryota > Viridiplantae > Streptophyta > Magnoliopsida > Lamiales > Lamiaceae > Mentha > Mentha longifolia. The sequence continues at coordinate 25,435,241 of CM038115.1, forward strand.
TAGCATTTAGTGTTGAAACCAAAAAAAAAATCCAGATTCATTTTTGTGTCGTTTCGTCTAGGGTTTCAGTTCTGAGTTCGTTTTTCATATCGAGTCGTATTTTGTTGTTTTAGTTTTCTTCGTATCGTATTCGCTGATTCGTTTGTTGTGTTGTTTATATTGCATTTTCGTTCATCGTTGATCGAGTCGTTTGTTGCTTTCTTTTCTTTGTGTCGTTCGTAGAGTCATTCGTTAATTGTTTCTAATTCTACGTTTCGTTTCTTGATTGGGTCTTGCGTTGGGTAGTAGTGGTGTCTTTGTTTTCTTCGAGTTTCATCAGTAAAACTTAAAACGAGCGTATCTTTTGATCTACTTGGCCGATTCTTCTCCATAATACCTTTTCGGAAACGTCTCGACGAGCGGTGTTCGGATCACGTTTAGGGCCAAAAACAGTCATTTGAAGGTGATACCGTCCAGTTGAAAAAGAAAAAAAAATCTGAGAAGTGAGACTATACACGAGCGCTGAGTGAATCATTGTTGAGTGATACACGAGTGATTGTGAGGTGGTGAGGCCTTGTTTTAACTAACCTTTCTTTCTTCTCTGTCTTGTGTTGAGTAAAAAAAAAATAGGTATGTCGGTAAAGGACGGTAAAGATGGAGCCGGCAATCACTAGCCGGAAAATCAACCTATTGGTGATCCAAACAACAAGCTCTTGTTCGATGCATTAAAATCCGAATTAGCCAAGATAATGAGAGCTGAGTTGGAGGAGGTGTATGCGAGGATCAATGAGGTTGAACAAAGCAAGCAGTTTGAGTCTTCTCATAGCAGCAGACGTAGAGGTGGACGAGGTGACCGAGGTAGAGGTAATGGCAGAGGTCGAGGGTATGTTCCATATAGACAGCCAGACTATGATTATTATGAGGAGCAGACGACCTCGAAGTTGATCCAGATCGCCATGGCGGATATAGAGGATGGAGCAGAGAGGATAACAATGTGAACAACATCAAGATGAACATTCCTTTGTTCCAAGGGAAGAATGATCCAGAGGCTTATCTAGAGTGGGAGAGGAAGGTTGAGCTGCTATTTGAAGCTCAAAATTATTTTGAGTTGAAGAAGGTGAAGTTGGCAGCACTTGAATTTTTGGATTATGCCCTTGTTTGGTGGGATCAGTTGGTGAAGAATCGGAGGAGAAATGAAGAGAGACCTATTCAGACTTGGTATGACATGAAGATAATTATGAGGAAGCGATTTGTCCTAGCTCATTACTACAGAGAGCTGTACAATAAGCTTCAGACTTTGAGACATGGGTCTATAAGTATGGATGGGTACTTCAAGGATATGGAAGTAACCATGATTCATGCCAATATTAAGGAGGATAGCGAGGCGACAATGGCACGATTCTTGTCTGGTCTGAATTGGGAGATTCGAAATATTGTGGAGCCACAACCTTATCTTGAATTGGACGAGATGGTGCACAATGCCATAAAGGTAGAGAACCAGCTCAAGAGGAGGGGTAATGTGAGGTAAAATAGTGGTTCTTTCTCCAATGGGAGCCCATGGAAAAAGGAGGAACAACCCAGATATGAAAGGAAGCAGTTTTTGACACCAAGATCAGATTTGACCAATTCAACAAGTCAAGGCAAATCGGCAATGTCTAATGTTCGTGATCGTGATTGCAAGTGTTTCAAATGTCAATGCTTCGGGCATATTATGAGTGAATGCCCAAATCGGAGAGTGATGATCATTAGAGATGGAGAGGTAGTGACGGATGATGAGGTTGTTGATCCGGAGATGCCAGCATTAGAAACTGATACTGACACTGAGGAAGAAGAGATCAACCCACCTACAGGTCTCATTGGTGTTGCACGCAGAGTTTTGAGTGTTCAAAATCATGCGGATGGGATAGAGCAGCGAGAGAACATCTTTCATACGAGGTGTCATGTGAAAGATAAGTTGTGCAGCGTGATTATTGATAGTGGGAGTTGCACCAATGTGGCTAGTATTTCCATGGTTGAGCGACTTGGTCTACCTGTGTTGAAGCATCCCAAGCCTTATCGTTTGCAATGGTTTAATGATGTGGCGTGGTTAAGGTGACAAAGCAAGTGAAGGTGCCATTCAACATTGGGAAGTATGAGGATGAAGCTTTGTGTGACGTGGTCCTGATGCATGCGAGTCATATCCTTTTAGGACGTCCATGGCAGTAAGACCAGCAGGCGATCTACGATGGCTTCACCAGCAAGTATTCCTTCAAGTATAATCAGAAGAAGGTGTCACTTCTTCCTCTTACTCCTAAACAAATTTATAAAGATCAAGTGCAGTTGTTAGAGGAGGCAAGAAAGGTGAAGAAGTCAAAGGATGAGAAAGTAAAGATAAAAGAGAATGGGTTGATGCATAAATCTTTACTTGATCAGACTGGTGATTTGGAGAGGTCAAGCAAGGGAGGAGCTTGGTCCACTATTGTTCCTAATTATCTATCTCCTTCTATTTATTATCACTTGCAGGAATTCGATGGTGTTTCTTCCAAAGGTGTAATTGATGGGTTTTCCATTCGAGGGAGTGAACATCAGATTGAGTTTAGGGGACTAAAGGAGATGAAGGAATATGACGAGATGAAGGAGCATAATTTCTTTCCTTTTGATGTGGGAGACGGGCAGGATTTGAGGACAAATCCTCTTGAAGAGGAGGAGAATGATGCAGTCTGTGGATCGTGGATTTCAGCTCGTGGGCTAAGGATTGAAGATGATATGGGCTGAACATGGAAGAAGTTAAATTTTCGTTTTTATTATTAGCCCAAGACTTTATTATTGTTATTTTTATTATTTTTGGATTTTATGGGCTTTATTAGCTAGCAGTTTAGAAGACTTTAGTTATGGGCTTTATTTTTTTTAATTATTTTCTACTTAGACTAGGGTTAGATTTCAGCTATATATATGACTTATTGGTGTTGGCCGAATTTGGCTTATCATTGATATATGAAAAAATCGTTTCTTCTCTTTAAGAGAGTATTTCAAGTTCTTCTTGTGTGCAAGTTGAATTCTTTATCCGGCGAATCAATCGAGTTCATCACCCTCGTTTGTGTGTCATTCATCGTCCCCGAGTTACTTAGACAATACCAGTTAGGGTATAGGGAGCTTCGTCTCGTCTATATTACTTCTTAGATTCGATCTAGGAGGTTTTGGGATTTTCCATCGGTATCTTTTGAGTCTTCCGCTTGCATGTTGAAATACGGATCGAGCAAGGTTCGTATCACATCTACAGCAAGGTTAATGCCTTGTATTACTCCGCCAACAAACACCATTTCAAATACAAGGAAGCATGACATAAGTTGATATTAATGCTAAAATATATAAAAATTATTGGCAGTAATATCAACGCTGATAAGCGTCATAGAGGGTTAGACGAATCCTCTAACTCAAGCACGACATCTATCCCAGAAGAAGAACAGTTCAAGTTTTTAGATAGAAGTTGTCCGATGGGGACCAAAGCTGTAAAATCACTCTCGAGAAAGAAAGGAAAGAGGAAGAAAGCGGTTGAGACAGAAGTGGACGGCATTGACAATGAAGACGTAATAAAACTTATTGGCAACACATTTTCTGTCGTGATAGATCGGGTTGAAGATCATCAACAATAAAGGTGCAAATTAAATTCGTGGATGCTAAAGTCCTCAAGATAAACTCTAAAACTAATGAAGAGAGGATCGAGTCCTCTAAATTCACCTTTGATTCTAGCTCGCCTTGCCAATAATCTTGAAGTATCCTTGCAAAAGAAGACCGGAGGAGCGGGTGGGGTCCTTCGGGAAGAATCTCCGACGCCCAAGTCACTAAAGATTACCAGAAAGTGTTTTTGAGGTTTCTTGGAGAGAATATGTGTTTACATTCATACTAAAGCACGTAATCTATCTGTAAAATGTAAAGAGTGAAGAAAGCGTACCGATTTTGTGAAAATCACCTCCTATTTATAGTTGTAGAAAGGCGGTGGCAGTATTGTAATTATCTTTTGTTTGGATAGGGTAATTCTGTCATTGAGAGGTAGACAAAATTTATACGTAGAGATTTTCAATTAGGGTGTGGAACGTTCATGATACCTTTTGCCATTTAGGAAATGACATGTAGGACGGCCCCCTCAATATATTCTATTTCTTTTTATATCATATTTTACTGACATAATGGGCTCTTCTCTCATCTGCATCGGGTAAATTGCAAGATACTACCTTGTGTTTTGGGAAACCTACATGAAATCCCCTTGTGTTTTCTAATTTACATAAAACACCCACGTGTTTTAAAAAACCCTGCACGATTAACCCAAACCGTGAACACCTATTGCCGTTTGCTCACTTTAGCATTATTTTGTTCTATTTTTTCGATTGTTTTATATTCTAATACCTTAAAAATTAATATTTCAATAATTAAACTTCCAAAATTTATAAAAATCGACATTCGATTTGCAATTTTTCCATTAAACTTTAAAAAACGAATAATATGACAAATCGAGTGTCGATTTTTTAAAATTTTGAAGTTTAATGATTGCAATATTAATTTTTAAGGTATTAGAATATAAAATAATAGAAAAAATCGAACAAAATAATGCTAAAGTGAGCAAACGGCGATAGGTGCTCACAGTTTGGGTTAATCGTGCAGGGTTTTTTAAAACACGTTGGTGTTTTATGCAAATTAAAAAACACAAGGGGATTTCGTGTAGGTTTCCCAAAATACAGGGTAATATATTGCAATTTACCCCATCTGCATCTTCCACATGGTTATTGGAATGACAGACCTTATTCGCAAATGCCAAATCCTTCATGCGGATCTTCCTTCATCATGAGGTGATTTAGAATGAGACGGAGGGGAGGGAGTATAATTATTATTCTTCTTCTTCATTTTTTTAACTGAAGGAGTTTTCTCTGATCTCCTACGGGATAAGTCATGTGACTAACACGATGAATCCTTGGATAAAAACTCATTTTAATCTTTAATTTAATTTAATTAAAAGTATAAAATGGTGTCGCTTGGTGATAGAGAATGATATCTTTTCATAATTATATTGTGATTATTTCCTAGATTGTAGTTTATTTTAAAATCTTCTTTCCGTATTTGCTGTGTATATATCTCTTTACAGATATTGTGGAAATATCCTTTGTAAATAGATTAGGTTCTACTGTGTATATATATCTCGTAAAGGTTAATGAGAAAGTAACCATTCACACATCTTCTACATGGTATCGAGCTTTTGATCCATTTTTTTCCCACCATATCTTCCTCTTCTCCATGGCTGCTACTCAAGTTGTCACTTGATAGGATATGGCCTAGCTACTAGGCCCAAGCATCGAGCCCAATATAATTGGGCTCCGACTGTCAAGCTCGGCCTATGCAGCTCGGCCCACTTAAGAGCCTTACTTGGCTCGGCCCAAACAGCCCACCTAGGCCGAGTCCACTTCGGCCCACCTCAAAGGAACCTCTACACCAAGGCAACTCCTACATCGACTACAATTCAAGCTCCACAATGAGATATAGAAGCTCGGTGTTTATCCAATAAAGGAGGAGATTAAGCCAAAGAGTCCTAATAGGAAAAGACTTATAATCTTAGTCGAATTCCATATGTAAACACTTATAAATAAGGGTTTAGAATAGGTTGAAGGAGGGGGGGAACAATCTTTGTACAAACTATACGCATATTAGCAATAATATTCATACTCTCTTTTGCTCCGTGGATGTAGATCTATTCTGGTAGATCGAACCATGTAAATCCTTTGTGTCCCTTTTCGTGTTCATTAAATCTCAGTTTTCGCGCATTAACTATCTTGCAAAAATAAGATCGATCACTGGCGCCGTATGTGGGAACGAGAAAATCTGTGAATCTTGATCAAATTTTGCAAGTTTGCTACAATCACGATGGCCGGGAAATCTACACGATCTACTGCTGCCGCTAATAAGTCTGTCGCCGAGGCTGCCGCCGCCGCCGCCGCTGCTAAGGAGAAGGACGCCCAGCAAACCACTCATGAATCAACCGAAGCCTCCAGCCATCCACCCAGCTCTAATCAATGACGCCCCGGGAAGGAGCGTACGCTGACTCCAGAAGGGCATATCGGAGATATCCCGGTGGATCAGTTCGGCAGACCGCTCCACCCCAGCCAAGAAGGTCACAGCAGTGGTCGTGACGGAGAGGAGGTCCCAAAGCTCCAGCCGCATGAACTTGAAGATGCAGTGAAAAATTTCCTCGCATACAAAGGCCCAGAATTCCTCCAGTTCGTCAACCAACAAAGAGCTGGAAACCGGCATGGAGAACGTGAAGCTACATCCCGTTCCCATCGGCAACACGACTCTCAAAGCATCCAAATCATGGGCGCACGAGATGCGGCACCTCGTCAGAGGAGGTTTGATGACAAACGCCGAGGAAACTATAGACCGTCACCTCGGCGTAGCATTACCCCACCTTGTCGTCACACTGTTTCACCTCGGCATGATGACGATCACCGAGGAGGGCGATTTACTGTCTACAGCAAGATCTCTACTCCCTTCACCAATAGGATACTCTACACTCCTCTCCCGGAGAAGTATCGAGTACCTCCGATTAAGCCTTACAACGGCTCATGTGATCCGAGGAATTTTCTGTCCCAATATCAATACAATATGATGAATCAAGGTCTCAGCGAGGATACCCACATGTGTAAGGTATTCCCAGAACTGCTTGTCGATAACGCTCGTAGTTGGTTCGATAGCCTGCCTCCATGCAGTATCGGATCATACGCAGATCTACTTGAAGCTTTCGAACGCAGATTTTTCCAGAAAGTTGAGGCGAAAACCACCCCGGCTCAACTTCTTTCCATAAGGCAGAAATGAGGAGAGTCGATAAGCGACTTTATGACCAGGTTTAATGAGGAAAGCCTAAAGGTTGATCGCCTGACCGACGAAGTCCTCATCTCCGCCTTTCAGAATGTTATCCAGTCTGGTGCACTCTATAAAGAGATCATCAGGGAAGAGCCTCGGACCTCGAGGCAATTGTGGAGTATAGCAGACCGGTTTGCACGTGCGGACGAAGCGGACTGGAAAAAGCACGAGGCTGATAAGCCCGAATAGGCTGATCGGAAGAAAGAAGAGCGTAATGACTGAAGTCAAAGCCGCCGAAGTGCCCTAGATAGACTACAGAAAGGTCCCCTCGAATCCCAACTCGGACCTCGGCAGACCCCGGAGAAGCCCCAGTTTACACCACTGACGAAGCCGAGGACAGAGATTTATGAGCTTCACACCAACCTATTTCGGAGACCTCAGCCCATGTCACGTAGAAGATCGAAACGCCGATCTAAGGACAAATACTGCCGATTCCACGAGGATTATGGCCATGACACGGAAGACTGTAGGGAGCTAGCTGCGGATATCGAGCACATGGTGCGCGACGGTACGTTTAGAAAGTACCAAAGTCGCGGCCGACATGATGCCCGACCTCAGGGTAGGGGAAAGCGTAGAAACCGAGGAGGGAACAATTGCGCCCCCCATATCGACAAAAAGCCCAGGCCGAATGATGAGGAGGGAGACAAAGATCAACCCCAGATCGACAGAATCGTTACTGCTATTACCGGACTCCCGCAAGGAGCAACGAAGTCATCACTCAAGGCCGAGGCCAGAAGTCCCCCTACTGACGAACCTTTACAAAAAAGGTTTAAAAAAGACGTGGCCATTACTTTCTCAGAGAAGGACCCAATGCCATCAATGATACCTCACTAAGATGCCATTGTAATCGAGGCAGTGGTGGCTAATAAGCTCGTCCAACAAATCTTCATTGACAGTGGAGCCTCGGTAAACGTGTTCTTTAAGGATTACTTCGAGAAGCTCGGGGTCGAAGAGGCTCGTTTAGTACCAGCACCAATTCTACTGAAAAGTTTCATCCAACAAGAGACGCAAACCGAAGGAATAGTCCAATTACCAGTGATAGTGGGGAAGCACCCATTGTCATCCACTAAGATGGTCAACTTTTTCGTCGTTAAAGCAAACTCTCCCTATAACATTATCCTAGGAAGAGATTGGTTGGTCGCAATGAAGGCAATATGCTCGGCGTACCACCTAACAATCAAAATTCCACCGAAAAATGGGGTGATTGTAGTTCGCGGCGACCAAAAAAGAGCAAAGGAGTGCATGCAGATCGCCCTACGAGGTGTTGGAACACCTCAGCATCCGCAGGCATAGCAATTACAGAAACCCGAAGTGTTGGAGGACAATTCTGCATTCTATGAGCCATTGGGAGCCGTTGCAATATACAAAAACAACCCGACTAAGGTCGTCAAAGTTGGCTTCGCTGGAGGGGCCGAACTTCGCAAGCAAATCGTCCAACTACTTCGGGAATATAAAGATGTCTTCGCTTGGTCACCGCTTGACATGACCGGAGTTTCACCAAATGTTATCACACACCGGCTGAACATTGACCCCGGAGTAAAGCCAGTCCGGCAAAAACAGCGAGTATTCGCAGCAGACCGGAACCAGGTCATACATGACGAAGTGCACCAACTGTTAGAGGCACGAATACTCTTCGAGGTCAAGTATCCGACGTGGATTGCTAACCCGGTGATGGTGAAGAAACAAGGAGGAGGTTGGCGAATGTGTATTGACTACACCGATCTAAATAAACACTGCCCCAAAGACTGTTATCCCCTCCCTAACATCGACAAGAAAGTCGAGGCTCTGGTCGGCCACAAGGTTTTCAGCTTCTTAGATCTGTATAAAGGATATCACCAAGTCTTGATGAGTGACAAAGATGCACCAAAGACAACTTTCATCACTGACTTCGGTGTTTTCGCATATAAGAAAATGCCTTTCGGACTAAAGAATGCTGGAGCCACTTATCAAAGAATGGTGGACAAGGTATTCGAGCCCCACATCGGCAAAAATGTGAAAGTATATGTGGATGACATCGTCGTCAAAAGCAAGGAGCCAGCCACCTGTGCCGACGATCTCGAGATTGTCCTCGGCCTCCTTCAGAAAGTCAACCTGAAGCTGAATCCTGAAAAGTGCACCTTTATGGTCCGATCTGGAAAATTTTTAGGATGCTGGGTTTCTCAAGAAGGATTAAAGGCTAACCCGTCCAAGGTCCGAGCTGTCCAAGAGATGAAGGTTCCGGAGAAGATTCACGACGTGCACAAATTGACGGGCTACCTAGCTGCCCTAAGTCGGTTCCTTTTGAAAGCCGCAGAGAAGCAACTCCCGTTCTTCAAGATTTTTAAGAAGAACCCAGTTTTTAAATGGGAAGAGGAACACAAATCAGCGTTCGCCGACCTGAAAAAGTACCTCTCCAAGCTTCCAACCTTGTCGGTCCCGCACGAAGGTGAAACTTTATCCCTATACCTCGCGGCTTCAGATGAAACTATAAGTGCAGTCCTAGTACGTGAAGAAAAACGTCGGCAACTTCCGGTCTACTTCATCAGCCGAGCACTCAAAGGGCCAGAGACGAGGTATCAGCCATTGGAGAAGATCGCACTAGCGTTAGTAAACGCTGCGAGGAGGCTACGACCTTATTTCCAGGCTCATCCGATACAGGTCCTCACCGACCTCCCACTTCGGCAAGTGCTATTGAAGCCTGAAGCTTCGGGCAGAATTGCGAAATGGGCAGTCGAGCTGGGGGAGCATGACATCAGCTACTGTCCACGCAGTGCTATCAAAGGCCAAGCCTTAGCTGACTTCCTTGTGGAATCTAAGTTTACAAAAGCACTGAAGCCACCCGATACCGCTTCGGATATTGTTGGAGCCGAACCCACAAGTCAACCGCCCGAACACTGTTGGAAAGTATACGTTGACGGGGCCTCTGGAAAATTAGGAAGCGGTGCGGGCATCATACTTCTCAGTCCAGACGAGTAGGAGATAACCTATGCACTTCGCTTCGACTTCCCGACCACAAACAATGAAGTGGAGTACGAAGCCTTAATTGCAGGACTTCGCCTCACTCAAAGTCTCCAAATACGAGCTGTACAAGTCTACTGTGACTCCCAAGTCGTAGTCAGCCATATGCTCGGCACATACGAGGCAAAGGGCGACAGAATGAAGAAGTATCTCCAAAAAGCTAAAAGTCTGCAAGAAAGCTTCACCTACTTCGAGCTAGTACGAATCCCAAGAGGAGCAAACACCCGAGCCGATGCCTTAAGCAAACTAGCATCCTCGTCAACAAGCTCTCCAGTGGAACAAGTCAAGCGTCCAAGTATAGACGAAGCCGAGGTTGGCCTCGTAGTTGATGATGATGCACTGAATTGGATGACTCCTCTTCGGAATTATTTGGAAAAGGGCAAGTTACCCAGTGACAAGCTTGAGGCAAGAAAGATCTTAAGCAAGTCACCAATGTACGTTCTACAAGAAGGAATTCTATACAGAAAGTCATACCTTCAACCTCTTTTAAGATGTGTCGAGCCGAACCAAGCAAATTACGCGTTACGCGAAGTTCATGAAGGGTCATGTGGAAGCCATATCGGAGCTCGAGCACTATCAAAGAAGGTCATGCGCTGGGGATACTATTGGCCTACAATGTTCCAAGACGCAGTTGAACTGGTCAAAAAGTGCCAAAAATGTCAAATCCATGGGACAATGCCGAGATTACCTCAAACCGACCTCATAAGCATGCAAAGCCCGTGGCTGTTCGTGCAATGGGGAATTGACATCGTTGGACCGTTTGATAAAGCTCCTGGACAGCTCTGGTTCCTCATCGTAGCCATCGATTACTTTACTAAGTGGGTCGAAGCCGAACCTTTGGCAAAGATCACAAGCAAGAACGCCCTCAACTTCATATGGAAGAATGTGGTTTGTCGTTTCGGTGTACCTCGCATCCTTATTTCAGATAATGGAACGCAATTCACCGATCGAACATTCAGAGAATGGTGTGAAGGGCTTCACATTCATCAAAAGTTCACTTCGGTAGCCCATCCTCAAGCGAACGACCAAACCGAAGTTACGAACAGAACAATAGTCAAGGGACTTAAAACCCGCCTCGACCAAGCCAAAGGAGATTGGGCAGCAAATTTACCCTAAGTCCTATGGTCGTACCGAACAACTCCCCGGACCTCGAATGGTGAAACACCTTATAGTTTGGTGTATGGAACCGAAGCAGTGATCCCGGTAGAGATCGGCCTGCCGAGCCCACGCATTCTCCACTTCGAAGCCGAAGTCAACGAAGAAGACCTCCGAACCGAACTGGATCTATTGGAAGAGAAACGAGAGCTCGCCTACATAAGAGAAGCCAAATACAAGCAACAAGTAACTCGGTACTACAACCAAAGAGTGAAGTACCAACAATTTCAAGTAGGCAACCTCGTACTTCAGAATAACGAGGTCAGTAAAGCGAAAAGGCTCGGCAAGCTTGAAGCCACATGGGAAGGACCATACCGAGTTGAAGAAGTCCTCGGCAAAGGGTCGTACAAGCTCGCCCATTTATCCGGTGAGCCCATACCCCGCACATGGCACATTACTCATTTAAAGAAATACTTTGTATAAGTGGAGGAGAGTGATGGTCGAGATTAGTTCATATAAGGTCGTAGGTATCGTGTCAGGTCGTCTTGTCAGTTGTTTACTTTTTGTTTACTTTTCCAAACTTTAATTTTTTTAAAACTTTATTTTTCCTTTATTATTTGTTCTAGTCCTTGCATATCATATCTTGCATGTCTCTCTCTCCTGCTTATGCTTAGTATTCTGATTTTTTATAAACTTTGTCGAAATCCAATTTCCGAAGTGAGCTATTTAAAGTCAAACTTTGTAGAAATCCAATTTCCGAAGTGAGCTATTTAAAGCTAAACTTCGTAGAAATCCAATTTCTGAAGTGAGCTATTTAAAGCCAAACTTCGTAGAAATCCAATTTCCGAAGTGAGCTATTTAAAGTCAAACTTCATAGAAATCCAATTTCCGAAGTGAGCTATTTAAAGCCAAACTTCGTTGAAATCTAACTTCCGAAGTAAGCTATTTAAAGCCAAACTTTGTCAAAAGACGAAGTGAGCTAGTAAAACCCTGACGAGGGTACTTAATAAACTCCATAATAGGAGTAAAAATAAAACGTGGGTATTGCCTAACCTTGTTAAAAATAAAGGTACGAAATGCCTCTGCTAAAAACGAAGGCATCACCTTTGTTACAAGCGAGGAGAGCTACCTTGGTTTAAAACAAGGAGGCACACCTCGGTTAAAAACAAAGATACGACCTTTGTTTAAAATGGAGAAGAGCCTAAACCTCGTCCGAAGACGAGGTAGTGTTATTCAAAGCCTAAACCTCATCCGAAGATGAGGTAGTGCTATTCATAGCCTAAACCTCATCCGAAGACGAGGTAGTGCTATTCATAGCCTAAACCTCGTCCGAAGATAAGGTAGTGCTATTCATAGCCTAAACCTCATCCGAAGACGAGGTAGCGTTATTCAAAGCCTAAACCTCGTCCGAAGACGAGGTAGCGCTATTCATAGCCTAAACCTCGTCCGAAGATGAGGTAGCGCTATTCATAGCCTAACCCTCGTCCGAAGATGAGGTAGCGCTATTCAAAGCCTAAACCTCGTCCGAAGATGAGGTAGTGCTATTCATAGCCTAAACCCCGTTCAAAGACGAGGTAGCGCTATTCAAAGCCTAAACCTCGTCCGAAGACGAGGGTAGCGCTATTCATAGCCTAAACCTCATCTGAAGACGAGGGTAGCGCTATTCAAAGCCTAAACCTCATCCGAGGATGAGGTCGCAAGCCTACCTTTGTTTAAAACAAGGACCTTTTCATATGTTAAAAATAAAGTAAAAGGCTCGAGCAAGGCTAAAATAATCTGTTTTTATTAAGAATGGAACTGTACAATTACATGGTGATCAAGATGAGCCCGGCGGCTTAGGCTTGGTACAACTAAGCCATTTCGAGACAAAATCACTATCAACATTGAAGTTCAAAATATCATCTATACTAAATCTTCCTCGTCCTCGTCTTTGAGCTGCGCCTCGACCTCTACCGTGTCCTTGTTTAAAACTCCGACCTCAGCCTCGGCCTCGTTGAACAACCAATTCACGGTCATAGAACTCCTTCGAATGGGGAACAAACCTCAAACTCGATGGACCGGCCGAGGTTGACGAACTTGGACCGCCAGCAGTAGACGAGCTCGTAGAGGCTGCTTCGTCTCGGGCAAGTCGAGCAGCCAACTTCGGGCGCCGAGCTAAGATCACATCGTACATACCGGCCACTCACTTCAGCTCGGCCACCTGATCTCGGAGCTGCTAGGAGTCCGCCCCGTATCTTTCTTGATAATCCTTACACCGGGCAGCGACCTCTGTTACCCTTGCATCGACTTCAAAAATGGTTTTACCGCCGTTTCGGCGGACGATAGCCTCGTATTCAGCGTGATCCTCGGCGATCTTATCAGCTTCTTCTTTCAAGGCCTCATACTTATCTCCCAGCTCCAGGAGCCGAGCTTCGAGCTCGTCATTTTTGATTTGAGCGGCTCTAAGTCTAACGTCGGCCTCGTCCTGAATATGGCCAGCCTGGTCTTTCCAATGAAGGACTTCGGCGTTCTTAGTTTCAACAGCTTGTAATAGGTTATTGATTTGAGCTATATACGGAGATGCATCGAAAAGTTCCGGAGAAGAAACAGACTACATAAACACGAAGATAATTTCCATTAAATTTTGATGTTTATAGCCACTAGGGCAAAGGTGAAGCGACATCCTAGCGATGCCGTAGTACAAATGCCCTACATAAAAAAAAAAAAAAAACAAAGAAAAAAAAAAAAGGTGATCAACTGACCACTCCGATGTTCTCTTCATCACGAGGAGCCCCATCAGTAGCCGGAGCAGTTTCACCTTCACCTCTGACTTCGGCCTCCTCGTTCTCCTCGGCTTCCACACCTTGGTGGTCAGCGTTCTCCACCTCAATATCAGCAGTGCGGCTAAGGCCTGCGATCAGCTGCTCCAGCTCGTCATTCCGGTCGACCGTGCAATTTTCCACCGCCTCGGCGGTCAAAAATGTGGATGCCGAGGCCAAGCTCTCCAGAAGTGGGACACCATGGATGCCCTTCAGTAAGGCCTCGGCATACTTGCAGTACACTGCCTCATCCGACATCTCCTGATAACCGTACTTGGATTTATCCAAGTCCGGGATATCAGTAGCAATGCTGTCGATAGTGTTACTAACAGCACGAGCATTCAGGATGGAGGCCACCTGCCCGGCAAGCTCTGAGAACTTCTCAGACCGGAACAGTCTCTCTGTGTACGCACGAAGCAGTGGCCCTTGCCCGGCAACCATTTCAGCCTCCCGTCGCCTCCACCTCGGCCCTCAACGAGTTCGCCTCCGTCTTCGCCGCCTCGGTAGCGGCCCGCTCCGCCACCAGTTTGGCTTCGGTCAATGCCAATTGATTGGCGAGGCTTCCTTTCTCGTTTTCCAGGTTGTAGTGAACCCGGGCCATCTTGTTGTAGCGGTCGACCCCACCGGTCAGGAAACCGCTCAACTCCGAAGTAAGGTCGCTCAGCCTCGCCACCATGTCCTCAGCACCCTATTTAAACACACATTAATGTCAGTAAATATATAATAATGAAATGCCGAAGTACAGCTGTAAGTACGATACTACCTCGGGAAATGGCCGAGGCTGATTCACCAGTTCTCCAAGACCCTGGCGTCCAACACCGCCAGATAACCGGACTGTAGTGACTGTGCAATCCTCCTCTCCAGTCGGAGTAGCAACATCCAACTTCTGTTGTTTCTTTTTTCGAACGAGAGGTTGCTCCGGAGGGGACCCTATTGGTGAGGAGCCTAGTCCGCTCTCTGTTCATTCTAAAGAAACCTCGGACGCTGGCTTCTCGGTAGTGCTCGACCTTGCCCTCTTCTTACCGAGAAGTTTCACTGCAGAAAAATAGTAAGAGCCTCATCACAATGAAACGGAACACATAAAACAAATAAACGGACCAAGTGGAGCCTCACCCTTCACCGGCTTAACCATGGAGTCTGGATCATAAGGGCTCAGCCCCGCCCTAGCAAGATCGGCCTCGGTGAATTCTTCATCGACGAGGCTAGTCAACACTTCCTCAAGCACACCGAACTTCTCTTCGGTGCCTTGGTTCCTCAGTTTACCCACATTCTAGACGAAATGTGGGACCTCACTGAACCGACAGAAAAAGAACTTCGACTGCCAGTTCGGGATTTTTGACTTCGTCTTCACTCGAAAGTCAAGACGGGGTGTCAAATAGTACCACCCATTGTAGGAATTAAATTGAAAATATTTCAGGATCAGCTCTACTGACAGGCTGACCCCGTGACGACTACTAAGTATGCCTAAAGCAGTGAACTGCCTAAAAGAGTTCGGCATTATTTGGGCTAAAGGAATGCCGAACCTCCGAAGGAGATCGGCAAACACAGGCAAAAGAGGAAGACGAAGACCATGGTTTAAACAGTCTTTGTAAATAGTTACAAATCCAATCAGAGGATTTGACGCCCTATCCTCCGGCCGAGGAACTACCATCTCTATCCAATCGGGAAATAAATAATTTTTTGCAATTTTTAAAATTGCAGATGAATCTAGGGTTGAAGAAAATTTTGACACTGTTCCGACTGAATCACGGGGAGAAGCAAAAACTACTCTACAATTCGACGGAATGTCCGACTCTACAATGTATACATCTACATCTACATTTTCCGGCGAATGAGATACCGGCGGCGACATAGACCTTTCGCCCGAATCATGACTACCACTACCGCTCGACTCGCGCATAAAAGAAGAGGAAGCCATGGACTTACTTTTTAAGCGATGGAAGACTGTGATGAAAACGAATGGTTCACTGGAATCTGGTGTAACACTGACGGTAGCACTGCAAGCGTGAAGGAAAAAGATGAATTGGTGAAAATTTTTAGGGTTCCAAATTTCAAATATGTTGATTGTGGCGTCTGAAAGAAGTTTTAGTAAATTTCCGCCTACTTTATCGGGACCCCAAACGGCGCATTAAATGTAACTGACACGTCACGTGTTCGACCTCGTCCTAATGAGGCGCTACACATTCCGACTTCGTCGAAATTTTAATTCCGAAGGGGTAATGTGAATTTCAGTTCGACCTCGTCCTATTGAGGCCGTACACATTCCGACTTCGTCGAAATTTTATTTCCGAAGGGGCAATGTGAATTTCCGTTCGACCTCGTCCTAACAAGGCGGTACACATTCCGACTTCGTCAAAATTTTATTTCCGAAGGGGCAATGGGAATTTCAGTTCGACCTCGTCCTAACGAGGCCGTACACATTCCGACTTCGTTGAAATTTCATTTCTGAAGGGGCAATGTGAATTTCCGTTCGACCTCGTCCTAACGAGGCGGTACACATTCCGACTTCGTCAAAATTTTATTTCTGAAGGGGCAATGTGAATTTCAGTTCCACCTCGTCCTAACGAGGCCGTACACATTCCGACTTCGTCGAAATTTTATTTCCGAAGGGACAATGTGAATTTCAGTTCGCCCTCGTCCTAACGAGGCCGTACGCATTCCGGCTTCGTCGAAATTTTATTTCCGAAAGGGCAATGTGAATTTTTGTTTGACCTCGTCCTAACGAGGCGGTACACATTCCGACTTCATCGAAATTTTATTTCCGAAGGGGCAATGTGAATTTCAGTTCGACCTCGTCCTAACGAGGCCGTACACATTCTGACTTCGTCAAAATTTTATTTCCGAAGAGGCAATGTGAATTTCCGTTCGACCTCATCCTAACGAGGCGGTACATATTCCGACTTCGTCAAAATTTTATTTCCAAAGGGGCAATGTGAATTTCAGTTTGACCTCGTCCTAACGAGACCGTACACATTCCGACTTCGTCGAAATTTTATTTCCAAAGGGGCAATGTGAATTTCAGTTCGACCTCGTCCTAACGAGGCCGTACACATTCCAACTTCGTCAAAATTTTATTTCCGAAGGGGCAATGTGAATTTCAGTTCGCCCTCGTCCTAACGAGGTCGTACGTATTCCGACTTCGTCAAAATTTTATTTTCG
Source organism: Mentha longifolia (assembly GCA_001642375.2). NCBI lineage: Eukaryota > Viridiplantae > Streptophyta > Magnoliopsida > Lamiales > Lamiaceae > Mentha > Mentha longifolia. Next base: position 25,452,154 of record CM038115.1, read on the forward strand.
AAGGGGCAATGTGAATTTCCGTTCGACCTCGTCCTAACGAGGCGGTACACATTCCGACTTCGTCGAAATTTTATTTCCGAAGGGGCAATGTGAATTTCAGTTTGACCTCGTCCTAACGAGGCCGTACGCATTCTGACTTCGTCGAAATTGTATTTCCGAAGGGGCAAGGTCACTTTAACTACTCATGTTTCGCCTTTCTACGCCAATCACACCTTCACTTCCATATCTTTTTGGGGGGGGATGTGATAGGATATAGCCTAGCTACTAGGCCCAAGCATCGAGCCCAATATAATTGGGCTCCGATTGTCAAGCTCGGCCTATGCAGCTTGGCCCACTTAAGAGCCTTACTTGGCTCGGCCCAAACAGCCCACCTAGGCCTAGTCCACTTCGGCCCACCTCAAAGGAACCTCTACACCAAGACAACTCCTACATCGACTACAATTCAAGCTCCACAAGAGATATAGAAGCTCGGTGTTTATCCAATAAAGGAGGAGATTAAGCCAAAGAGTCCTAATAGGAAAAGACTTATAATCCTAGTCGAATTCCATATGTAAACACTTATAAATAGGGGTTTAGAATAGGTTGAAGGAGGGGGGAACAATCTTTGTACAAACTATACGCATATTAGCAATAATATTCATACTCTCTTTTGCTCCGTGGACGTAGATCTATTCTGGTAGATCGAACCACGTAAATCCTTTGTGTCCCTTTTCGTGTTCATTAAATACCAGTTTTCATGCATTAACTATCTTGCGAAAATAAGATCGATCATCACTATCCCTGAAAATACCACCACGCCCCAACTTATCAATATCCTTCATCAGAATATATTGAAACTCACCCCCACAAATTATCTTGCGTGGAAACTTCAGGTTGAAGCCATCCTTATTGGCTACGATCTCTTCAAGTATGTTGATGGTTCACACCCTTGTCCACCACCCACTATCAGATCCAACAACACCGATGTGTCTAATCCTGCACATCTCCTTTGGATCCGTCAAGAAAAACTACTCTTCGGGGCTATCGTTGGCTCCATCTCTTCTCCGATCATTCCTATGATTCAACAATCAGCAACATCGTCTGCAGCCTGGAAAACTCTTATGAATACTTATGCACGACCATCTTGTGGTCATATTAAACAAATCAAGGATCAACTTCGTCGAGCTACTAAGGGTTCTCAGTCCATCTCGGACTTTATGCAATTTGTGAAAGGACGATCTGTCGAACTTGCGTCTCTTGGCAAACCACTTGATTATGAAGATCTGATTGAAACAATTTTGCAAGGACTTGATGACGATTATCGTCATCTGGTTGAGGTTGTTGAAGGCCGTGACTCTCCAATATCATTTGATGAACTTCATGAGAAACTCATTACTCGTGAGCTCTCTCTCAAGCAAGCTCAACATACCTCTTTCTCTCACCCAGCCACTGCTAATGTTGCTGCATCTCGATCCTTTAACAACCAACGCGTATCCACGCCGAGATATCCTCCATATAATCGTTCACAAGGCACCACTCCACAACCCTCTGTTGCTCCCCATACGGCGCAACATTCCAATTTCAAATCTAAACAGCCACGTCCCTATCTCGGCAAATGTCAAGGGTGTCGTCAACAAGGTCACACCATCACTCACTGCCCATCGTTTTAAGTTGTACCTACTACAGGTCCACCTCGTTCACCTACTCTTCCCTCCAACAAGACACCATGGCAGCCACAGGCATATGCAACCTCAATTGCTGACTCGAACTCTCAATCTTGGCTTCTCGATAGTGGTGCATCTCATCATGTTACCACTGATCTTCAGAATCTCTCTCTTCATGCACCATATGAAGGAACTGATGACATAGTCATAGGAGATGGCACAGGTTTACACATCTCCAAAACAGGCTCAACTTCTCTTTATACTCCTTCTGGTCTTTTCAAACTTAATGATGTTCTATTTGTTCCTCACATGAAACGAAACTTGATTTTGATATCTAAATTCTGCACCACTAATCAAGCTTCAATTGAATTTTTACCTTCTTCCTTTCATGTGAAGGATCTGTTGACCGGGGCGACACTGCTGGAAGGAAAGTCTAAAGATGGGGTGTACGAATGGCCCGTTATGTCGTCCTCTTCGAGTCCCTCAGCTCACATAAGTGTCAAGGTTTCATCTTATGACTAGCATCACCGTCTTGGTCATCCTTCACTATCTATTGAGCGTCATATTTTGTCTACTTTTTCTTTAGAACCAACTTCTCTTTCCTTTAGGACTAACCATTGTAATATGTGTCTTTGTAATAAAAGTCACAAGTTGTCATTCTCACAATCAACACTAGTGTCTGATTCTCCACTTCAAACAATATTCTCTGATGTTTAGGCTTCTCCTTTGCATTCCATAGATGGATATAAATATTATGTCTTGTTTGTGGATCACTTTACTCATTATATATGGTTATATCCCATGAAACGAAAATGTGAAGTTGAGATTATTTTTCCTCAATTTAAGTCTCTTGTGGAAAATTATTTCAAGCTTAAGATTATCTCTCTATATTCGGATAATGGAGGGGAATATATTGGACTTAAAAACTACCTTTCCACTCATTGGATCTCTCATCACACCTCTCCCCCACATACTCCTGAACATAACGGTTTCACTGAGCGCCGACATCGGCATATAGTTGAGACCGGTCTCTCTCTCTTAACCCAAGCCTCTCTACCTTTAACTTACTGGTCTTATGCCTTTCTTACAGCAACCTATCTCATTAACCGTCTTCCAACACCTACTTTGCAGATGTCATCACCTTATCTTCGTCTATTTAATACCCCACCGAACTACCAAAAACTCCGAGCCTTTGGGTGTCTCTGTTATCCATGGCTTCGTCCTTACTCATCTCATAAACTTTCTAATAGGTCCACTCCTTGCATATTCCTAGGCTATTCTCTCACACAAAGTGCTTACTTATGTTATGACTTTGTCTCTCATAAAATGTTCGTCTCTCGTCACGTTCGGTTTGTTGAAACTGAATTTCCTATGTCTCATTTTGATCTGAATTTACCACGTCCGGTTGAGTCTACGTACACATCATGGGTTCCTGAAAATATTATTCTCTCATCTTCGACAGCCCTATCTGCAGGCCCCTCCAACATTCCCTTGTCAACTCCATCCACTTCATCAGACTCTGATCAGGTATCTTCAAATCCTACTCCACAAGCACTACATTCTCCTTCTCATGCTCTTGTAAATGAAGCTCATACTGAAATTCCCGATCATCCTCCACCTCCCGAAACCACCTCCCAAATTAGCTCTCGCACATCACCTATTGTCACTCGGTCTCGCAATAACATCTTTAAACCGTCTACTAAAATATGTCTCTCCACTCAGTTAGCTAAGATTCTTGAACCTACTTGTGTCATACAAGCGATGAAAGATCACCATTGGCGTCAAGCCATGTCGGCTGAATTTGATGCTTTGATCAAAAATGGAACTTGGGAGTTGGTTCCTCCCACGGGGTTACAAAATGTTGTAGGATGCAAATGGATTTTTCGCATTAAGCGACATCCTGATGGGTCAATTGATAGGTATAAAGCTCGTCTTGTTGCCAAGGGATTTCACCAACGTCCTGGAATCGACTATACTGAAACTTTTAGCCCAGTGGTCAAGCCTGTTACTATTCGCTTGATTCTCTCTTTAGCTGTTAGTCGAGGTTGGCTCATTCGTCAACTTGATGTGAACAATGCCTTTCTCCAAGGCACACTCTCCGATGATGTTTATATGTCTCAACCTCAGGGCTTTGTAGATTCTGATCGACCTAATCATATTTGTAAACTTCGAAAAGCTATCTATGGGCTTAAACAAGCTCCCCGAGCATGGTATACTGAGCTTCGTCAGTTCTTACTTGATTCCGGATTTTCAAATTCGGTTGCAGACTGGTCCTTATTCGTTCGAAATAGTTGTGATAAGATTCTTCTAATCCTTGTGTATGTTGATGATATTATTATTACAGGAAATGACTCTAACTCTGTACGAGAGTTCATCTCCATTCTGGCTATTCGATTCTCACTTAAGGAGGATCTTGGCATGCTCCACTACTTTCTTGGAGTAGAAGTGGTTTCTTGCCCAGAAGGTGTAATATTATCTCAACGTCGATATATTGCCGATTTGTTAGCTCGTGCAAAGATGGTGGATGCTAAACCTGTAGCTACACCATTGGCTACTTCACCAACTCTTACTCTACACTCTGGTATGGCCTTAACAGAGCCGGCTGAATTTCGAACGGTGGTAGGGAGTCTTCAGTATCTTTCTCTTACTCGTCCAGATATCACTTACGCTGTGAACAAGCTTTCTCAATTTATGCATAGACTTACAACTGATCATTGGAATGCTGTGAAGCATCTTTTTCGCTATCTTTGTGGTACTATTCATCATGGCATACTTCTTCATCGACAATCTCCATTCACAATTCATGCTTACTCTGATGCTGATTGGGCTGGAAATAAAGATGATTATACTTCTACTAGTGCATATATCATCTATTTGGGACGTAATCCTATTTCTTGGAGCTCGAAAAAGCAATCGACTGTTGCTCGATCTTCGACGGAGGCTGAGTATCGCTCGGTAGCCTCCACCGCAGCTGAAGTATGTTGGATATCTTCCCTTCTCGGTGAGCTTGGTGTTGTTCCATCTACATCACCGGTCATCTACTGCGATAATGTTGGGGCCACCAACCTCTGTTCCAATCCAGTTTTTCATTCTCGCATGAAACATGTAGCACTTGACTTTCACTTCATCTGCCAACTTGTTGAAGCTGGGGTGATTCGCGTTACTCATGTGTCTTCTGCCGACCAACTCGCCGATGCACTCACCAAGCCACTTTCACGCAGTCGTTTCCAAGCTTTACTTCTCAAGATTGGAATCCACTCACGTAGCTTCATCTTGCGGGGGATGATAGAGAATGATATCTTTTCATAATTCTATTGTGATTATTTCCTAGATTGTAGTTTATTTTAAAATCTTCTTTCCGTATTTGCTGTGTATATATCTCTTTACAGATATTGTGGAAATATCCTTTGTAAATAGATTAGGTTCTACTGTGTATATATATCTCGTAAAGGTTAATGAGAAAGTAACCATTCACACATCTTCTACAGGTTGCACGTCAGAGAATTCCGGCACCACATCAGTATTAATTTCGTTGGAATTTGAATTCCGGGGAAATTTCGAAAAATTGATAGTTCATGTATTTAAATTCAACAATGGATAGTTTGTGGTAAAAACCGAAATTTACTGAAAGTTTATGTATAGAGACTACAGTCAAATAACCCTTTATAATTTGAGTCAAAGTTGCAAATTTCAAGCTAAGTAATGCATCTTCGTTTCTTATTTACGACCTGACTTTGAGCAAATAAAAGACCGTAAAAATATCACATTTTGTTTTAGTAAAATCTCCTACATACAAAAACTTGGATTTTGTTATCTATTTCTATTTTTTTTCCTCTTTAATGGAATATATGGTAAAAGAAACTTAAGAAACTGATAATGGTACTCCATTAAACAACAATTAATAACAAAAGATAAAGCTTAGCTACAAAATTAAAAATATATAAATTCAAGTCATTTAGGGGCATTTACTTTGAATAATATTCCCAGTAGGGACACACTTGGGTCAGCCAGAGGTACTGTGCGGCCGGCTAAAACACTGATATTTTTATTCTTGTAGATTAGCACTATTCTGTATAAAGGTTGACACTTTTAAAAATTGGCATTTTATTTGTAAAATAATTATGTTAAAGATTGACACTTTTATTCGTATAGATTAGCACTTTTCTATATAAAGATTAGCACTTTGACCCGGCCACACTATGTGACCGACCTCACCCAAGTTTTGTCTTCCCAGTATTAGATGAGCCCACAACTTTAACACATTTAACACAATTAAAAATATTAAATGAGCTCACAACTTTAACACTTTAACTTTTTAACATATAATCACAATATATTAAACACCGTGCCCAATGAAAAAGTTCAACAAATGAAAGACAGAAGTAGTACAATATAATTATATATACCTAATTTAAAATATATAAATTATATTCCAACAACAATGACAAATTAGAAACTTTATATAAATTTACTTAAAATATTAATAAAATCAAATATGAAACGAACTTACTAGCTCCTATTTTATCTAAACGACACCTTTTTTTAGGCCAAAAGACAAATACAAAAAAAGGCCCTAAAAGTGACTATCTTTGCAAAATAATACAAAGACCTATCAGCATGTGAAGTGAAGTGGAAAAATACGACATATGACTAACTGTATCTAAATCTAAAGTTCGGATAGCCCAATTGGTACATCCGAACAAGCGCCAGAAAATACCGAGGGGCACTAACAACTTCAAAGGAAATTATGGTGTCAGTTTGAAGCCCCGACGCGCCATAAAATCAGCAGGACGGTTCTCCTCCCTATAGATAAGGGAGAAACGGACCTGAATTAATTAAAATAGTAGAACGGCACTCATTTAAAATAGGAGGGGAGTATATAAATTCTATTGATATATTCAATTATTGCGCGCGCGCACACACAAATTAGAGTTGATAACATAAAATATATCAAAATATATTATAGCTTACAAAATGACCGTTATGGCTTTACTTTGATTTTATGATGATGTTAAAAGAGTATATTATTCTTTCTTATATGTAATTATCAAGTTAAAATCTATTATTCTATGTCCCGCTTCATTAGTCTCATTTGCTTTTGACATAATAATTAAGGGCATGTAAGATAAGAAATTTTGAAAGACCTTATCAACCACTAATTCTTTTCCTTTTATAGTAACATGACTAATTATGAAATGGGATAGAGGGTGGAGGAAGTGGGACGAAATAGAACTAATGAAGTGGGACAATGAAGTATATGAATATACTAGAACAAACGAGTGGATCTTAGATTTTTCGGCTAAGACCTCCAAATTATTATTATTACTTCGTATTATATTATTTCCAAGTTCACCTCATTTGAGATGTGAACGAATTAAAATTGTAAAAACTGCAGGCTGCAGCCAATTAACATTAGTCAAATGCAGGCATGCAGCTTTTGATTTTTCCTAAATAAAGTATGCCACATGGCCCAAGTATTACTCACCCCTGTGTATGACCGCTCTTCGATCTAACACACGGTATGTTAATCGCATTCGGAAAATCAAGTCTGTGAAAGGATGATGGGGCGAGATTTATGCATGATGCCCCAAAATACATACACAGCGTGGGTTTGTTGCTGTACGATTCTTTTCCGAATGACGCCAATATGTTTGATGAAATGACGCACTCGTCGTGAGGCAGCAAGAACAGAGGAGAACTACTTGAATTTTGAAATGGTTTTCACGATTCTACATAAATTTGTCAACCGTAAGCTAGGGTTCCTAACAAGCCCTTAAATCAAGAGGGACGATCTGATCACGCTCTCAACCAAGTGGGGGCGTTGTCCTCAGATTCCATATTGAGCAGGAACTCCGCTGTTGATTGTGGCATCTTCTCTTGTAGCGACGAGTCTTCTCCGAGCAGCATTTTAAGGGCAGAAGCCATTGCCGGGCGGTTCCGCGGTTCACGTTGGGTGCACAAGAGACCTACTTGGATACATCTCAGCGCTTCTTCCTTTGTAAACTCTCCTCCAAGTGATTCGTCTACCAGGTTTGTTACATTTATCACCCCTTCATTCCACAGCTTCCATGCCTGTACATCATTCTTCATATCAATAAGCAGTCACGATTCTACAACTTGGATATTACACTCATACACTGCTGTCATTCAAATGTCGAATTTGCTCCTTTATTGCACTCATCTACCTTAGGTTCATGTCCAATCATGTATAGAGTGATGAATATGTGAATGTATTATGAAATTAGAAATGCATACTCATTCATCTGTTTCTGTAACATCCTCAGTGTTTACTAATACGATCTCTCATGCACATTATACGTAGAAGTTCATAAAATTTGCTGATACTTACATAGTCAATGAGGTTCTCTGTATCTCCATTATTCCTCTTGCCGCTTAATATCTCCAGTACTAAAACCCCAAAACTGTAGACATCTTCGTTCTCCGTAATTCTCTGTTGAGCAATATATTCTGAACCTAGTGAAGTATAACCACTGCAGGCACATATTAATGAAAATGAGTATCACTATTCTAGTATTAAAGAACATATATTCATAACATACGAGGACCTTTCTGAATGGTCATCTTCAATATATCTGGCATGACCAAAGCCTGAAATTTTGGGATTCATCTCATTGTCCAGTAATATAATGGAGAGATTCAGATCCCTGTGAAATATTGACTCTTGATGAAGATAAACAACCCCTCTAGCAATCCCAACTATGACTCTGAAGCGTACTGACCATTGAAGTTGATGGCGTCGTTGTTCATCTATTGTAAATGTTTCATTACATTCAAGATTCAAGAATAAAATGTTAGGTCTATGGCATGCTTATTTATCTATTTGAAATTGAACACTTTGGAGAAAGAGTTTGAAGGCACCAACCAAACATCAATTCATCTAAACTTCCATTTTTCATGAATCCATAAATGAGCATCCCTCTTTGTTCATGAATGCAATATCCAAGTAGTTTGATGATGTTCTGATGGTATAGCCTGGAAACTGAGAGAATCTCATTTCTGTACTGATCGATGAAATCTGAGCCCGATGAAGAAAATCTTTTAACTGCGACTGTACTTCCAGTTGGTAATACAGCCTGTATGATAATTTGAACTAGAATTACGGAGAAGAAGAAGAAACTCATTTCTCAGTATTTTTATGAAAGAGAAAAAGAAAAGAAAGTGATCATCAACCTTGACAGAGGTTACCTTATATATGGAAGCAAATCCACCTTCTCCAATCTTATGTGAGGAGGAGAATTGATTGGTAGCAGCTGCAATCCTGCTAGTATCAAACTCCAGTTTTCTCATGTCTTCTGAAATAGCTGCACAATTTTACTTTATATCTGAATGTACAAAGTGAGTGTGCTAAAAATAGGTTTAATTCTTTCCTCTAAAATGGATTTAACCTAAAAAATGTAATTGCTTAAAAGATTTTCGTTCTCTCGCTTCCTCTTTTCCAGCAGGAAATAATGTCAATCAGTTTGTTCTTTAGTAGGAGGTTTCTCAGTATATAAGCATATTTTTATCCTATGATGTCCTATGGCGTATTCAAAAAGTTTATGTAGCAAATTCACTAATCATAGTATTTATATGCATATATTATAACCATAAATCCATGTGGCTTGTTCAGATTGGTTACCTTCATCAATGGCTGTGGCTTCTTGGAGCTGCATTGCCAACTCCAGGCTCCCAATGACATCCCTCATTGTCGGCCAATCAATCCCTCTGGGGCTCAGGCATGCTACGGCTGTCTCGACAAATATGTTCAAGCATTCAGTTGCGATCTGGCCCTTGAGATTAGAATCAATAATATTATCAAGTTTCCCTTTTCTAAAACAAGACAGACCCCACTCGATCAAGTTCTCTTCCTTTCTTGCTGATAAAACTTCGAGCAATAATACTCCAAATGAGTAGACGTCAGACTTGACTGTTAAGGGCACACTCAAGTAATGATCTGGATCCAGGTTACCGATGGTGCCTTGGACGGATGTGGCGACATGTGTTTGGTCCCCATCTGAGCGGAGCATTTGCGACATGCGGAAATTGTACACTTTGGCCACCCATTTCTCATCCAACAAGATATTGGTTGTCTTGACGTCGTGGTGGATGATGACATGCTCGGCGCCAGAGTGAAGATAGTCCAAACCTTTGGCAGCACCCAAACAAATATGGAGGCGTTGCTTCCATGTTAATGGGAGACTCTCCGTGTTGTAGAGATGGCTGCGTAATGTGACATTGACATTGACAGCAACGGCTTCTTGGAGCTGCATAGCTAGCTCCAAATTTTGAACAACATCTCTCATTGCTGGCCGATCAGTCCCTTGGAATTTCAGGCATGCAGTGGCTGTTTCAGCAAATTTGCTCAAGCATTCAGGAGCAATTTGGCCATTAAGATCAGAATCAATTATCTGTTCAAGTTTTCCTTCCTTGAAGCATGATGTCACCCGGTTCGCTAACATCCTCTCCTCTGCTTCTGAGTTATTATCGATTGCTGGGCTACGGCATAGTACTTCAAACAACACTACACCATATGAGTATACATCGAACTTTTCTGTTAACTTGAAAGTGTAAAAGTACTCGGGGTCCTGGTAACCTAAGGTGCCTCGCACCAATGTGGTAATGTTGTTGTCTCTCTCCCCTAAAGGCCATGTTTCTGACTCGGAAAAATTAGACAGATTGGCCATCCATTTCTTATTCAGTAGAATTTTTGCAGTTTTAACATTGGAGTGGATGATGAGGCTGCCAGAGCCAGTATGAAGATAGTCCAATCCCTTGGCAGCGTCTATACAAATTTGAAGGCGTTGTTTCCATGTTAATGGAGGATTTCCCGACTTGTGGAGATGATTGTATAGGGTGCCTTGCTCCATGTAATCAAACACTAAGATTGCCTCTCCGTTTTCATGAATGCAGTATCCGTGTAGATTCATGACGTTCCGGTGGTTGAGGCTGGAACCCAAAAAAATCTCATTTTTGAATCCCCTGAGGGCATTCGATGTCAAAGAGTACCTTTTAACTGCAACCGTTTTCCCTGTCGGTAATATAGCCTATGCAAAGCAATAGTAGTAGAATTAGTATCCAGGGAGAAACTACCTTCGCCGTTTATAAAGGTAAAAACAAAGATGACATCATTCTAGATAAAGTCACCTTGTATACAGAACAGCGTTCACGACCTCCAATCTTCTGTGAATGGGAGAATTGATTGGTCGCAGTGGCAATGGTGGTCAGTTCAAACTTGGGTAATTTAATGTACGATTCCCTAATTTCTGCAATATTGTAGTCAGAGGTTGAATAACTGAAGAGCCACGATATGATGCTAAACAAAGTGAATTATATCTTGAAAGAGTACATACCTGATATTAAGTTTGTTAACTCTTTCTCTTAGATGGTTTTTTCTTGTTCCAACCCCATGCCCAGAACCGTAATGGGTTATACGTTTTCTGTTTCTTCTGATCTCCTTCGTCAGTTGGAGAATATTTATGTGCTTTATGTTTCCTTTTATCTTCATCAGCTTGAGAGTATTTATATGTTTTTTGTTTCTTTCCTTGATCTTCATCAGCTGAAGAATGTTCTTCTAGCCTAGCCCGGTTGAAGATTTTAGTGAAGCCCTCAGCAGAGGCTTCATAAGATTGCTCAGCGTTTTCAGATGGTATATTAATGTCTTCGTTAGCATTATTAGCAACAAGACCTGTGTCCTTTGGTACAACAGTTTGTTCTTTGCTATCCTGTTACTCAAGTGCAGACTCAAGTAGTAGCACAATCTGAGACATTGTCGGCCGATTCTTTGGTTCGTCAAGCAAGCATCTTTCAGCAACCTCCACAAATGTCTTCAAGCTGTTTCGCCAGATTTCCTCCCTCAAAATTGAAGCTACGATCTGATCAACGTCTCCTTTACTGATCTTATCTACAGCCCAACTGGACAGAAGCTTCTCCTCCTCCAAAACCTCTAGATCTAATGCTGGTCTCCCACATAATACCTCCAACAAAACCACCCCAAAGGCATAGATGTCACTTTTCCTTGTCAGTTTGCCACTTCTGAGATAATATGGATCGATGTAACCCCTTGTGCCTTTAACCAGTGTGCTAACATGGCTCTGTAACTTGCTTCTATCTTCAATTTTAGCCAAGCCAAAGTCTGAGACCTTAGCCATAAAGTTTTCATCCAAGAGGATGTTGGAAGCCTTTACATCTCGGTGTATGATTCTATTGCCAGTGTGGAGATAGTCGAGCCCTCTAGCAGCTCCAATGCAGATGTTCAAGCGTTGCTTCCAGTTGAGAGAAGGATGATTACTATTGTCTCTTCCGAGTTTGTATAGGTGGTCAGCCAGTGTACCACAGACCATATACTCATAAACAAGAATCATTTCACTGTGCTCGCCACAGTATCCAATCAGAGAGACGAGATTCATATGTCGAAGCTTGGAGAGTGTTTTGATTTCTGTGAGAAACTCACGCTCCCCCTGCCTGGAGTTCCATTTTAACCTCTTTACAGCAACTGTCTTTTGCTCGTGATCAATGAGGCCTTTGTAGACTTTACCAAATCCACCCTTTCCAATTACAAGCCCATTATCGAAATTTCTAGTGGTTAATTGGATCTCAGCTAGTGAAAAGGGGCGACAGGCCTTTTCCACATTGGCAGATGGCTTCAGTTTGTCCTCATTTAGGCTAGTAGCTTCCAAAATTTCCCGCAACTTATGAAGAATGATACTCAATACAGATATTACAGCCATTGCAACAGCTGCAGCTGCATGTTTATAACCAAGAACTGATAGCAAATTTGGCATTGTACGGGACTGTAAATTCTGAAGTGGAGGCAGGTGGTTTGGACTACCTAGACTATTATCAGGGTTACTCAACTTAACTATTTCAAATCCTGCTAGCACTCCTACTCCATCTCTGAGTTCATCGAATGACTGGAAGGACATCAGGATATCGCGTCTGGCATTCTGTTTGTGCCCTCTCATCTCCAACATGTAGTCTCTATACAAGAGAATATTATCGCGATCCAGTCCATTCACTATCTGACTATTACTGTGAGCAATCATTCCATTTATGAGGACTTTAAACTTCAAACCACCAACATCTGCAATCTTGAGTCCTACCTCTGAGAAATGAAGCCTGATCAAGTACCTGAATCCGACCTCCACCGGCATTTTCCAAGTGGTATTTTCAACCTTATCTGCTCTTTGTGTCGCCCACTTGGGGAAAACACCAGAAATACCTTCAGCAGAGAGAACAGGATCCTGATTAATATGTAGCCGGTGGACTATCTCGAGTGCAGTGTTATCATCAACGTATATTGGATGCTTCTCACCAACGACTCGGAGTCCAGTATCTCCACCACCAAAGTACGAAAGACTGGCTGGCATCGATATAATCTCGATGCCATTTATGAAAGCATATGTATCTCGCGATGGACTACTTTCAGCAGAGAAAGTTAGAATGAGTTTTTGGTTCTCTTGAATGTTCAAACAGAACTCCTTAGCAAAAGTACTCACACCAAGAGCATCAGCAGTAAGCGAAGCACTAAAATTTTTGAGCAAGGTAAATGAACCCGATTCGACAGTGAAAAAATCCCTCAGCCCCTTAAAACCTTTGTACGGAGTAGGATTAAAGTGAAGGCGGATAATTTTCTGACCTGTGTGGAGTCGACACACATATGAGAATTGCCAACGAGAGACTCTCGCTGTCTTGTGTGGAACCGGATTGGCAGAGCTCGACTGATAGACGGCTGTTGACTCAGCTGATAAGCCCCTTAGCTGCAGCAAGGAGGAGACTTTCGGGCGTACGTCACCCATCCATTGCCGACCGTTGCTTGCTGTGGAAGCTTCAGTTGAGCCGCAGTTGATGGAAACATCACTTGTGATATGAGCTTGATCATACGATGAGATTTTGCTGAAGAGACTGAGAAATAACAAAGCAACTGAAATCGTCATGCTAATTTTTGTTCTGTACTATTAGCCATAGAATAGAATGATGAATGATCAAGGCGACTTTTACTGCCAAGGTTGCCCGCTGATTCTTGAAAGATTATAGAATAAAATCAAGTTGGCGGGTCTTTAAATCCACAAGTAGTTAATTTAAAATTAAATGACCGAACTGCAACAAATAGCATCACATCTTCCCGCAGGCTATCCGCGTCAACAAACTTGAAATATAGCGACCTCATCATCTCCAAGCTACGCAGCCCGCCTTTAATTAAGGATAACTGTCATTGTCATAAGTCCTCGGTTAGTAGCAATTTCAAGCTGGTGAAATCCTATGTTCCAATTTCAGTTTCCTAATTTTCTTATAATGTTTATTAACTAGATTAACACCCGTGCTTTGCGCGGCGTAATGACATTATTTGTAATGGTATTAGAATATACATAAAAGAATCTACATGGCTATATATATAAAAGAATCTACATGGCCATGTGGAGTACTATCTATGTCCCACTTTATTAGTCTCATTTTATTATTTTTATACCTCATATATATTTAATCTATGAGACTAATTAATGAAGTGGGACGAAGAGAGTACATATTTACTCATTAATTCGTTTGTATAGTATACCACATGTTGATAGTTAATTGGTTAATATTTAAAATTTAAGTTTAAACCCGTGTATGCATAATATCCATCTGGGATAAGTAGCATATAAACCCCTAACGTCTCAATCTCGGAGCAAAAACACCCTCAACAAAACGTTGGGTGCAAATAACACCCTAATGTTTTGTAGTTTGGTGCAAATACCCCCAGCAACTAACGTCTTCTAACAGAAGTTACAAGAAATTGATTTTTTATTTCTTTTTCTTTCAAGCATTATATCAAATAGTTTGCGGGCGTCAATTAAAATGCTTGAAATAGACGAAAGAGATGCTACGGTTCGCACATTGCTCCAATCCTCTCTCCGCTTTCAAGAACATGCATACTCCACTATTAAAAATATTTAAAATATAGATCTTATATTATGCTAAAAAATAAAAATATAATTACAAAAGAAGGAAGGGGGGGGGGGAGGGGCCAGCAAATGAAGAACATCTACTTTAAATCAAAGAAAAGAGTTCAGCTCATAACTGTACCTTCAAAATTGCAGATTAAAAAGGTTGCATTTTTAATAAGATTTCATAATTTGAGATATCTTGCGAACAACCCACCGATCAACACAAGAGTTCTTTGAGATTCATAGAAATGTTGAGCATCCAAGATTCATATAATTTGTTATATTTTGACTATTTCTTCACTGCCTCATTCCCGTTGCAGCTGATCCTGTCGCCGCCGGAATATTTCGAAGTTGTTAACATACCCAATTATTCTTATGCGTCGTCGTCCTCCACGAAGGAGCTCTCAGTAATAAATCAGAAAAAGAATGAAGAAGAAGAAGAAGAGAAAAAAAGAAATTGAAAACAATTTCCGTTGAAAGACCGTTAGTTGCTGGGGGTATTTGCACCAAACTACAAACGTTAGGGTGTTGGATGCCCCCAACGTTTCGTTAAAGGTGTTTTTGCCCTGGGATGACAACGTTAAGGGTTTATATGCTACTTATCTCTATCCATCTCAACCAATTTGCTAGAAAAATTACTTTTGCACAATTTTTCTTTAAAAATGCTCGAATATGTAAAATTTCTGTACGGAAAAAGGTTTTTAAATGTAGCAAAAAAAATAACTATTTTATAATGCATAGTGCCTCAAAAGTTTAAAAAAAAAAAGCACAAAAAAAAAACTGACTTTTGGTATGCTTTAAACCATTCAATAGAGTAATTAATTACAATTAGAGTAATTAGAAATGTTGCGATTAGACATCAGGAAATGATTAAAAAAATGGTAATAATGATATTGCTGCATTAAAAAATGTGACCTGCAATAAATTCAAGAAAAAAAAAGTAATAATTGTATCAATGTATTTGCATGAGACATGCAGAAAAAGGCGGGAAAATGAAAATTTAGGCGGGAAAAGCAAAGCAAGTGATTTTATTTTAATATAGATATAGATATAGATATAAAAATAAAAGAGTGAATAATTATTTTACCTGAGTATGAGATAAGGAATACAATCACAAATTTAAAAAAATACAATTTATATCCAATTTTACCTATTTGAGACCAAAATGCCCCTATTTTCCTTCTCTCTCCACCACATGGGCTCTTCTCTCTCTTCCCTCTCCCTCCCTTCTCTCTCTATTTTGAAGACCCATATTTTCCCTCTCATCTAACTTTTATTTTTATCTTTTCTTTTCTCTTCTTTTTTATTTTTTTTCTCTCTTATTTCTTATTTGTTCCTTTTATTTTTTGTACTATTATATATTATTTATATTATTATATTTTTTCAGTTTCTTTTTTTCCTTTATTTCTTTTCCTTTTTACCTTTTTTTTTTAAACGTAGGTTTCGGATTTACTGTAAGTGGATTTCGAATGAAACCAACAAGTTTTGCAAAGTTGGTAAGATATCGATGAAATCTTGTCATTCATGGTAAGATAGTTGGCAAGATGTCGATAACGTCTTGCCAAATTATATGCAAAGAATGCAAGAACATGATATTATATGACATTCATGTGAAAGGCTACAAAGAAGGCAAGTAATTAAGATATTTTTACCATTCACGTTTAAATATTTGGTAAGTTATTGAGAAAATCTTACCAAAAGTTATTTACAGGGTTTAGAAACTTGGCAAAAATTTTGATAAATCATTGCACGTTATATGCAAAAGAACGCAAGAACATAAGGTTATGTGACATTCATGTGAAAGATAATACATAGACGGTAATTAATTAATATATTCATACTAGGGTTGGCAAAAGTGGCCCGGCCCGATGGGCCGGCCCAGGGTACCCGGTAATAGGGCTGGGCTGGGCTTGGAAAACAGAGGCCCGAAAAAAAACGGGCCTAAAAAGCCCGCCCAGAAAAGCCCTTGGGCCTGCCGGGCTTCGGGCCGAAAAAGCCCTGGGCTTTCGGGCTTAAAAGCCCGCCCGAAATTAATATTAATATTAATTAAATATTAATATGTTATATTATATTATATTGTACTCGTAATTGGTTGCATGGTTTTAAAGCAAGTGAAGATGCAAGTAATGATATTTTATGTCTTTTCAATTATTTTTTTTTAATTTTTTCCATTAGGTTCTTACTTCTAATTTCTAACTGTTTGAGGATTTTTTTTGTTTCATCCTTAAAATACAGACGTGCAAGATGATGAAGAGATACAAATATCAAATCAGGGCTCGAACGATGTTGATGCTGCTTGATACTATGGACTTTTCATTATGTTATTGTTTTTATTTTGATTTAGTCATGGATCTTTTAATTTTGATGGGATGTCATCAACTCTTCATGTTATGTTGAATTTGGATAGAGGTCATGTGACTCACATTCGAATACTCTTTAATCTTTATGTTATGTTGAATTTTTATGGGTTTTTCTTTATTTATTTATTGTGAAGTAATGATAATCATTATTTTGTGAAAAGTTATCATAATTCAGCTATCTCTACTAATTAAAGATTGGAAATATTAAAATTGGATAATTGTGCAAACAGTGAGTCGGGCCGAAAAAGCCCGGCTCGCCCGGCAGCTTGAGGGTGGCTGGGTTGGGCTTCAATTTGGAGAGCCCGAAAATTTTTGGCTCGGCCCGGCCCAGCCCGAAAATTCCAAAAGCCCGGTGGGCTCGGGCCGGGCCGGCCCGGCCCGCCACTTTTGCCAGCCCTAATTCATACCATCAAGTTTTGTATAGTTGGTAAGATCTCTATGAAATCATGTCATTCATGGTAAGATAGTTGGCAAGATGTCGATAACGTCTTGCCCATATATGCAAAGAACACAAGAACATGAGAGTATGTGACATTCATGTGAAAGACAATACAAAGAAGGCAAGTAATGAAGATATTTCTACCATTCATGTTTAAATATTTGGTAAGTTATTGAGGAAATCTTACCAAAGTTATTTGCAGCTATCAAATCTTTACCACTTATGCGAACTAGACATAGCATTAGCAAGTAATTGCAAAGCAGGGAAAAAACAAAGTAATACTCAAATGTAATAAAAATATTATCGGGCATCGGATTTACCATTCCAAAAAAATACACATAATTATTTAACAAAAAGCTAGAATAGTTGGTATTTCGTAGCTCTTACTTACTGGTGACAAAACTAGTGAAACTCTTACTTACTGATGTCAGGAAATAGTTAACTTCTTGCCTTGGTAAGACAAGAAATGTGGTAATGTAACTACCATTATCTGCGGAAAAGACAGGGCAAAAAATTACACCATTTCTTACCTGCTGATGGTAAGAAATCGTTAGTTACTTGTCCGCAGAAGGTAAGAAGTTATACCATTCAATTGGTAAGAATTCGTATTTTTATCAATATTTTTAAGATAGAAAACAACAGCAACCAATGCTTTAGAAGCTAAAAAATCCAATTCATCGCAGAACAATACACACACATATCGATACACATACATCAAAACCAATTCCTTAGAAGCTAAAAAATCTCAAGCACAATACATCACATGAAAATAATATTAATATAACTATAACGATACACACACATATATACATTTTGATATATATTCTAAAATCGTTAATGGAATCGGGAGGGGGGGGGGGATATACACATTCTGAAAAAAAATAAACTAGGAAAGAAATTGACCAAGTAAGCAACCCTTACTGTCGTTGAACATATACAAAGAAGAAGTTCATGATGGCGGCAACGGTGATGGAACCGGTCGACGACGGTAAAAAAATAAAAACTGCCGCCTTCATCGATCTGACTTACCTCCACCTCAACAGCAACCCCCGCCGGAAAATCAGCAACCGTCGCCTCCATCGAATCGCTGAAAAATCAGCAACCATCTCTCTCTCTTTATCCCTCTCTCTCTCCGCCCTAGTCTTCACGGTTCCGCCGCCGCAGATTTATCCGCGGTCATCCTCAACCTCGCCCTCTGGTTCACCATTCTCGATTGGTAACGTCACCACTACCATCGGAGGCTGGCGGCACAATAAACCCTAATTTTGGGTTAGTGACGAAATTTGGAAATTTGACCACCAAATCGAGCATAATTGAGAGCTAATTCCAATTATATAATTTTCGTGATGATTTAAGGATCATAAAGAGTAGTGCGGATAAATTTAGAATTGAGAGAAAGAAGAGAAGAAGAGAGGGGAGAGAGCACGAGAAAAACAAATGTCTACTACACAAAAAAGATAGAAAAGATGTGAGGGAGAAGAATACAAAAGCAAGGGTAATTTTGACCGTCCACTCAAAAGTTGGGTAAGTTTTGTCTTTTCTTATATTTGTGTTATTATTTATATTCCTTATCTATTCTTAGGTATATTGGGGGTATTATCTCAAAATAAAATTATTATAATGTAAAGATTCCTCTTTTTCATTTTTTAACTAAAGATCAAAAATTTAAATTAGTATACGTTGTATACCTTATGTTGTATGTTTTAACTATATAAATTGAAAATAAATGCTAAAAATAATAAACATCTAATACTCATCATGTAACTTTATTTTTAGTTATAAATGTTTTTTTGTACGTTGGTTTTTATCAAAATGACTATTTTGGGATTTCCTATTTTCTCCTTTATTTCTCTTTTTCTTTATTTTGGGAAAATTTATTTCGCTTCTTTCGACCTTTTTGGCCTTCAGATTTTTTTTTGTTTGACGTTGTCTTGGGGTTGGAGAACAATTAAAAAATAAAAAATAAAAAAAAACCTTCACTTTTGTCACTTGGGATCCTTTGTACCAAAAACTATGTTACAACTTACAACCTTGTGCCAAATCTTAATTTATATTCCTTTCGTCCAACTTATATAGGCCTATCTCAAAGTAGGCACAACTTTTTAGGAGACTTTAATTAGTTGTGAGGCATGATATAAAAAGACAATAAAATAATCTTTTAATTAAAATTAATTATTTAATTTAATTTTATAATAATTTATTTATAAAGTCAGATTTATTATTACTGAAAAAAATTAGGAGGATGAATTAGGGCCTAATTAACTTACTAATTAGGCCCTGATTTTCTTTAGGAAATACAGTAGGTCAAGATCAATTGGACCCCAAATTAGAAAATAGGTGAATATAAGATGGTCGAAGGGAGTATTAGTTTTATTTATTTATTTTTAATAATTTAGGTTCACCTATTCAATTGTAGTTTTTAATTATTTTTAACATTTAATTTTTCACTTTTATTAAGTTATATTAGGGTTGATAAATTCAAAAACATAGTATATAATTATCAAAAATTATGATTTCGATTTATAAATGTTTATTACTCCCTCCATCCCGGCTATTTACGCCTCAAAAATTGACACGAGTTTTAATAAAAGATATGTGATAGTGATGTTAGTAGAGAAAGAGGACCACATTAAATGTAAGGGTAAAGAGAAGTAAGTGTTAGTGGAGTAAAATGTATGATATTTTTGTAAATAAAATAGTGAAGTAGAGGTAAAGAAGAAGTATGTGGTATAGTAGGGTAGTATACAAAAAAGGAATAGGCATAATTGGCCGGCACTGAGCTAGGGAATATATTATACTCCCTCGTCCCCTTTATATAGAGCCATTTTTATTCAAATGAATCTATTAAAATAATAAAAAGACTCTATATAAAGGGAACAGAAGAAGTAGTAGTATTTTTTTTTAATTTTTATAAAAAAAAATATATAAAACTAATGAAAAATAATATTTGAAACACAATTATAACACATACTACCTCCGTCTCATCTAAGTAGACATGTATTCCGTTTCGGTCCGTCTCAACTAATAGACCTGTTTCTTTAATGACAAGAATACTTGGCTACAATTAACTCTCGCTCTTCAAAATTAATTATGGTCACACAATCTCCACTCTCTTGATTCTTGTATCTACAGGAACCGTCCCTACTTAAATGAGACGGAGGTAGTAAATTGGAATAACTGCCCGCCCATGGGCACCCGACAATTTGATATTTGACTAGACTCGTTCCCAAACAAAAGTCACCCAAGAAAGAAACGTGGATTTATTTCATGGAGAGTGTCACCTGGATTTCAAGAGGATCTTTTGGCTGATCAAATTTCTTCTTTCTTTTTGCTTGGACTCTTTTAGGTGTTTTCTTGCAATTGCATGATTTCTATCTTTTTTATCATCGTGACAACCGGAACCCTAGATCTTTTCCGGTAAGAGAGAGAAAATACAGACCAGCATCCAGCATCCGACGGACGACACATTATTATATTTCACAAATTTAAGCTTAATTACATAATATGCCCATTCGTCCGGCGAGAGTTCCGAGTTACGAAATCACTGGCCAACATTGTCCGCTCCGATTCACCCATCCTCTATATATATATATACATTCCATCAAAACACGTGTACATCAAAATTGTCATACATAGAAGACGAAACACTGCTTCAACAAAAAAAATCGAGATCTCCTCGATTAATTTAGGTTTCACGTCGCCCATCATTCCTCCAAGGCTACTCGCGACGAACGGTACAAGTCGTACGGGGCCCACAAGTAGTCGACCGTGCACGGTCTCCTCGAGTCCAACCTCAACCATGGCTTCCCCTTCCCGCTCCAATGCAGCAAGCTGATTGGCCCTGGGTGGAGCCCTCTACACCGGCCTTCCTTGTTGTCACCCCCTAACCCATGCTGGTTCCACCTGTGCTCTACCCCTTTTATATTCCCCGCGAATACCAGCAATATAGGCGGCAGCGACCCCAGATGGTATATCCTCTTCACCTTCTGCACCGCCATCCACTCCTCCACCTTCCTCGTGTAATTCCCCCTCCGCCACCTCTCCACGTCCACCACCATCACCCCCGTGTTGAAGTAGCAGGGCCGCCGCCCCTTGAACGCCGCCGCCATCTCGGCGTCCGACCAGAACGTCTCCGTGAAATAGCTCGTGAAGTTGGCGTGGCAATACTCCGGCGCCGCCAGCACTTTCCCGCCCAACTCCACGCCCCACAATTCCGAGATGTCGTCGACCACGATGATGTCGGAATCCAAATATATCACGCGCTTCACCTTGGCGGGCAAGATGTCTGCCATGTAGATCCTCGCGTAGTTGAGAGGCTGGTCGAGGGCTTGTCGAACAGACTTCGAGATCTTCCCGCGGACCCGGTTGGGGTCGAACCGGTACATCTTGAAGGTGAGGAAAGGGAAGGTGGAGTTGATCAAGGAGGAGATGTCGGAGTCGAGGTGGACGGAGAGGAAATGGAAGGAGACGTTCTCCGGGCAAGTCGAATGTTGAAGGATCGAGAGAACGGCGGCCATTGTTCCTCGAATGTAGTTTGTATCTAGAGGCATTACGATGTGGATGGTGGAGTCCGCATGGGAGGTGCACATGGCTCCGTTTCGGAAGGCGGGGGCCTCATGGAAGGCGATGGCGGTGGGGCGTTGGAGGCGGATGGCTGCGGTGGTGTCAATTGCAAGAAGGATGATAGACAGGAGGCCTAGGAGAGAGAAAAGAGAGAGAGAGCTCCGGCAGGCCATCCTGTCCTAAGATTTTTACTCACAACTTTTTTCTCTTTTAAGGGGGTGTTTTTCTTTTTTTTTTTTTTTTTTCGATATATTGTTGGTATATATTTTGTTGGGTGTAAAGGAAGACATGCTTTATTTGGAGGAAAGAGTTTCATGAAACCATTAGAGGATGGAAAAAATGGAGCTCGGTGATAAGTTTTTGATGGTATAAAGAAAGGAAAGAGAGAGAGATAAAGTGTTGCGAGGATTTGTAGGAGTGGGAAGAAAATTCGGACGACATTTGGTTTGACTTATCAAGACCGGTTGATAATCCTCCGTTCACGATCTGTTGGCCAAGTTGACTTTTTGACTTTTTTCGAAAGTTTGTGATGATAGATTTTAAATTGTATTTTTGGAGTTTAGTTTTTTTTTACAAGGTACTACGAGTGTTGTAGTACTCTGTAAAAAAATCTAAACTTCAAAAATTCAATTTGAAATCCAACATCATAAAGTTCCAAAATCATCTATAAATTATTTTTGGCCAACAGATCGTGGACGGAGGGAGTATTTGTTTCTACTCAAAGACAAATTTTATACTCCCTCCATTTTATGGAATTTGACACATTTGTCTTTTGGGACTTTCTGGCACGTTTTTCCGCGCTTCTTGATGACGGGTTTTAAAATGTATTTTTGAAAATGGATACTTTTAAAACCCGTCATCAAGAAGCGTGGAAAAACGTGCCAAAAAGTCCCAAAAGGCAAAGGTGTCAAATTCGATGAAATGGAGGGAGTACTATGTAATTTGTTGTTTTTTGCTTCTCAATTCTTATTTGTTTGTACAATATGATCAAAATCACTTGAGGTCCTCTATCTTCATTATAGTGTACCATATCAATTGATATCTTTTAATTTATTTTTACTTTTATTTTTAATTTCTTGATATTATGATTAAATCTGATTTTAAACTACTTAACTATGGTTCACCCATCCAATTAGGGTTAATTATTTGTTTTTTTAATAATTAATTTCAATTTTATTAGTTAAAAAATGAAAAAAAAATGCTTAAAAATAATTATATATTTTAATTGAATTAATGAACCATTGTTAATCAGTACTCCCCCATCCTCCATTTATAATTAAACACTAATACTATATTGGGACATCCTCCATTTCTTGACTCTTTCTATTTTAGGACGTAAGCCACATATACACTTTAACACTTTAATACTATTAAAAATATTAGGTAAGCCCATAGTTATTCCACCTTAATACTTTAATTTTATTAACATGTCATCAAAACATATTAAACTTCATGCCCGGCATTTTAGGCAAAAAATAGAGGATGGAGGGAGTATAATAATTGGGAGAACTTTAAAAGTAGCCACTTCCACTAAATGTATAAGTTTTATAAGCACAACTATAAAAACATACTCCCTCTGTCCTCCATTTACTGACCCTGTTGACTTTTTAGATGATTTTGGAGCTTCGTGATGATGGATTTTAAATTGAATTTTTTGAGATTAGTTTTTTTTACATGATACTATAACACTCGTAGTACCTTATAAAAAAAACTAAACTTCAAAATTTCGATTTTAAATCCATTATCACAAAGCTTCAAAATTATCTAAAAAGTCAACAGGGTCAGTAAATGGAGGACGGAGAGAGTATGTATTCTAGCCACTTTTGGGGTTAAAAGTCTAAAATGCCCTTGCACATTGGGTCAAAAAGGTTTAAGTAAACTTGTTTGTGTATATTTTATTTGTCATTTAATTTTAATCAATAAAGCTGGTGGTAATTAAATTTAAAAATACTTGCAACATCTAAAATCTGCGAAAAGATAATTAAAATCATAAAAATCTGACAATAAAAAATTGAAAAATAAAAAACGCATTAATATAAATTCAATTACAAAATCTAAATTTATTCACTTCATTCAATTAAAATAGGTTATGAGCATTAAATCTAACATCCTTTAATTAAACAAAATATAAAAAATCAACATATTTTTTCACTTTTATTACAACAATAATGAAAACCACGGAGAATAGAATTTGAAGCGGAGCATTTGCAAGTTTTCGGCGTATTTTTCGTGGAATCTCAAATATTTTTTGTTGGTCGTATCTAGGTACGTTTATATTCAATTTTAGGCTTCAAAATACACTTTAAAAAATCATGTTCTACGTTACACGGTTGAGTCGATATGTACACGATTGACTTTTTTCTCTTATATGATGATTTGTTGATGTTTATGACATAACTATTAGTTCAATAGGTTGATTAAGAACATATGAAGCGAATATGAACCGTATTTTTGAAATTATAAGGGCTACACATTTGTAATTTGTTAGTACGAAATACAACCGTGTACATGCCTATTTATGTGTACACGGCTAGGTGTAGCCGTGTGTATTTTTTGAATTTTTATATAATTAGTATTTGTTGGTTTTTTTATACTCGGTTGCATCATTACACGGTGGAATATACATGTCTTGCAAGAGTGAAGAACACACGAGACCTAAATGTCCGTTGCGATCTAGTGAGTAGATTTGATACTGTTTTGTTAGTGCGGAACATGATTTGTCAGAGTTTACTTCGATGATTGTTTAGAATTTAATTGGATGATTTAGCATTTAATTTGTTGTGTTGGGGAAATGATTTTGATAGACGCAGTAAAAAGTTGACAAAATGGTCAAATGATGGAAAAAAAAAATATTAAGCTTCGGCGTGTACACAATTGATTGTATATGTACACGGTTGAAGCTCAACCATATAACAATCAAAAATTGATAGAAGTCAATATTTTAGGGGGTTACACGGTTGTAAGTATTTGTACATGGCTACTAGACCCTAACCGTGTACCCTAGCCATGTAACAGTCAAACACTCCAAATAATTTGATTTTAGAGGCTAATTATTAGATTTGATGTAATGTATATTATGCTTGATAGTTGATTATTTAGTTTAACCACCGATAGTTGAGGTTAATACTGATTGTAGTTCTATGGACATATAGGTTAGAATTGAGATTCAATTACATCAACTGCTTGTATTTGTATAGATAGTTCATTGGAATGATTTTGTAACTATTAATTTTAGTTTAATTTGCGAAAAATGCATTATACAATCAATTTTGCAATTTATGTTATTTTTTAGATTTTTTTTTAATTTTTGTTCTTCATTACACGGTGGAACACATTCTTACACGGCTGAAGGGTGGTACACAGTTGAACCTCAACCGTGTACAGGCCGAAAGTTCAACATAATTTTTTAATAAAATTTAGAAAATTCCAAAACTCCAAAATCACGAGAAAATGTCAAATTCTATCAAAATGGATCATATAATTTAAAAATTTAACATAACGCAATCTATTCTATGAAATCCGAAAATAAAACATAGTGCAATCTATAAAAAAAAATCCAACAGAACACCATTTTATTCGCTAGTTGCCAATCTAAAATTCTACGTCCTAACCACCTTCGATAATGCTGGACTTGTTGCAATGTATCGCCCAGAATCATTCTTTCTACCGAACTGAGGATACGATCGACGTACATGCATGCGCATGCTCGGCAATTGTCGGTGTCGACTTGACAATATTTGGAGGAAATTGGCATAAAACACACATCCAAAAAATTGGTGCTTTTGAACATGTGGATGTTGCTCCCAATAGTGTGCAGCAACTAGGATCCTTGGAAATAATCGAGTCACATGAAGGAGTTGAATTATTCGGAGCAAGCCAATGTCGACTTCGTTTATTAAATAAAGTGAATCATAGACCTCTACCCTCCATTTTTGTATGTCGATTTGAATCGTAATCCAGTGATCCTTCCCGACGTGGCATACCATTATAAACTATAAATAAAAAAAAATTAGTAGTTATACAAAAATATTAATTGTTCAAAATTTTAATATTCAAAACTTACATATTCTCCTTGAAGCCTAACCGCGTACGACTAACCTTAATAATCGTATAAACCTCAAACTATTCATGCTTTCAATGTCAATAATTAAATTAATTTAGCAATACAAAAATTACAAAAAATTAAAAAAATTGAAAAAATCACATACTGACGGCAGCAGGGCTGCCTGGGCTGACGGAGTCGAGGTTGTCGACGTGGGGCTGCACGGAGACGCGAGCTGCTCTATCTCCGTTGGACTCGGTGCTGCTCATTTTTGGCAATGGCGTGAAGGACGACGACGACAGAAATTTCTTGGGGTGTTACATGGTCGATTTTTTCAGGGTTCATGGTCGGATATTGTTCTTGCTTTCACGGTCGTCGATCGAGCACGTGAGGGAGGGGATTCACCACTGTTAATTTTAGGTAATTCACGGTTGAATTTTTTTCTTCATGGTTGTGAACAAAATCGAAGAGAGAGAGGAAAGGGGAAGAGAGAGAGAGAGAGAGAGAGAGAAGAGAGAGTGCTCATAAAGTGGGGTAGTGGTGGGGTAGGTTTAATTTTAAATTTTGTCTTTTTTTTGCATGTTTTGTTTTATTGTGTTTCTTTTTATTCTAAATTACAAGTGAGGTTCACTTTTGGGGTATGTATATCTTTTTACCTCAAAAGTGGCTAGAAAATATATGTTTTTATAATTGTGGCTATAAAACTTATACATTTAGTGAAAGTGACTACTTTTACATACTAACATTAATATTAAACTAAATCATATTACAGTCGTCGATGCAGCGGATAAGCCTCTTACGTCTCCCAGCCATCGCCGACCGTTGTTCGAGACATCACTTGTGATGAGAATTTGATGAAGAAGCACAGAAATCTATATCTATATATATATTAAAGTAAAATCATTTGCTTTGTTTTTTTTCCTGCCCAAATATGCCTTTATCCCCGCCCAAATTGCATGGACCATGCAAATAGCTAATTTTTATATTCATTGATGATACATTTTGCTTTTATTTTTTTTATTAATTTAATTAGACACTTCCCAATGCACTAAAATTATCCTTTCCGAATTCCGACACAACCTCTTCAATATCATGCGGCCTCTTCAACTTCCTTTACAAGCCATTCTTTGCAATCAATTCTTTTTCTCTTTCCAGATATTTCTCTCCGAAGAATGAGCGACAAGAACGGAAGATGGTATCAACGATCGTCGATGATATCCTCAATTTAAAGATTGAGCTTAGTCTCTGTATGATTATATCTGCCGTAAAATCTTAGTTTTTTCTTCCATAGTGTAGTATTAGGTATGCAAATATTCACCAATTTTTTCCCCAATTTTTCTTCTTGAACAATTTTATTTTTATCTAAAACTTAAAAACCGGTTTGATATTTCTCATCGATTCGCAATTTATGAAATTCAAATTCTAATTACATGGTAACTATTTATGCGCCTCTAATATTACTTTTTCACTCTCTAATGGTATTTGTTAATGTACTGGTATCAGGATATCAAGATTGAGTTAGATGTTGTTCCGATCAATTTTGTTAATGCTCTAGACTCCAGTAGCTCATTTTATTTATTTCCTTATTTTTTCACCTACAAACTTTTCTTTAGCTATAGGAATCTGTATGTAGGTGTGCACAATGACATAGGTGAAAGATGGGGATTAAGACCTAATTACAAGTCACCATTGCAAGATTGCAGTTCAGTTTGAAGATCACAGGGATTTCTGTAATGCTTTGAAAGGTTTTATTTGCTTCTTACCAAACATTTTTTAATTGCTTCTTACCAAGCCATAATTTGATCCTTTTAACATTTTAATAGAATTTGATCTTATATTCTTATTTTATTTGCTTCTTACCAAGCCATAATTTGATATTTTTAACCTCTAAACAGATTTGGCTGGCTTTTAGATAAATTGAGTTGCCAGTATCATTGTGAAAAATTTATTATCCATTTCTTTGAATTATATGTTCAAGTGTTGTCTTTGTGCGCAAATTAAAGTATTATTCTTCATGGCTCCATGCATGCTGATGTTGGTGTATAATGTAGAAACATTGCTGTGGAGAAGCATTCGTTTTTCCTATTAAACTTTAATCATTGTTTTCCTTTTCTCAAATAGAGTTTGAAATGTTGATGCACATTTCACTTCAGAGAAATTTTGTAATTCTTTTTGTGAATGTGTATTTTGAAGCTTTCATGCGCTCTTAGATATCTGAAAGGATGTAAAAGTGGCCAAGCTAGAGTATTGTTCCTTTGTGTATAGAGATTGATAATAAGAAGGCACCATTTTGTATTAATTGCATTATCCTTAACTTAAGCTTTGATGTTTTCGAAGGTACATATTTCGCTTTCCTTAACAACCACACCTTTGTATATTTTAACATGCTATTATAGTTTAAATTTTATAATATTACTTTGTATATTATTTGCCAATACGAACAACAAAGACATCATTCGTCATTATTTGATAAAGAAAAAAAAAATGAGAGAAGATCGTAAGAAGCGTACAAGTAAAGTGGTGATGCTGAAGAAAAAATATGAACTTCGAATGTCTAATATATATTAAAATCGAATTCAAATATAATATTTTGAAGAAAAAGTAAGAGGTCTAAATTAAAATAAATTATTTCTGATCATACAAATTTTAAAACATGTGCCATGATAATTAAAACCAATCTATAAGATAATGCACAGAGTTAAAAAATAAGTTTTCTAAAATAACTTGCAAATAAGTATGTATGATATATACATTTATTAATATTTTAACTTTGTTTTGCAAGTTTATAATTGTAAAATTATTTATAACATTGAGCCGCGCAGGTGTCAATCTAGTAACAAGGAAACTGAAATCAGAGGCAGGCTCTTGCTTTGATTTGTTCTGTTGTATAGGGAGAATTTTTGTGGTAGAGACTTTGAAATTTTGAAATGGTGAATGATCAAGGTTTTTGATCTCATATTTAAATCACAAGTCGTCTTATGGGAGACATTTTTAATAAAAACATTTTACTATGGCTTTTGAAATGTTCCAAAAACAAATATACGTTTCCATTTATAGCATTAGTTTTCAAAGTTATTTAAAACGTGAGTCGCCGTCGTTGACCTCCATGGCTCTGCCTCTCCCCCAATTAGGGTTTTCAGGAACCTGCATCCACTCACATTGGATCCCCCCTTAATCCGCCGCCACGTGGCAAAATTCAATTTCTCTTATTAGGGCATTTGAGTCATTTTACCAATTTGCAGCTTTTAATTTGAATTATTGTTATAGACAATGTAACTATGGTTAGTTTGCAATCCCCTTTGACATTTATTTAAGTCAGAGTTTTCTCCTCTGCTTCTTCCTCACAATCAATCTGTCGCCCGAAACGGGCGCCGCCGCCTCCTTTGCCGGTGCCATGGACGTCGAAGCCCAACCGCTCCGCCACATCAGCTGCCTCATCTACGAAGAAACACGTGGTACAAAATGGCTCATCAATCTCTAGACCCTTCACCATTACCCATCATTTTTCATGAATTTTCAACTTCACCAAGGTTCCCTTAACCATCCTTCACCCCCTATCATCCGGTTCAAGAAGAAAAGGCTCTATTCAAGGCTCAAAATGGGACGACAATGGTAATGAAAGATAGGTTAGTGTTTAGGGAAAATAGGCTAAACAATGATGGCCTAAGATTATCTCCTAATTATGCACACATGTAATACTTCTAACAAGAGTATCAAGGCAAGTTCTAGTAAAGAGAATGCAATGCAAGATCAAGCTCTCAAGAAAGGATATTCACTATGTAAAATGCATAGTTTAAGGCTCAAAATCCTCTCAAGCTTTTTGTCTAGGGCCTAAGTGCCTAAGATCAATTCTTCCAAGCTATTCAAGTGAAATAACCCTAATCATGCTTGACTCAAACTTGAGAAATTTCAAAAATATCACCATTTTAGCATCAATCATTGGCATCTCACCCAAATACACTTGAGCAATTAAACACGTTCTTTCACATTCACACATGCAAGCATTCATTTAACCTTTTCAATTTTCCAAAAATTTCGCACTCAAGCTCCAATCAATCAACAAAATCATCATCACCAAAGATTCTCCATTGTAAGCTCACATTCAATAAACCAACAAACTAAATAAGGATTTTTTTATCAATTAAGCTCATCGACCCAAACTCATCACCAAACCAAAATAAGCAAAAATCATCCATTTAACCCCAATCAACCACAATCATCAAGCAAGCCTAAGCATATAATCAACAAACACATCAAATAGAAGCTTGAAAAATATCAAAAGTAAAGTAATTTAAATTCCTTATCCTACCCCCCTCCCCCAAACTTATTTTAGAACATAAGGTCTAAAATGAGTTTGGAGGGAAGAATAATAAGAAATTTAAATTACACTTACAACGGTCCAAAGCTAGGTTGATGATGGTTTTGAAAGCCTTTCACTCTGTTGCTTGCTTGATTAGTTGATTCTCTTCTCCCATTTGTTCCAAACACAAAAATAAAGACAAATTAAGAAAAATGACTTAATCACAAACCAAGATCAAAAACTAAAAATGAACTAAAACTAACTAAAAACGAAGAATAAAGAGATAGTTGTTGGGGTGCCTCCCAACGAGCGCTTAGTTTAACGCCGTTAGCTCGACGATACCTCATTGCCCTTTCAAGGGACTTGAAATGACTTCCAACCTCGATCAAATGTCAACCCATCATCAAGTTCTTCAAGCTCCGGTTCATCCATTCTTGACTCATCCGGTTCGTCCATAACTCTCGACATATGGAATGTTTTCTTTTCTCCATTCATTCGAAGGGTGATAATTCCTTCGAAAACATCAATGAGGGCTCTACTTGTGGCCAAAAAGGGTCTCCCGAGTATTAAAGGGATGTCTCGATCCTCCACTATATCAAGGACAATGAAATCTACGGGGTAAACGAGTTTCCCTACCCTTATAAGCACATCTTCCACAATGCCCCTTGGATATGAAATTGAACGATCCGCCATTTGAAGAGTAAGTGAAGTAGGCTTAAGAGTTCTAATCTTCAAACGATTGAAGATGGAAAGAGGCATCAAATTCACACCGGAGCCCAAATCACACAAAACATTCCTAAAATCACAACCCCCAATCTCACAAGCGATATTAAAACCTCCCGGATCCTTTTGCTTCAACGGAAGTTTTCTTTGCAAGATAGCACTACACTCCTCTGTCAAATTTATGGTCTCAAATTTACCAAACTTTCGCTTGTTAGAAATGGCTTCTTTCAAAAACTTGGCATAGCTAGGCATATCCCTCAATGCATCAAGTAAGGGGATGTTGATTTGTACCTTATTGAAAATGTCTTGAAACCTCTTCATCTTCTCATCAAACTTCGGCTTTGCTAGATGATGAGGGAATGGAGCCTTTGAGCTCACATCATTGGTGGGAGGAGGGGCCTCCTTTGTTGCTTCATTCTTTTGACTTTCATCTTGAATAGCTTTTCCTTTAGACTTTTTCTTCATCTCATACGAGGCTCGATTTTCATTTTCATACGGAATGTCTTCAACAACCGGTGCTCCCATTTCTTCTCCAAGCTTTGCATGATTCTCGTAAGTTCTTCCACTCCTCAAAGTAATGGCATTACTACCATTCCTCCCATACAAGTTCTCATCATCCGAATCAAGAGGTAATGCTAAACCTTTCAAACAATTCGGCTCAACTTGATCTTGAGAAGCTTTTGGAGTTGAAGTAAGAGTAGTACCTTGTGGTTTCTTGTAGAACTTTGCCTTCTCATTAAACTTCTCTTCTCCAAGTAACTTCTTTATCTCGGAAACATAATAAGCACCTCTTCTTCTTTCCATCAAATTC
Organism: Mentha longifolia; assembly: GCA_001642375.2. Classification (NCBI taxonomy): domain Eukaryota; kingdom Viridiplantae; phylum Streptophyta; class Magnoliopsida; order Lamiales; family Lamiaceae; genus Mentha; species Mentha longifolia. Next base: position 25,483,958 of record CM038115.1, read on the forward strand.
TTGTCCTCCGACCACGGAATTCCATTGTTGAGCTTCATCCTTTTATGATATTCATGAATCTCTTCCTCCGACTTGCTTTCTATGTCTTCCAAAGGAGGCCAATAATCCGGGACTCTCACGGAGTATATATCATTAGCGAAACTCTTTAGTGTGTCCATTCCTTCTCATAAAGGCTATGATCATGAGACGGATCCCAAGGAGGGACGCTTTGACCACCCCACTTTTTCCTCATATAGAATGGCACATATGGCTTTTTGTCCTCTTGGATCTCTTGTGAGGGTTTGGAAGATACTTCACTCACCATATGGATTGCGTTGCATTGTTGCTTCGGATTTTCTTGAGCCTTGCTAAAGGATTCTCCAAACTTGTGTTGAGTAGTAAATTGGTTAGCCATTTGGCTAATTTGGCATTCCATCATCTTGACTTGCTTTGACAATGAAGTGAGTGAATTCTCCAAGGCATTGACCTTTTGGCCGGTTTGAGTGATGAAGGAGCTTTGTTGATTTGCCATTTGTTGGACAAGTTGCTCAATAGAAGGAGATGTCTTCTTAGGTTCTTCAATCACCCCTTGGGAAACGGAGAATCCGGGATATGGAACTTGAGCATTGCTAGGATTTCCATAAGAGGGATTGGGAGGATTCCTAGTGTTGGGATTGTAGGCTTGATAGCCTCCTTGTTGACCATACAAATAACCACCTTGTTGATTGCCTTGAAATCCCCCTTGGTGTCCATGAAAACCTTGCTTGTTATAATTGCCTTAAGGACTTTGATTAACATAACTCACATTTTCATCTCTATTGAACTCCAAAGTCTCTCTTGAGTAATCACCATGCATTTGAGTTTTCCTTTCATCTTCATATGTTTTCTTCAAGTTGGCAAGCTCCAAGGCTAAAGCATCATACCTTGCATCCTCAAGAACCGAGTTCACCTTCTTGGTAGGGCCCCTCTCCATGGGCCATTGATAACTATTGGATGACATCTCCTCTATGATCCTAAGAGCTTCTTTAGCGTTCCGATTCACAAGGCAACCACTGGAAGTTGCATCCACTATGCTCCTTGTGTGGGGAGAAAGACCACTATAGAAATTCACAATTTGTTGAGCCTCGCTAAAGCCATGTTGAGGGCACTTGCGTAGCAAGTCCCTATACCTCTCCCAAGCTTCAAATAAAGTTTCATCCACATGTTGTGAGAAGTGTGAGATCTCCAAAATGAGCTTTTGAGCTTTGGAAGGAGGGAAGTACTTGGCAAGGAAGGTTTTGCACAATTTCTCCCATGTGGTGATCTCTCTCTTATCAAGGCTCTTAAACCACTCTTTGGCTCGATCCCTCAAAGAAAAGTTGAAGAGCTTCATCCTAATGGCATCCTCCGGCACTCCATTATACTTCACCATATCACATATCTCAAGAAATGTGCTCAAATGAGCATTAGGATCTTCATCGGGCCTCCCTCCAAATTGTTCGGATTGGACCATTTGGATAAGGCCGGTCCTTATCTCAAAATTATTTGCATTGACATGAGGTCCCCATGCTCCTCCTTGAAATTGATCCGTGGGAGATTCAAATATTTGGTTAAGAGGAGGTTGTTGAGCCTCATTTGCCCTCCTTTCTTGCTCCTCTTTCCATGCTCGAAATTCTTCCATTTCTTTCATAAGAACCTCCATACCTATAAAACAAAAATAAAAATAAAAACAAATGCTTGAATTAGTAACTTAATAACCAAATCGACTATTGAAACTCAAACTAAGCATTCCCCGGTAACGGCGCCAAAAATTGGTCCGTCCTACTTTTGAGGGTAGGATGCAATAATAACCGATTGAGTAATCGAGTCGAACCACAAGGAATGCAAGGACGCTCAAGTTTCAAGTAGTAACCTAGCTACTAAACCTACTATCCAAGCTACAATATATCATGTTTTTGTATTTTTCCAAAGATTAATGACAAATGCAAATAACAAAATCAACTAGCAAACAAGTATCGAATGATAATTATCAATAGAAGAAATTATGGTTCCAAATATAATCCAACATTCACTAGAAACATAGGTTTTGGAATTTGTTAGGATAAACCGATTTAATCCAATTCATACGGGAATTCCTTATAGGATATACATCAATTCTTTTCTCAAAGCAATCAATGTAAGTGGATTAACCTATGACATCTATCTCCGCTAGGTCTCAAGATGCATAAATCAACTCCCAATAGCTCAATTAGTTATCTAGAATCTCCTACTAGCAAGAATTACTAATATGTTGTGGTTTGATGCCAAGTGTTATGAACTAAAGCCTACTAAGCATTTAACCAAACACCTTGTATGCACTCAATGATGGCCAATCAATCATGCAATAAAATCAAGTCCCAAACCACACGACATATGAATTAGAAGGTAAATCCAACAACAAAATCCAAAAACCTAATTTTCTAGATCATATCTTCATATATTGGAACCAAAAGGAAATTAGCTAGACATAATTAAAGAAAATAAACCATGGAAAGTAAATGAAATCATGCTTAAAAGGAAAAGAATTTAATAAGGAAGAAGAAGATGGTCTTGAATTTCAAATCCACAAAGTATAGCTTCAACAATCTTCAAAATACTAAACAGGAAAGAAGGAGAATATTCTAAGGTTCTTGGGAGAATAAAATATACAAAAGATCCACAAATGGGGTGAATTCTAAGATTAAATACATTAAAAATCGAGTTTGAGCCGAATCGGGGCGAAACGGGACGAACCGGGGCGAGTTTGGGCGAACTGAACTCGCCCCTTAAGTGAAGAAGGGCGGCTGACCGGCGACCGGCTGGACCGCCGGCTGGGTCGCCGGCCAGGTCGCCGAACCCTCTGTGGTCTGTGGCGGTCCAGAGGAGGGGAGCCGGCGGCCGGCTGGACCGCTGGCTGGGTCGCCGGTCGTCCTCTTCCTTGACCGGTCAACTCTTCGTCTCTTGCGCGTTTTCTCCGTTTTTGCTCGTTCTCTCTCATACGAACTCCGATTTACGAACCGCTTTTTGCTACGGCTTCCTAACGAGCTCCTCTTCAACATGGAATGATCAATTTGGCCAAGAAAGTTCTTCATTAACCTGCAAAAAGACACAAAGAGACTCGAGAGAATGAGGAAAACATAAACGAACTTGACCTAGTGAAACCCTAACTCTATAAATTCAAATTCCACATTTTTAACCCTAGGTTTCACCCTAATTAAGCTCGACTCTTCCTCATTTCCAGCCTTCGATCCTTAACCACATGAATGCTCTTTCAATCTTACAAAAATAGATCGAAAACCGAGAGAAAATGAGAAAGATAGAATGTATGCTACAAGTTAAAAAACCCTAGCATTTTTAGCATTTAAGCACATAAATCGAGATTTAAACATATGCAAAATACACTCAACATGCACATAAAATACGTGTTAATCAATATGCAAAGCCGCCATATTGTCGCAATAAAGAGGCAATGGTAGAGAAACTTTTATACCAAAATCTGCAAGCAAATAGCTCAACCATTGGAGCTCCCGGACTGAGCTGCCCAAAGCCCTATATTCTGCTTCGGCGGATGAGGCAGAAACAGTGTTTTGCTTTTTGCACCTCCATGAGATCAAGGAAGTTCCAAGGAAAACACAGAATCCTGTTAGTGATTTTCTTGTATCAGGGCAAGACCCCCAGTCAGCATCTGCATAAGTAGTGACTCCAAAAGTTGATGAAGAAGAATAGAAAAGACCAAGGGAAGGATTCCCTTTCAAATACTTCACCACATGTAAAGCAGCCTGAAGGTGAGCATCTGTGGGCTTATGAACAAATTGACTCAACTGCTGAACCGCATAACTGAGGTCTGGCCGAGATAGATTAAGATATAGAAGTCTCCCCACTAACCTTTGATATACTTCTGGATCATCTAACCTATTATCTCTACTCTCTGAGAGATGAGTTCCTGGTGGAAGTGGTGTGTGCACAGGGACACAACCTGTGAGTCCAACTGATTCTATGAGATCCAATATGTATTTCCTCTGATTAAGAATAATCCCAGAAGTTCCTCTAACCACTTCCATGCCAAGAAAGTAATGTGCTGGACCTAAATCTTTAATGGTGAAGGCATGATGCAACTGTTGTTTCAATTCAGTAATAAGATCTTCATCTGGTCCAGTGATAACAACATCATCCACATACACCAGTAGACACAGAAAAGAAGACCCTGAACCCCTTACAAATAGACAGTGATCATGAGCAGATTGAGTGAATCCTGTGTTAATGAGCACCCTACTAAACTCATGATTCCATTCCCTAGACGCTTGCTTAAGACCATAGAGGCTTTTCACTAACTTACATACCTATCCAGATTTAGCTTTTGTATATCCAAGAGGTGGTTTCATGTAAATATCATCGTGTAGAAAGCCATGGAGAAAAGCATTGTTCACATCAATTTGATGGATAGGCCAAGAGCAACTAGAAGCTATAGCAAAGAAAACCCTGATAGAAACTAGTTTTGCTACCGGTGAAAACACTTCATGATAATCTATACCTTCTTCTTGGTCGAAACCTTTAGCTACTAATCTAGCTTTGCACCTATCCACCTCTACATTAGCCTTCAATTTGAGTTTATAAACCCATTTACTACCAATGGGTTTCTTTCCTTCAGGTAAAGAAACAAGATCCCAAGTATGATTACTCTCTAGAGCATTTAGCTCATCTTGCATAGCCTGAACCCACTCAGGCATAGCACTAGCCTCGTTATAACTAGTAGGCTCTTTCCCAGTTGTGAAATTAAACAGATAAGCTACATAGTCACTACTGAACTGTGGTGACACAACATATGGGAAAGTAGAAGGAGTAACTGAAGAAGTAGGCTGTAGAGTGGTACCAGTTTGTAGATTTCCCACATAATCCTGCATCCAAACAGGTGGATTACGTTCCCTAATATTTCTCCTTACTGGTACTTGCTCATGTGCTGCAGCAGGAACAACTACCGTGTTTGGTTGTGAAGCAACTTCCACCACTGGTTCTTCTTCAGTCACTGCATCACCTTCATTCTCTATGATGTCCATATCATCATCTCCTACAATATCCACCAGAGGTAATTGGTTCTCTACGGGTCTTTCAACTGTAGTAGAGAAAGGATAAGTATCTGGAAAAAAAATTTACATCTCTAGAAGTAAATATTTTCTTACTTTCGAGATCATAGAGGAGAAAACCTTTGTGAACTATGTCATATCCCACAAAAGCACATTTGTGGCTCCTTGAATCAAATTTCCTTTTCCTAGGAGATACATTTGCTGCATAGGCCAAGCAGCCAAAAGGCCTGAGCATACTCATATCTGGTTTTGTTCCAAACAAAATCTCATATGGAGTTCTCCACCCTATCACTTGGCTGGGCATCCTATTTATCATCCAGGTGGCAGTCAATAGAGAATATGGCCAAAACCGTTCAGGTAAATAACTCTGAAACATAAGTGCCCTTGCAGAATCTAAGAGAGTTCTATGTTTTCTTTCTACAATGTCATTCTGTTGTGGTGTATAAACACATGAATTCTGAACCAATATGCCATAAGAATCCAGCATTGCCTTGAATCTGTGATTGAGAAATTCACTCCCATGATCTGATCTGGCCATCTTAAGAACTCTTCCAAACTGTGTATGTACCATTCTAATATAGTTGTGAAACAACTCATAGACCTTCTCCTTGTTATCCAGCAAGTATGTCCAAGTCATTCTGCTATAGTCTTCCACTATAGTCAACATATACTTTGCTCCACACAAATTCTCAGCAGAATAAGAACCCCATAAATCAACATGAACCAGCTCAAATAGACTATCTGTTCTTCTATTCAAGACAGGAAATGGTTCTCTACACTGCTTAGCCTTGAAACAGATATCACATTTTTCAAGTTCCTTAACCAAAGTATCTGTAAACTTCTCTGTAATCCAATCCATATGTCTCATAGTTGTAACAGAGGGATGTCCCAAGAAGACATGCCATTGATGAGCACTCAACTTCTGAGGTTCAAACAGATTGCAGAAATAATTTTCAATAACACCTTCTATTACATACATGTTCTTAACCATATTCCCAATACCCAAAATTTTATCATTTTCTTGTCCTTGAATCAAACAATGAGTAGGTAAGAAAGTCACCTTAGCTGCAGAATCTTGTATTAACTGAGCAACTGATATCAAGTTATGAGTAAAACCTGGTATTAGAAGCACATCTTTCAAGAAAATACTCTTACTTATCCCTGCATCACCTGCATGAGTAACAACCTTGATAGTCCCATCAGGCAGATGAACATTCACCGGTTCCAGCAACTTGTAGGATGACACTAAGAGATCCATGTCATGACATACATGAGAACTTGCTCCTGAATCTATTATCCAACCTTGTTTAGTCATGCTTGGTACTATGGTAAAAACATAATCCCCTTCAAATGGTGTAGTCTTATCCTTTCCTCCCCTTATCATGTTAACATCAGTTCCACCTCCATTTCCTTGTTCCCTTTGTGTGAACTGATTGAAACACTTTGCTATCTCAACTTGTATCATCTTTGTCATGTCCATTGGAAGCTCTGTCCTGTAGCTTCTGTCATTGTCTGATCTAGATTCTGCATCATCCTCCATGTAATTGATCCTTTCACTACTTCTGTTTTCCTTTAATTTCTTGTACCAATCAGGATATCCATGAAGCTTGAAGCATTCATGTGCTTCATGTCCATTCTCTTGGCAATGAGTACATCTCAACCTTCTTCTCTCTTCTTTTGTCAACCTCCTCTGATAAGGTCCTTGGTTTCCTCCTTTCTGATTAAAACCAGTTCTATTCCCTGTATTTGCTGATCTGTAAGGTGCTTGTCTACCCAACTGCATTGCCATCCTTGGATCTATTTCAACTCTTCTATTCTGAATCATGATTTGATCTTCCACTTGCACCACCATACCATATGCCTTCTCCAATCCTGGTAATGGTTCTAGTAATAATATCTGTTGCCTTGCTTGCTCAAACTCATCTCTCAGACCTACCAAAAACTGCAACATTCTTTGTTGATCTTCTCTTTCCAAGTATATTCTCTCAGCATCACAGCTGCAGCTCACCCCAGGTATCAACATATCTAACTCATTCCATAATCCAGTCAAGTTAGTAAAGTAGATCAAAACTGACTGATCTCCTTGTTTGTAAGAGAAGATTTCTTTCTGCAACTTGTATACCTTGGGTCCATTACACTTTCCCAACCTTCTATGTAATGCTTCCCACAGCTTAATAGTATCAAAATGATTAAAAGCACTATGCAACTCTTTAGAAATCGAGTTCATAATCCAGTTTGTTATCATGTAATCTACTTTTACCCATGCCTTATAATACCTACTACCAACATGCTGTTCTGGAAATCTACCATCAAGCAATTCAAGTTTACCACGAGCACCTAAAGCGCGTTTAATCGAACGACTCCACTGGTAGAAATTTGTAGTAGTCAAATGATCGGAGACTAATTGCATACCAGGATGGTCCGAGGGTTGCAGATGCAGAATTTCTCGAATATCCTTTCCAGTCAGCTGCAATTCTTCATCATCCTCATACCAGTCGGTGTCTGTATCACTTGAATCTATAATCTCCCTTCCTTCTCCATCCTTCATGCCAGAACCTCCCTCACCTTCAGTCCTGAACAGCTCTCGCCAGTGTGGATTCTTCTTCTTCTTCACCATTGTTTGAAACAGAAAAAAAACTTGAATCTAAGAATTCTAGCAGCGATTAAGATCTAGATCGAAGTCTGAACCTGCTCTGGATACCATGTAGAAAACAAACTTGTATATACTTGATTCATAGTAAAATATTGTTTTGAATAAGAAGATTCATCATCATTCTACAGCTATTCCTCAGCTATTTATAGTACGAGCTGAAAGAAGAAAGTAAGCTTAAAGAGTACGCACACACACATCACATGCTACGACTAACAAGAGCCGTTAAATCACTTATTACATCAATGTCTAGGATTAAAACAACTAGATAAAGAAACAAGTAATCAAAAGCTTCCACATCAGCCACTTTGGCATCCTGCATGGCTTCTTTTCTCCAGCTCAGCTGCACCTTTATCACGTACATCAGCACACTTCCATGAATCACTACAATCCCACCTTGTACGATTATTTTTCGATATAAATCTGGAATGGATGATAGTCGCCTTCGGCACATCCCAGTTTGGAAAAGGTATGTTGCCTATGAAACCTGGGTTAGTTGCTGTGCGATTCCTTTTCGAATGATGCCAATGTGTTTGATGAAATGACGCAGACGTATACAACTTGAAGCCGAAGCAGTACGGTCATTATACGATACCACGACTTCTGCATTTAATATGAGAACGAGGACCCGCCAACTTGATGTTATCCTGCATTTTTTTATAAGTCGGCAGGTAAAACATGGCGACCAAAGCCGCCTCAATCATTTCATCATTTATGGCTAAGACAGAACGAATCTGAGCATGAATCTGTATCCGGTTTCCGTAGCTTTGTTATTTCTTAGCCTCTTCATCATATTCTCATCTTATTGTAATGATGCAGCTGACATTGGGGGTGATATTTCTATCAACTGCGGCTCAACTGGAGCTTCTCCGGCAAGCAACGGCAGACTATGGATCGGTGACTTACGCCCGAAACTCTCCTCCATGCTGCAGCTAAGAGGCTTATCAGCTGCGTCAACGGCCTTCCATCAGTTGAGCTCTGTTGTTCCACTTCCTCACAAGACGGCAAGAATCTCTCGTTTTCAATTCTCATATGCATTTCAGCTTAAATCAGGTCAGAAAATTATCCGCCTTCACTTTAATCCCACTCCATACAGAGGTTTTGAAGGGTTGAAAGACTTTTTTACGGTTGAAACGGGTCCTTTTACCTTGCTCAGTAACTTTAGTGCCTCTCTTACTGCTGATGCTCTTGGTGTGAATACTTTTGCTAAGGAATTCTGTTTGAACATACAAGAAAATCAACTGCTTACAGTAACTTTTTCTCCTGAAAATAGTCCATCACAGGATATATATACTTTCATTAATGGCATCGATATTATATCGATGGCAGCCAGTCTTTCGTACTTTGGTGGTGGAGATACTGGACTCCGAGTCATTGGTGAAAAGCATCCGGTCTATATTGATGATAGCACTGCACTTGAGATAGTGCATCGGCTACACATTAAACAGGATTCTGGTCTCTCTGCTGAAGATTTTGATGGCCTTTTTCCAAAGTGGGGAACACAGAGAGCAGATAAGGTAAAAAATAACACCTGGAAAATGCCGGTGGTGGTGGGATTCAGGTACTTGATCAGGCTTCATTTCTCAGAGGCAGGACTCAAGATTGCAGATGTTGGAGGCTCGATGTTTAAAATCCTCATTAATGAAATGATTGCTCACAGTAATAGTGAGATGGTGAATGGATTGGATCACAATAAGGTTCTCTTGCATAGGGACTAAATGGTAGTGATGAGAGGGCGGAAGCAAAATGGTAGACGTGATATCTTGATTTCTCTCCAGTCATATAATGAACTTGCAGATGGAATTGGAGTCTTAGAAGGATTTGAAATAGTTAAATTGAGCAACCCTGATGATAGTCTAGCTAGTCCAAACCCCCTCCCTCTACCTCAGAATTTGCAGTCCCACACACTTCGAAATTTGCTTTCAGTTCTTGGTTTTAAACATGCAAGTGCAACTGTTGCAATGGCTGTGATATCAGTATTGAGTGTCATTCTTCATAAGTTTCGGGAAATGTGGGAAGCTAGTAACATTCATGAGGACGAACCCAGGCCATCAGCGAAGGTGGAAAAACATTGTCGTCGTTTTTCACTAGCTGAGATCCAATCAGCCACTAGAAATTTCAACGGTGGACTTGTAATTGGAAGGGGTGGATTTGGTAAAGTCTACAAAGGCCTCATTGATAATGAGAAAAAGACAGTTTCTGTAAAGAGGTTACAATGGAACTCCAGGCAAGGGGCACGTGAGTTTCTAACAGAAATTGAAACACTTTCTGAGCTTCGACATATAAATCTCGTCTCTCTAATTGGATACTGTAGTGAGAACAGTGAAATGATTCTTGCTTACGAGTATATGCCTTGTGGTACACTGGCTGATCACCTGTACAAACTTGGAAGTGATTGTGGTTCCTTAAACTGGAAGCAACGCTTGAATATTTGCATTGGAGCTGCTCGTGGCTTGGACTATCTTCACACTGGCAATGGAATCATACATCGAGATGTAAAGGCCTCCAACATCCTCTTGGATGAAAATTTTATAGCTAAGGTCTCAGATTTCGGCTTGGCTAAAACTGAAGACAGAAGCAAGTTAAAGAGCCATGTTAGCACACTAGTTAAAGGCACGAGGGGTTACTTCGATCCTTATTATATCAAAAGTGGCAAACTGACAAGGAAAAGTGACATCTATGCCTTTGGGGTGGTTTTGTTGGAGGTATTATGTGGGAGACCAGCATTAGATCTAGGGGTTTTGGAGGAGGAGAAACTTCTGTCCAGTTGGGCCGTAGATAAGATTAATAAAGGAGAAGTTGATCAGATTGTATCTTCAATTTTGAGGGACGAAATCTGGTCAAACAGCCTGAAGACATTTGTGGAGGTTGCTGAAAGATGCTTGCTTGATGAGCCAAAGAATCGACCAACAATGTCTCAGATAGTGCTACAACTTGAGTCTGCACTTGAACAACAGGATCACAAAGAACAAACAGCAGTGCCAAATGACATAGCTCGGGTTGCTAATAATGCTAATGAAGACATAATATATTCTGAAATGGCTGAGCAATTAGATGTAGCCTCTGCTGAGGGATTCACAGAAATCTTTGACAGGGCAAGGCTAGAAAGACAATCTCCAGCTGATGAAGGTAGTGGGATCAAACAGAAAGCATATAAATACTCTCCAATTGACGAAGGAGATAGGAAGAAACAGAAAGCATATAGCCCATTAAGGTTCTGGGCATGGGGTTGGAACAGGATAAAACCATCTAAGAGAAAAGAATTGACAAGCTTGATATCAGGTATAGTTCATTCTGTCGAGATAAATTTTTGCACCATTGTAGTTCTACAGGTTTGGACCTGCTGTTTTTTATTTTTATGTAAATACTGCAATATTGCAGAAATTAGGGGATCATACGTTAAATTACCGAAGTTTGACCTTACTAGTATTGCCACTGCAACAAATCAGTTTTCCCCCTCACAGAAGATTGGAGATGGTGAATACTATTCTGAGTATAAGGTGACTTTCTCTAGAATGATATCATCTTTGTTTTTCCTTCCACAAGATAGTGCGGTGCAGAGCGCTTTTCCCCATGTATTCTAATTTTACTAATGCTTTTGGACAGGCTGTATTGTCTACAGGGCCAATAGTTGCAGTTAAAAGATATTCTTTATCTACGTATGCCCTCGAGGAGTTCAAAAGTGAGATTCTTTTGGGTTCCAGTCTCAATCACTGCAACATCATGAAACAACTGGGATACTGCATTCATGAAAACGGAGAGGTGATCTTAGTGTATGATTACATGGAGCAAGGCACTCTACATGACCATCTCCACGGGTCGGGCAATTTGCCATTAACTTGGAAACAACGCCTTCAAATTTGTATAGATGCTGCCAAGGGATTGGACTATCTTCATACTGGCTGTGACAACCTCATCATCCACCGCAATGTTATGACTGCCAACATCCTACTGAATAAGAAATGGATGGCCAAACTGTCTAATTTTTCTGTGTCGAAAGCGGAGAGAGATATCAAGAAAACTTCATTTGAGCTAGGCTCCTTAGGTTACCTGGACCCCGAGTACTTCTATACTTCTCAGATGACAGAAAAGTCCGACATTTACTCATTTGGTGTGGTGTTGTTTGAAGTATTATGTGGTAGGGCAGCCTTCGATAATAGCTCGGAAACAAAGCAAAGGAACTTGGCGAACTGGGCGACATTATGTTTCAAGAATGGAAATCTTGAAGAGATAATTGATTCTAATCTTAGCGGCCAAATTGCCCCGGAGTGCTTGAGCAAATTTGCTCAAACAGCCACTGCATGCCTGAACTTCCGAGGGATTCACCGGCCAGCAATGAGAGATGCTGTTCAAAATTTGGAGTTAGCTATGCAGCTCCAAGAAGCAGTTGCTGTCAATGTCACACTACACAGTCATCTCTACAACACAGAAAATTACCCATTAACATGGAAGCAACGCCTCCAAATTTGCTTGGGCACCGCCAAAGGTTTGGACCATCTTCACACTGGCACTAAGCATGTCATCGTCCATTACGATATCAAGACCACCAATATCTTGCTGGATGAGAAATGGGTGGCCAAGGTGTATAATTTCGGCCTGTCCCTAGTACTCCATACAGATAGTGACCAGACACATGTTAATCTGGATCCAGAGTACAACGTGCCAATGCGCTTAACAGTCAATTCCAACATCTACTCATTTGGGTACTATTGTTTGAAGTTTTATCTGCAAGAAAACAAGAGAACTTGCTCACGTGGGGTATATCTTGTTTTAGAAAAGGGAAACTTGATAAGATTATTGATTCTAATCTCAAGGGTCAGATTGCACCCGAATGCTTGAGCAAATTTGTCGAAACAGCCGTAGCCTGCCTCTTAGGAGCAGAAATAAAGAAACCCAACAGTAGAACCGTCTGTCAGTCTCAAGCTCAAGATAATACCGATACTTCAATAATGATAATACCGATACTCCAATAATAATCTCAAAACCCTAGATAATAATATTTATACTAATTCTATGAAGAGTCCTACCATGAATAAAATTAAATAACCCTAGTCTAAGAATAAATGACTACTACTAACTAAATAATTATGAAAGATAATAAAATAATAATTCTGCCCATAGGTTTAAGCCCGTTCCCGCCTTCGATAAACTTGAACAGGCTGAGGCCCATTTTGCTCCGTAACAACTCTTATCATCCTTCGAAACAACCTTGTCCTCAAGGTTGAAGTTTAGAAACTGCTGTTGAAACGGCTCTATCTCGTGGCAGAGAGTCAAGTCCCCACGTAGCTCAACAGAAGTTCCTTTCCAAACAAACATCATCATCATCGACTCCAAAATCAGTTCGCACGTCTCCCAATGATGCCAACCATGCCACTTCCAATATGATATCAATACCTCCGAGAGCAAACACAAAACAGTCCGCCACCACCTCACATCCAGGTAGTGAGAGCGCCATTCCTTTACAAACTCCCTTCGATTCTTGTCGGCGCCCATCTCCCAACTGAATTCCAAACCTCCCTATTTTATCCAGATTCTTGCAACGAAAACACAATCCCTTTGCCCTCAGGTCTGCAAAATCTTGAGTCGAAAGGTGGGTGAATCGCGATCGTGCGTCTGGTGGGCGGTCCGAAAGCTTTAGGAAATTGCTCGCAGAACTCCCATGTTTGCCGCTAGCAGGTGCTCCAGGTCGAGAGAAGGTGTTCGATTATTGCACAGGGCTATTGAAATCTCGAAACAAACGTCCTCCAGCCTGCATATAGAGATTATCCTCAACATCCTTAGGAAACTCCATCGCCATCTCCAAGTCACTAGGCTGCTGGAGGCGCACCGAGCTCCTGATCGACTCCTTCAAACCCAATCCCGATTGTTTCACGTTAGCCAAATGTTCGAAGGATCTACCCTTGAATCGCGTATCAAAACGCGCTACCAGGACTTGCGAAAATTCCTCCCATGTTATTACTGGATTCCGTGATCGCAACCATGTTACCCAAAATAGCGTTGCTTCCTCCATGGCCATCACCGCAGCCTGCACCTTCACCTCATGGCTCACGTCATGAAGCTCAAATTTCTGGTTGGCATGGGCCACCCAGCCAATCAGATCAGCACCGCTAAAAGGCGGCAGCTTCACTGCGCCTTTCGCTGCAGGCAGGGAATTCACGGGCTACTCGTTCCCCATCGCATCTTCATGCGTATCTCCAATCACATGCAGCTTCTCGATCGTTTTCGAAATCACCATCAAAGTCGATGTAATCTCCTTCAACAATTTCTTCATCTCAAATTGATTGGCTTCAAGCTTGTCCAATCGTTCTTCGATTGTGCGCGTCATCATGTTGGTGGGAACGGGATCCGGCAGGTCAGACCAATTGTTAGGAGCAAAAATAAAGAAACCAAACGGTAGAACCGTTTGTCAGCCTCAGGCTCAAAATAATACCGACACTTCAATAATAATCTCAAAACCCTAGATAACAATATTTATACTAATTCTATAAAGAGTCCTACCATGAATAAAATTAAATAACCCTAGTCTAGGAATAAACAACTAATACTAACTAAATAATTATGAAAGATAATAAAATAATAATTCAGCCCATAGGCTTAAGCCCGTTCCCGCCTTCAATAAACATGAACAGGCTGAGGCCCATTATGCTCCCTAACACTGCCTCGGCCTCGAAGGCCTTGATCAGCCAATGATGAGGGATGTAATTGAGAGCCTGGAGTCAGCAATACAGCTCCAAGAAGCAGCAGCCATAGGTGAAGGTAACCTAGCCAAACAAGAATTTAAAAGTTAAAAAGTATTGCATATGAATATTATGATTTTGAATATGGTACTTTTTTTAATGCTACAATAGAGGATAAACAGATGCTTATAGTGTATACTGATTTATCTCCTAAGGAACAAAATAGTTTAAGCTATATCCTACTAGGAGAAGGAAGGTATAGAACCAAAATTGTGCAAGCCATTACGTTTTTGGGCTTGGATCCTTCTGGAACAAGTTAAATCTATCTAATGGAGATGAACTTGACCCATTATCAATGCACTCACTTTGTATTTTCAGAAAGTAAACTAAAGTCATTTAGTTATTTTGGCAGACATTAAATTGTTGGAGATTGTTCCTAGAAGGATTGCGGCTGCTACCAATCAATTCTTCTTTCCACATAACATTGGCGAAGATGGATTCACTTCGGTATTAAGGGTAAAATCTGTCAAGGCTTATGATTACTTTCTCTTTGTTCTTTTATACTAATTATAGTTAATATCCTTATACAGGCTCCAGTTAAAAAAAATTCATCAGGCTCAGGCCTTGTCGATCAGTACAGAAATGAGATTCTCTTGGTTTCTAGTCTGTACCATCCGAACATCACTAAACTACTTGGATATTGCATTCATGAACAAAGAGGGGTGCTCTTGTATGAGTTCATGGAAAATGAAGTTTAGATAAATTTATAACTGGTTGGTGCCTCCTAAGTCTTTCCTTAATTGTGCAATTTCAAATAGATAATAAGAATAGGGCCTACATTTTATTCTTGAATCTTGAACTTATGAAACATTTCCACATAGATGAACAACGTCGCCATCAACTTCAATGGTCTGTACGTTTCAGAATCATGATTGGCATTGCTAAAGGAGTTGTTTATCTTCATCAAGAGTCAATAATTCACAGGGATCTGAATCTCTCCAATATATTTCTCGACAATGAGATGAATTCTAAAATTTCAGTCTTTGGCCTTGCCAAAAATATTGAAGATGGCCACTCAGAAATGTCTACAATTGCTGATGAGACCCTGTATATTATTATAATATACATCCTGTCCCCTATGATATGTTTTATGAGTACGGAATTGTGATATTCTATTTCTTTATTTTGTTCCTGTAGCAGTTATACCTATACCTCACCAGAATATATTGCTCAAGAGAGAATTCCAGAGGAAGAAGATGTCTACAGTTTTGGGGTTTTAGTCCTGGAGGCAAGACAAATAATGGAGACATAGAGAACCTCAGTGACTATGTAAGTATCAGTACCTATTATAAACTTCTTTGTATATAATGTGCAAGCTAGCTCATAATCGATAGTAAAGATTGAGGATTTTATACAAATAAATGAATTTGTATTGTTTTTTACTTGCTGCCTTCTTTCATATCTCATCATTTTGTACATGATTGGACATGAACCTAAGGTAGATGTTGCAAAAGATGCAAATAAAATAATTTGATGTATATGTTCCAGACTTCCAGTTGTAGAATCATGGACGAATAATGATGTGATGAATCATGAATGTATAGGCATGGAAGCTGTGGAATAAAGGGGGGAGGAATGTATTAGATCTGGTATACAAATCTCTTGGAGGAGAGTTTTCAGAGGAAGAGGCGCTGAGATGTATCCCAGTAGGTCTCTTGTGCTCCCAACCTGGACCGCGGCAGCAACAGCTCCCAACAATGGCGTCTGCGCTTAAAATGTTGCTAGGAGAAGATTTATCGCTTCAAGAGAAGATTCTTAAGACCAAATAGGGACTAATTAAGCTTATTACTTCTCAAGCGATAGTTCCATGTTCTAAACCCTCAAACTTGTTGGGAGCAGAGGCATCAAAACTTGCCCAGCCTATAAAAGGGGCTTGGAGATGGATATGATCAAATAGGACTAGTTGAGTATCATTGTCATTTAAGTCCTCCTTTTTTACTGAAGTTGTAGTTAATATATGCTCTTTCATCACATACACTTTCCGTTAAGTTCATGCGTGTTTGATCATAGGGAAAAGGTGGCACCAAAGGATTGAATACTGTTTGTAGTTTGCCATTTTTAATTATTATCACTCACACACATATATATATATTTCCTTAGTGTAATAAGTCGGTTTTTTTTTTTTTTTTTTTTTTGCCTCAGAACAAAATACATATGCTCTAGTGAATGTACGCCTAATAAATCATCAAAATACTTGAAGTATCGAATGATTAAACAACCAACATTACAAAGTATATATACAACCAGGAACTACTGAAATTCGAACAACTTGGGTCAAACTTTGGAACATTCACACCTAAAACTAAAATACTCTTAAAAAAAATATTATTCGATCCAACCAACGTACCTAAGTAATGCCAGAAAGAAAGGAAAAAAAAAAAAGTCAACGTTAAATATTAAACCACTCCCTTGGTTCCAATCCCAACCAAGACAAGATACTTTATTTTTTATTTTATACTTCACATATATTAAATAGTTTCTCCCCTTCGTTGGGACGACGAATGGACTTATGGAGTAATTAGTTAGCGTGTGGTGCGAGCTAAACCTTCTAAACGTTGGCATATGAAGAGAGAACTGTGACCTTATTATTGCAATCGCTAAGCCAGAAAGGTGCATGCTTAACCTTCTCAACCTCAATCTTCGTTTCATAAGGGAAAATTCCACCACCACCACTCATAACGGAATCCGCCGCCAGCACAACCTCTGAAATAGTCGGCGTAAACCAGAAAGGCGGTGCCGCCACAATTTCATCAATGGGATAATAGCAAGGAGATACAGTCTTACTTCCATAATCAAAAACACCAATATCACCATCATCACCGCTAAAGTAAATCGAATTCGGCTTCAACTCCGGATAATCGGCCGCTGGAAAAGCAAACGAGCCGTTAACTCCGACGAACATCACAAGATCATCCAACGATTCCTCCAAATAACACAGCCTATCTGCTCTCCTCTCTCGAAAGCTGTCGAAGCTACGACAATATTCATTACTAAACCTATGAACATCAAAACCTACTGTTTTGCCGGCATCCCCGACTAGACGCGTCACGAGGAACAGCTGATCGGAGCCCTCGGCGTACACGGCGCAGCGCCGAAGCCGATCCCTCGGGACTTGGCGTCTCTGTTCTTCGTGCAAGCTGGGCCTACATCTCACGCGTGACACCGCACGTGGCGCGTGGCCGGCGTTTCTGTGGAGATACCAGGTCTCGCCGTCGAAGCCCTCCTCGCCGTCGAACTGCGCGAGGCAAAAAAATAGTTTGTGCCTGCTTAAGTAGACAAAATCTGGGTAAAATCTGCTCAAGCCGTTTTCGTACGAGAGGCCGCCGAATGGGGTCCACTCTCTGCTCTGGCCGGGGCAGCAGAAAGCCAGATTCCGCCCTCCGGCGAAGGCTACGGCGGCCAAGTACTGATCTTCTTCTCCTTGACCGGGAGGGCACGAGAGTATCACCTTCGACACGCCGCCGCCGCAGCTCAAGTTTACCAGGGGCGGAAGCTTTATGTTTTGATGAGTGATGGGATTCCGTAGGAACAGATCGCCGCTGCTCTGGTTCAAGAGGGCTAGCCACCCGTGCGAAGATCCCACCACTTTAGCTTTCTCTGATTGTGATTTGGGATTGTTGAGGCGGACTGCTTTGCCTTGGGTGAGGCTGTACATGCTGTAAGGGGTGTTGGTGTCGCCGCCTTCTGCAGATGATGACGGCGGCAGCATCAGCCATGGCGCCGGCGGGGCTACCCGCCTGACGGATGAATCGCCGCTACCGGTTATGGCGCTGCAGAACATGCGGCGGCAAACAAGGTTTTGGAGAATGGAAATAGGGCGAAGACAAGATTCGGCCGCCGCTTTCGATATGACCGGAGTAAAATGGAGTAGTGAGGAAGCCATGTTAGTAGTGATTACAATGAAGAATAATTCACTAATTACACTTCATTTGTTTAACCCTAATACCTCTCCGCCGCCGTAAGACGATATAACCGGCCCTTTTTATACACATGCACAAAAAAGAAAAGGGTAACTAATTGACATCACGCTATAAATATTCTCAAAAGAAAAAGTATCATAAAGCAATAGAGAATACTCCCTCCGTTTTCTTTAAGTGTTTCGGTCAACAAATCGCAAATAACAAAGAAATGTGTAAATTTACATTTTAACCTTATTTATTATTCTCTTTTTCTACACACCACCTTATATATAACATTAGTTTTCAGTAGTTTTTTTTGTTTTTTCTTTTCCTTTTTTTTCATTTTTTTTCATTTTCTTTTCAGTATTTTTCTTCTTCTTTTGGTATGAACAGAGAAGTAGTACGAGGTACGAAATGTCAAATTCATACGAATATCGGTTAATTCGTACCACGTACCTATGATATATTATGAATTACGCTTGTTTTGTGGAGATATGTGCCACTTCTGAAGACATACACCAATGCATCAAAAAATGAAAACAAAAAAATGCAAGTAACGAAATTGAAAACTGAGCACAAAAATAACGAACTTCAAAAAATCTCAACCCACACAATCAGGAATAAGTTAGTATATAATTATTGGTACGAATATGACTCGATTCGTACTACTTACCTATTATATCGTACGAATTATACAAGTTATTATATAATTATCAGTATGAATATAGTTTAATTCGTACCTAACATATATTGAAATAAATCTCCCAAAGCCAAAAACACTCTTCTTCTTATTTAAAAAAATAAAGCTATAAACTACAAAACACAAAAGGCAAAATATGATGTGCAAAAAAGGCAAAATAAGATGTGCAAAACACTACAAAAGTGCATTCACGTGCAAATTGAATCATTCAATGAGAGCCCAATGACACTCTCAATTCACCATTGCGCGTATGCATCCTCACACAATATCATGCTAAATCAGAAACTGAACCCGAAATGCAATCCACACAAAGAAAAAATATGAAACAAAAATAAGAAAAGAACAAGAAATTAAATAATTAAACAAAAAAAAAAAAACCATGAACGGAAGAAATAAAATATATATATATATATATATATATATATATATATATCATAGTGCGTTCATTCATGATTCAATTCTGCATTTTCCGCTTTCATTGTCTCATCAACCATGAAAGTTAAATTAAAAAAAAACAAAAAACAAAATAAGAAAATAAGAAAAGAAAAGGAAGAAATACAGTCAACTCACTACAAGAAAACTTGCCTATTGCGATATATGTGCATGTGACAGTGTCATAATTTTACGACGATTATGCTCTTAGTGTCGTATATTTGCGTCAAACATGCGTCATAAAATTTATGTTGTAAATGTTGCACGCCAAAATAAAAAGAGTTTTGCAGCGGAATTTAAAACAACTCTAGAATGAAAATTTTCCACAAGTTATTTCAAATAACTTGTGGATGCCTCATGGCGAAAGAATCCACTAGATGTACGTGAATTACAAAAACAATCTTCAGTACAAAGTTTACTGAAGATGCAAATCTGAGAGTTACAAAACACGCTCTTCCTCTATAAACTAGAATGCTATAGGGAATGCTACTAAAACACTCTCAGCAAGAAACTCAAATCTGACTTTTCTCTGTGTAAATCTCTCTCGGATATTCTCTCTGTAAGCGCCCATCTCATCTGTCGTCTTCACATCTCTTTTAAGGATTTGAGATAGTAACTTCACCTTCCATGATCTCCATCTCTGAACGTGGGTGATTTACTAGATGTGGCAGTTGTAAACCACGTAAATCTCCACTCCTTATCAGCCCGCTCTTTGAAGACTCATGTCAGATTTGAAGTCCTTGAAAATAGGAGAGTTCTCAGCAAACTCTCTATTCCACACGTTTCAACCTTCAACAAAACTAGTGAAGAAAAGACAAAACAAAAATAAAGAATTTATTTAGAATTAATATAATTAACTCTAACAAACTCCCCTTTTTGTCTTTCTTCACAAACATCTGCAGGATATACATCTCCCCCTATCAAGAACATCTCCCCCTACTAAGCTTCTCCACATCTTATGTAGACTCAGTAATATCATACATAATCATGAGCGTGTTGAGTGTTGATAGCATATCCATCCATTACTAGCATCTCCATCTACTTCTTCTGATGCTTCATCATCATCTCTATCAACATCTCAGTCAGTGTCTTCATCAACTCCCCCTGATTCTTTAGTAGCATCTCTACCAACATTTCCATTCATTACATATATGCTCGCTCTATGTCTCCCCCTAAACAACTGTATCGACATTATCTCCCCTTCAACTCTCCCTAAATAGCTTCATCAACTTCATCTCCCCCTTTTTGGGAAGAAAACAAATAAATATTAAGTGAAGCGGACGATACTTCAGTAGTCGCTAGTGAAAAGGAATTTGGGTTTGTGAGAGAGAGTGGTGAGAGTTTCATGTTTGGTTTCATAAAACTAGAATATGGAGGGAGAAAGTTTGGTATGAGAAGACTCAATATAGAAGTGGTTGATATATGGGTTCAGACTATGGTATAATTCAGAGGATGAAAAGAGTTATGGGCCTATGGCATGAGATACTGTAACAAATGGCCGAGCACTTTGGGAGGAAAATGATTATCAAAGTAATAAAAAAGTCTCCAGAAGCTTGAGATAGCCAAAAACACACAATTCATAATCAAAACAAAAACACGTTAGATAACGCAACATAAAGTCGGAAGGGATAAAGTTGAATGAGAGATAAATAAATCTTGATATATATCACACTTTAAACCCTAATGCTGATATAGATTGGCTATTTATGAAAGTTATGTAAAAGGATATATACAAATCTGGGGAAAATATAGAAGGATATCTTGGGCCAATTTGAAGTGAAGGTTGAAACTCAGGCTTAGTCTGCTCTGTCATCATCTGCAACAACATGCTCCTCACATTACTTGCCCCCCTTTTTTTTGATTTTTTTTTTGATACACTGTGCTAAGATTGTGTGGTGCCTTTTTAAAAGAGTGCATCATCGTAGCGAACGCCATGCCCCTAGTTACTCATCAACCAAACAATCTCAAATCACCATTTTGCAAGGTAGCATCGTTGCAGCGAACGCCGTGCCCCCCAAGTTACTTTGGCAATTTTTGGTATCTTTATAAAAATTTCATATATACAGTACTTCCTCCGTCCCATTTAAACTGACCAGTTTGATTATTTTATACCACTCATTTGAATAAACAATAAGCCAGTTTAAATAGGACGGAGGGAGTATATTGCATGGACGAAACTGAAGACATGTTAGAGCAGATGTAACGGATACAGATCAATAACACATAGTAAAAAAGTATAGGCAATGAAGCATACTCAAATGTTGTACCCTATGCTAGTACAACATTATAAAGAAAAAATATTCATTTATTGAGGGGTGCAAAGGCTGAGAGATGTTCGTGTGTATCTCTCATGGTTGAGGGGTTTAGTGTAAATATCAGCACCTTGGTTCTCTGTGCGAACATAATCAATCTTGATTATCTCTTGTTCAACTAAATCTCTAATGAAATGATGTCTAATATCTATGTGTTTCGTTCTGACATGTTGAACTGGATTTTTGAATATATTAGCACTTGAACGATTATGCCAAGAGACAATGTTATTACCAAGATAAAAACACCCTCCACTAGTACTCTTCCTATATGTTAAGTCCCCACCCCCATCAGCATCACTAAATCTTACGAGACTAGTGTTGGTGTCTTTGGAAAAATGAAGAATAAGTTCAATAGTACCACCAACATACCTCAGTATCCGCTTCACAGCTTTCAACTGCGAGGCTTTAGGTTTCGCTTGATATCGAGCACACAAGCATACGCTGAACATCAACTCAAGCCTCGTTGATGTAAGGTAAAACAGACTTCCAATCATTGACATGTTCAATGTTGGGTCAACATCCTCTCCAGCATCATTTCTTGACAACTTATTAGTTGATCCCATTGACGTTTTCATGTGTTTAGAGTTTTCCAGACCAAACTTCTTGATCAAGCCTTTAGCACACTTTCTCATGCTCATCTCAAACTTCTTTTGCATAACACCTACAAACTCATGTAACATTGCCTCTCCAATCACCTGTGAAGCGGGATGATTTTTCTTGATTCTGCTTGGTGGGCTCCCTTCTATGTGTCCTTTGAACATCCTGCACAACTGTCACGACCGCACTTTGCTAATCGATAGCTAAGCTTAGTAAATTCGTGACAATAAATATAACATCAAATAATGGGTGGAAAGGTGGAATATCTATGGAAATTGGACTCATTCAACTCAGGAAAGAACTTCAAGTAATTATATAACTGATAAGGTACGGTGTTACCTGTCAAGATTTTGACTTATAATACAACCAAATTGAAAAGGGTTTGGAATATCAGAGTGTACGCAGCGGAAAAGTAGTTATAAATACAAGTATGAAGACATGTATTACTAAGAGTTTTCAACAACTAAATCTTTACTAAATTGACAAAAGCTCCGCCGGTCACTCCGCTTCAACCTGCTCAACCTGCACATTAAAAACAATGTACAGGGCTAAGTACAAATTGTACTCAGTGAACACATTGCCCAAAACTGATTTTATTGTCATCCATAATGGGTGAAGCATAGGGTTTTGCTTAAAAAATTTATGTTCACTAAAATCTCTTAGTTCTCAAAAGTGACTGCGCAGTCCAATTTCTTTAGTAATCCACCATATCCGACCTGTGGTGCCCGAGGAGGTGGCCACCTCACTCGTCACCTGATCGATCGTCACATTAAACGATTCGACCACTATGTACACTAATCCAAGTATAGCAGCTGGCCATACAGGGATCCGAATTCGATTAAATAACATTAGCATAGCCAATAGCAGATAGGCATCATACAAAAACAAAACATTTTATGGCATGCCAATACTTTAAAAGAGCTATATCAACTAATAAAACACACTTTGTTTTAAAAGAAAGCCCACCTCTTTTACTTGCTTAAGTGATATAAAATTCTAGCTTCGCCTCGGTGATTGCTCCTTCTCCACTCGACCTTGAAGAAAGATTATCGTAAGATTCTTAACTCGGATGATGAAAGCTTATTGAATAATCCTAGCTCTATAGTTTTTCCAAGATTATTCTAAATTTTAAGTGACGTCGTCACTATTATCTAAGTTCGATTATTAATCGAATTATACGAATAGTTTATTCGATTGATTCAACCAATTGATTTACTGCCAATTTGAATTTAATTAATTGAGAACTTCTCAATTAATTAATCTTAATTGTTTAATTGATTATCTTAATCAATTTAATTTTGATTAATAACTTAACTTAATAAACTAATTTCTATAAGTTGATTGTTTAATTAAATAATTCATTCAAGAATTATTAATCTCTATATTATCACAAGTGTAAGATAGTTTAATTAGTGGTATCTAATCCACATAATTAATCAAAAGCTAAGGTAACTTCTTAATTAATTAATTCTAATTGTATAATTGATTAGCTTAATCAATTAAATCTTTATCATTAGCTCTTGGTTAATAAACTTAATTCTATAAGTTAGATCTTTTATCTCGTAAAATAATTCTCTCGTGAATTATTAATTTTGGGAACTGTATAATTTAATTAGTTATAACTTGAATCACATATTTAATCTTGGTTTGGGTTATAAATTAATTATCTGAATTAATTCGGTCCAAGGAAAATAATTAAATCAGCCCAAGAAAATTAATAATATCCGGCCCAGCTTAAATAATGGATTCGGCCCACTCTCTACCGGCCCATTTATTCTCAGCCCAGCCTATAGCCCAAAACTCGGCCCGAAACCCGTCCTCGACCCGGACCGACCCGACCCGGCTGAACAAACAACACCCCCCCTTTCTTCTTCCCCCACTTCTCGATCGGCCTCCCTCTCTCTAACTCTATCGCGATTTCTGCTCTCTAGAACTCCCTTCTTCTCCGTCGATCTCGGCAAGGCTCGCCGTCGTCGATTTCATCCGGCGTCGCCGTCCTCGTGTCACCGTCGAGCGGCTGTACTCACTCTCTCTCTGAAATCGTTTTCCCCAATTCGAATTGGGGATGAAAGCCCTAATTCAAAAGTGAAAATCAGTGCAAAGCTCCCCCTCGGTTCTCCTCGCCGACTTCCGGCAAGAGCTCGCCATCCGGTGTGCTTCTCTGACTGCGGTGAGACGGTGCTGCTCCGGCGCAACTCCCGCAGCTTCTCCGGCGAACTCTCTCTAGGATTTCAATCCTAAATAAAATCCCTCAACCTAGGTTGAGGGGACATTTGTCCCGTCTCCTCCTTTGTTGGCTCGTTCCGGAGCTGCCGCCGGCAATGGCGGCTAACTTCTTCATGGTTTTGTTTATATATATATATATATATATATATATATATCTATTAACGTTTTATTCAATTATTAAAAGCTAAATGATTTATGTATCTCTGTTTTGCAGGTTTGGAGTGTTGCGTCGAATGCGTTGCTGCCGCGACTCCGCTCCATCCTTCCCGCAAGTTCGAGCTTCTGACGTCGGGGCTTCAGCCTCGACGGAGGTTCGAATCTCCTCATTTTCTTTTCTTTAATCGTTTTTTTTTTTACAAGTTCGATTTGAAAGCTTTTGTTTAATGCTTAAGAATAAGTGTTAGCTGGTGTCCTTTACACCTCGGAACGTACCGTTCTTATAGAGATAAACGCGCTTTCACATCTTCTTAACCCGGAATGGCTGGGGAGAGGATTGACTCATTTGGTGGTTGTTAGTTATAGTTTTATTTAAAATCAAGCGTGTTTTGCCCCTAGTTCTAGCTCTTCAGTTTCTATACCTTGAAATCATGGACCTCTTACATGCTACGGTTTGTTGTTGAAGGCATTAAGAGAATGGTTTGTGAGTGTGAGCATGCTATGTGTATACTGGTTCAAGAACTGAAAGGAAGCATGCTAAGTTTATTTATGCGAGAGAAACGTTCATGCTTATTGTTCTAAGTATACACCTTAATGAGTGGAAGTGGATGAGTGTGGCTGGAAATACCTTGATGGCAAGAGAGTGCTAGGGCTGTGGCTGTGGAAATGGATGGAGCTCTGTTCTTATTTCCTTTCTCCTTGTTGTAGACTTCTTTCCTTCACTCTCACTCTCTTTTATTCTTTCTACATTTCCAGATTTTGGTGAAGTGGGAGGTGGTGGCGTGTTAGTCGGTTTGGGAGTAGTATATATGTTTGTTATCAATTTACTCTTTACTCAACAACTCTCTTAACTCTTCTTTGTATTGATGGTTGATTCAACTTGCTTTATTGTAGGTCTTATGCTCAAAGAATGCTATGGAAGTAGCTAAGTGCTGCAGAGGCAAAAGATCCCATGTCCCCTTTCAAATCGTGTCTACTTGCATGTATCAAAACCATTAATGAAAAGTAGCCTACAACTTTTGACTTTGAGGGCCTTGTAATTTTTGTAATTTATCTCTTGAATTGTAGTTATTGAAACCGTATGTCTTTGGCTGGATAGATTTGGTTTGAAACAA
The DNA here is from genome assembly GCA_001642375.2 of Mentha longifolia. Taxonomy (NCBI): domain Eukaryota; kingdom Viridiplantae; phylum Streptophyta; class Magnoliopsida; order Lamiales; family Lamiaceae; genus Mentha; species Mentha longifolia. Next base: position 25,509,839 of record CM038115.1, read on the forward strand.
AGTGTAATTGATTTGAAGAGTTGTATAGAAATATAAGGGTGCCTCCAATGGTTAAAATTCATCAGCTTCCAAAAAAGAAACCACCATTATAAAAAATGGAAGCTAGTTTCTTAAATAAAAAAGAGAAACTAGCTTCGAACTAGGAACCAGTTTTCAAGAGGGGACCCACCAACAAAGCTGCCGAATAACAATTATTTCTGCCATTTA
>CM038115.1:25510145-25602088 GCA_001642375.2 Mentha longifolia
GACTTCGTCGAAATCCAATTTCCGAAGGGGGCAATGTGAATTCCAATTCCACCTCGTCTTAACGAGGGTGGCAAGCATTCCGACTTCATCGAAATCCAATTTCCGAAGGGGCAATGCAAATTTTATAACCACCTCGTCTTAACGAGGTGGCAAGCATTCCGACTTCGTCGAAATCCAATTTCCGAAGGGGCAATGCAAATTTTATAACCACCTCGTCTTAACGAGGTGGCAAGCATTCCGACTTCGTCGAAATCCAATTTCCGAAGGGGCAATGCAAATTTTATAACCACCTCGTCTTAACGAGGGTGGCAAGCATTCCGACTTCGTCGAAATCCAATTTCTGAAGGGGCAATGCAAATTTTATAACCACCTAGTCTTAACAAGGTGGCAAGCATTCCGACTTCGTCGAAATCCAATTTCCGAAGGGGCAATGCAAATTTTATAACCACCTCGTCTTAACGAGGTGGCAAGCATTCCGACTTCGTCGAAATCCAATTTCCGAAGGGGCAATGCAACTTTTATAACCACCTCATCTTAACGAGGTGGCAAGCATTCCGACTTCGTCGAAATCCAATTTCCGAAGAGGCAATGCAAATTTTATAACCACCTCGTCTTAACGAGGTGGCAAGCATTCCGACTTCGTCGAAATCCAATTTCTGAAGGGGCAATGTACATTCCAATTCCACCTCGTCTTAACGAGGTGGCAAGCATTCCGACTTCGTCGAAATCCAATTTCCGAAGAGGCAATGCAAATTTTATAACCACCTCATTTTAACGAGGTGGCAAGCATTCCGACTTTGTCAAAATCCAATTTCCGAAGGGGCAATGTAACTTTCACTACTCATGCTTCACCTTTCTACCCCAGCTCACACCCTCACTTCCATATCTTTTTGGGGGGGGGGATGTGATAGGATATGGCCTAGCCACTAGGCCCAAGCATCGAGCCCAATATAATTGGGCTCCGACTGTCAAGCTCGGCCTATGCAGCTCGGCCCACTTAAGAGCCTTACTTGGCTCGGCCCAAACAGCCCACCTAGGCCGAATCCACTTTGGCCCACCTCAAAGGAATCTCTACACCAAGGCAACTCCTACATCGACTACAATTCAAGCTCCACAAGAGATATAGAAGCTCGGTGTTATCCAGTAAAGGAGGAGATCAAGCCAAAGAGTCCAATATACAACAAGGCAAGTAACATCTCATTTTGGAACCCACTTTTTTTTATAAAAAAAATTCTTACCTTGTTGTGCTTTCCTAGTGTTGTTCATCATCTTAGGCAGCATCTTACTCTTATTATCTTGCGATTTATAACAAAAGGGTTTTATATGGCTAGGTTGAAAGCAGTAGTGACATACATACTTGCGTTTTGTTTTTGGCACATGTTTCTTTAGTTCGGTGGATTTTGCAAGCTTCTCTCCAGCTTTGACGAAGGGTTTTCCATTTATTGACACTATCTGCGGGAAAACAGTTTGCAAAGTTTTGCTAAACCCGAGTCCAGCAGTATCTGTCTTTCTTAATGCTAGAACATCATCAAGCTTTGAGGATCCAGTGTTGAGCTTCTTAAATGTTTCCTCAGCTAGATTCAGTTGAGTTGTGACCTTGTGCAGCTCAACATCCTTCCTTGTGATGCAGCCCGTAGATCGTGGATTTCAATTCATGGGCCAAGAATTAAAGATGATATGGGCTGAAGAGTGAAGATATTATTTTGTAGTTTATTTAGTTGTTTAATTATTATTTTCGTCACTTTATTTTAAGCCCAAGTTTTAGTGCCTTAAAAGGCTTTATTTATGGGCTTTATTATGTTATTTGATGGGTTTGATCCATACTTTGACTATACTTGAGTTATTTTCTAGTTGGACTAGGTTTAGATAGGTTTTTGAAGCCTATAAATAAGGCTCTTATGTAATGGACGAAAATCAGACTTTTGATGAATATATTTTGGTGAGTTTATCTCTCTCTTTAGAGAATTTCAATAATTCTTTTTGTTCGTCTACGACGAACATTTATCCGGTGAATCAACGAGTAAATCATCCCTCATTGTGTGTCATTCATCGCCTCCGTATGACTTCGGCAATTGTCCCTTTGGGGTATAGGGATTCAATCTCGGCTATATCATTTAGGGGGTTCGTCCGTCGGTATATTGGGGTTTTCCATCGGTTCGAGTCGCATCCTTCCGCGTGCGTGTGAATCACGGATCTATCAAGATTCATATCACCTTGTTAGCATCACTTCAAGCTTTGCTACAGACTCTTCCAAGTCTTTGTTCTCCTTGGAAAGAATCTGTATTGTACGACTCTGTTTCTTCCATTTTTCAAGAAGTTCATCATATAATTTTTTCAGCTCTATGGCTATTTGATATGCCTCGAGATCACTCTCGGCATCATCTTCTGAACCATCTTCAACGGTAGCGTTAAAACAAAATAAGTTTGAATAATATTCAGGTCCATACCTGTCTGATATAACATCTGCTGGCACAACATCATCTTCAACATCTGACAGAGTGTTGTCAATGGTTGCGTGCATTGCTGCTGTCACCACAGGCTCCTCATATTCTTCAAAAAATTATGCCTCGTCATCACTCTAGGACACCCAGTAAGCTTTTCCTCTCTTTCGAAGAGTGTTTGCACATTGATTTGCATAGTGTTCTCATCCTTTACACTCGTGGCATTGGACCTTCTCAATATCGACTGCATTATACTTGAAGTGGTCAGAGTGAGCTCTTCTTATGGGTTTCGAAGCTGGAGATATAGGTGGCCTTTGGACTTGTGGAGGTGGAGTTTCAGCATGTTTCTTAGGATGATACTCCAGCATCTTCAACTCAGGTTCTCTTGGCTTGGTTGTCGTTCCTTTCTTAAGCCTCCTCACCATAGAGTTTAACTTCTGGGTTATTGAAATAGCATCATCGCCAGCATTGATCTCCTCCAGTACTTCATCATCATCGTCACTTTGGATCTCACTGGATGATGTTGCTGCAAATACTATGGACTTCTTCTTGAATGACGCTTCTCCCTCATCTTCCAGATTCATTTCATGGACCTTCAAGGTGTTCATGAGATCAGTAAATTCCAAGGTTGCTACCTTATTTATAGTCTCAATGGCCGTAACCTTCATCTTGAAATGATTTGGAAGAGTGCGCAGAGCTTTTGAGATGAGAAGTTTGTTATTAATCGGACTCCCGAGATCATGACATTCATTTGCAATGTCCAATATCCTCTCCATGTAACCACATATCGTTTTATCTTCACGCATCTTCAAGTTTTCGAATTTGTTGCTTCACAATTTTTGATGAGTTTGAACATGGTAATATTGACCGCAACAAAGATGGCATTGAGGGCTTTCTCATTGAAGTTGGCAAGATCGATCTCTCCTCTGGTCCATTGGGCTTGCGGTGTTCGAATGGTATCTCCGTCAGCATCGGTTGTCTTTGGTGGAGTCCAACCATTCAAAATGGCATCCCAAGCTCTCACGTCAATGGCCTTAATGTAGGATCTGGTTCTAACCTTCCAATAGGCGTAGTTAGAACCATCCAACACCGGTGGATGGTTGAAAATTAGATTCATCAAATCCATGGCGAGCAACTCGGCAGGATCAAACTTAGTCCGTCAAGTGCTTGCTCTGAGTCCAATTGTAAATGTTGCACGCCAAAATAAAAAGAGTTTTGCAGTGGAATTTAAAACAACTTTAGAATGAAAATTTTCCACAAGTTATTTCAAATAACTTGTGGATGCCTCATGGCGAAAGAATCCACTAGATGTATGTGAATTACAAAAATAATCTTCAGTACAAAGTTTACTGAAGATGCAAATCTGAGAGTTACAAAACACGCTCTTCCTCTATAAACTAGAATGCTATAGGGAATGCTACTAAAACACTCTCAGCAAGAAACTCAAATCTGACTTTTCTTTGTGTAAATCTCTCTCGGATATTCTCTCTATAAGCGCCCATCTCATCTGTCGTCTTCACATCTCTTTTAAGGATCCGATATAGTAACTTCACCTTCCATGATCTACATCTCTGAACGTGGGTGATTTACTAGATGTGGCAGTTGTAAACCACGTAAATCTCCACTCCTTATCAACCCGCTCTTTGAAGACTCCTGTCAGATTTGAAGTCCTTGAAAATAGGAGAGTTCTTAGCAAACTCTCCATTCCACACGTTTCAACCTTCACCAAAGCTAGTGAAGAAAAGACAAAACAAAAATAAAGAATTTATTTAGAGTTAATATAATTAACTCCAACATATGTGTCACTGTTTTACGACAGTAATGCATCACTTTGTTTTGTGTCTTGTAATTACAACAATTTATTTGCGACATATCAATTGAATGTCATAATTATACATCGTATTTGAAATAGTGTTGCATTTTGTGTTGTATGTTTGCGTCATTAAAATATTATGTCACTATTTTGCGACAGTAATGCATCATTTAGTTTTGTGTCTCATAATTACAATTATTTATTTGCCACATATGTGTTGAATGTCATAATTATACGTTACATTTGGAATAGTGTTGCGTTTTGTGTCGTATATTTACGTCATTAAAATATTTTGTCACTATTTCGCGACAGAAATGCGTCACTTTATTTTGTGTCTCGTAATTACGACAATTTATTTAAGACATATCAATTGAATGTCATAATCACACAACATATTTGAGATAATGTTGCATTTTGTGTCGTATATTTGCATCAAATATACTACATATTATTTGAGTATAATTATGTTTTATTATTAACTATGTCTTCTTCCTCACTTCGCCTCCGGTAACTATTACACTATATGAAAAATAAATTACAAGGGCATTAAAAATATACTCCTTCCGTCCATGATCTTTGGATCCAAAAATTTCAGCACAAAATTTAATGTGTTTTGATGATATATTAATAAGTTAAGATATTAAAGTGTTAAAGTATAATAGTTGTGGGTCCATCTAATATTTTAAATTATATTAAAATGTTAAAGTGTAAAATGTTTTTATTGTGAGATCTACCACCAAAAAAGGAAAGATTCTAAATATGGTGGACGTCCCGATATAGTAATAATGTCTAAAGATCGTGGACAGAGAGAGTAAAATAATAAGTACAAGTTAAAGCCGTTTGAGACTCTGAAATGTATCTATTCCCCTTCAAGAAGTATTTTTAATTAGAATAATGCTCCCATACCCACCGTGGACATGCTTAATATACCCACGGATGAGGTGGCGACATTTTATTTAAGAAAAAAATTAATTAATATACTTTATAAAAATAAATCCTACCACAAAAAAAAAAAAAACTAAACCCCAAAAAGAAAAATTATTGATGTAGCACTGACACGTTAGCCGTTGACACATTAAGCGTGCCCACCATGGGTAGATGAGCATTTCTCGTTTTAATTAATGTTAAAGCTTTTCGTGAAGTATGTAGTGTTCAATAATTTAATACAATTCATTTCAAAAAAAAAAATTTATTACAATTGTATATTAAATTTAATCACTTAACCAAAAAATAATATAGGGACACACTCGGGTTAGCCAGAGGCACCGTACGACAGGCTAAAACACTGGCACTTTTATTCGTGTAGATTAGCACTTTTCTGTATAAAGATTGATACTTTTAAAAATTGACATTTTATTCGTAAAATAATAATGTTAAAGATTGACACTTTTATTCGTATAGATTAACACTTTTCTATATAAAGATTGACACTTTGACCCGGCCACACTATGTGGCCAACCTCACCCAAGTTTTTATCAATAATATATTAGGACTTCAACTCAATTCGCAATATTTAAATATGCTACTTAATATTATTGATTATTATTACTATATAATAATAATAATAATAATAATAATAATAATAATAATAATAATAATAATAATAATAATAATAATAATAATAATAATAATAATAATAATAATAATAATAATAATAATAATAATAGAGGAAATGTATAGATTTGTCCCCTTAGAGATAAGAAAACAAAATTTTGCCCAAAATATAAGCTTACACAAATTTTGCCCAAATTTAAAGTGATGAGACAAATTTGCCCTTATTATGTATGATATAAATATTTTTCTTTCCTCATTTCCATTCTCATTCCAATCTTCTCCCTCTCTCTCTAAACCCTAGAAGCTCCACACTCTCCCTCTCTCTTTAAAAGCCCTAGAAGCTCCTCACTCCTCACTCTCTCTCGACTTCTTCTTCTCCGACTCCGACACCGTTGATGCTTCTTCTCAAGCCCGGCGGCCTCTCTCTCTCTCTCTCTCTTAGATCTAGTCGGCGGAGCTCACCTCGAACATGGCCGACTTCACCTCAAAGAAGAAGACATCGCCGGCGATGGGCTAGGGTACCGGATCTCAAGGGTTTGGAGGCAAGGGCGACGGGACTAGGGTTCCGGATCTCTAGGGTTTGGAGGGAAGGGAGACGGGGCTAGGGTTTTCTCTCTCTCTCTCTCTCCAGTTTTCCAAATCTGGATTTTATTCCAGATCTGGATTCATGCTTGCAGTGGAGAATGAAGGTAAGGTGTTTGATGATATTCCCCACTGAAGGTGTAATTCTTTTGTTGTGATAATCGCATTTTCGTGGTAAGAAAATGTAAAGTTATCGGTAAGAAAATTGCGATTGCATGGTAAGAAATTTTTTGTTTAGGGTATAAAATTGATGATAATTGTTAAGAATCTGACATTTTTCTTACTTTATTTTGTCTGATTTTGATGTAACAAATTTTCGGTAAGAAAATTGTTTGTTTTTACATTTCACTTCTTTATTTTCGGTAAGAAAATTTGATACTTTTCTTATTTTAGGGTTTACGAATTGACTGGTTTTTTTGTAAGAATCGACCGAAGATTCTTACTATAATTTTAGTGATGTGAACACTGTGCTGAGATAATTTCTTACATTGTTTTTGGTTATTGATGATAAGTGGTAAGAATCTGTCATTTTTCTTACTTTGTTTTGTTTGATAAATTGGTAAGAATTTGATATTTTTCTTACGTTATTTTTGTAATAAAAGACTGAGTATTTAGGGTTTAAATTTGATAATTTTTTGCTGTTCTTGACATGTTTAGTTGCGGTAGTTGCAATTTCGTGGTAAGAAAATGCAAAAGAGGAGAAGGGTAATTTACACAGATAATTTCTTATATTTGGTAAGAATCTATGATTTTTCTTACTTTGGTTTGTTTGATAAATTGGTAAGAATCTAGCTTTTTCTTAAGTTATTTTGGTAATAAAAGACTGAATAAGAATTTGATAATTTCTTACTGTTTTTCAAGTTATATAAGAATTGTATCATTTCATATTGTAGGAATTATTCGGCTGACGACGGCTATGAGACGTGAAAGACGAGAAGATATCAATTTCTTACTATGTCTGTAGTTTTTTTTATATTTTTTGGTAAGAAAACTAACAATTTTCTTACCAACATGTGTAATTTTTTTTATTTTTTTTTTCATTTCTGAAACTAATAATAGTGCCTTAATAAATGATTAAGTGGTTAGAAATGTGATGTGATTTCTTATCAATGTGTGCGATTTTTTTACCATCCCCTGTACAATTAAATACTTTTTGTTTTTTTTTTTCAAGAAATTGGAGAACTTGTCAAATTTGTTACCAAATTTTTCGTAAGAAATTTCTAAAATATTATAAGAAATTATAATATTTCTTACTAAGTTATTTGGTAAACCGTAATGAAAGATAAAATTTCTTACGAAACGAGTAAAAAAAGATAAGAAATTGATTATTTTGTTACCATGTTATTGGTAGAAAAATTTTAAATATTATGTGACTCCTTACAGTAAAAAAAAAAAAAAAAAAAAAAAAAAAAAAAAAAAAAAAAAACTGAAATATGAGTGGGAGAACGAAAATTGAAAAATAAATTTGGCTTGAGGGGCATTTTAGTCCCGCCATACAAAAAATGGACAAAATTTGTGTTTTCTTATATTTTGGGCAAAATTTAGTTTTTTATCTTCAACTAGGACATAATCTTAGTTGCCTCAACATAATATAGTTGATAATGATTCAAAACAGATTGAATAATGGATGTATATATTGTAAGCCTTAAATAAGTACTCCCTCCGTCCCAAATCAATTGTCCCTTTTCTTTTCGGCACGGGATTTTAGAAAAGTGTGTTTAGAGATAAAGTGTATTATTTGATATGTTAATGCAAATTTTATTATTTTAAAAATAGAGCATCATAAATGCATAAAAACATATTCATGTCGGATCTTAAATGAAAGATCATTTCAAGACCTTTAATTTGATATAAAAATCATAAAAATCGAAAAACAAAGGAGCAAGTTACAATAGTTTAAACTTTTAGAATATAAATTATTTCCTTTTTAGGAAAGAGGACAATTGAATTGGGACGGATGGAGTATTATTTAGTGATGTGTTGTAGTGGTACAAAACATAGTCTATCATATGAGAGATCATGAGTTTCGAATCCTCCAATACGCATAAATAAATTTTTAAATTTTATGTATAATATAAATAGATTATAATAATAGTTAATATATTAATATATATAAATAATAATTAATATGTATAAATATATAGATTTTCAATACGCATAATTAAATTTTATGTATAATATAAATAGATTATAATAATACTTAATATATTAATATGTATAAATAATAATTAATATGTATAAATATATAGATTTTAGATAAATAAGAATGGAGGCCGTAGGAGACACGTATGCGCATGGATCGTTGTGGTGCTCCTAATCTGTAACGGAACGTATAATATATATATTGATGTATATGTATGGGGGAAACTTTAGCAAAAACCTCAAATTTGTAATATACGAATCAATCTCCACCTCAAATATCTCTAAAATATATATATTTTTAAAAAATGTCGCTTAAGTATACTAAAGCAATGAAAATATAATAAGCTAAAATCTTTTTATTAACCGTCTTCTCTGACCCCAAATATTATTCAAGTAAATAATTAAATATAATCCATTTCCCCTGACTTTAAATTCCGAACCCGCCTCCACACCAAAATATACGTCAAAAAAATCCCTCCAAAAAATCCTCCAATATCTAATTCAAAAAAGGAGTGCGGCAGTTTTCAATCTCCCATTAATTTTACTTTGTGGGATCCGCACAAATTATCCGCTACCTTGTTCCGAGATTCGTCGAACACAACAATTCCGAACACTACGTCTTGCTTGCAGGTTGTTTGTGAAATTACTTGTGAGAGACTTCCTTCGTTCCGCCGGGAGGTGTGTAGGTGATTTATGGATTCTCGGAGCTCCATTGGTTTTGGAAAATGTGATCTTGTTTTCTATGGATTGTTCATATTTGGGTTGTGATAACTGCATAAAATTGCATTTTTTTTTTGAAGGATTGATTGTTCTGTTGAGAATTTCATTTGGTAATGATTTGTAGTTTGGGAATGTAGGAAAAGATAGTTTTGTCAATATTGGCGTATTTTGGAATTTGAGGAATTGGTCACTCGGGAAAAGAATTATCTTGGACCATTTTTTTCATTCTTTCAAATTTAATGTTTTTCCCCTTTTAATATGTTGGTTTTATCTCTTATTTTGGTTGCTTCTTTTCAATATTGGGATTATGGCTGTCCACACAGTAGTTCATATATAAAAAAGGAGAAAGCATTATTTGTTTATTTTCAGTTGTTTTCAATTTCCTTTCTTTTATCTGGAGCCCATCCCACAAGCCCTCTGACAGACAAGTTTCATCTTTAAGTATTATATTCAGGAACAATGCGCTTGATGTTCTTAGTAGTTCTACTAACTATTTGCTATCCTTAAAGAATGCTAAAAAGATAAACGTTAGTTTCTATTTTTATTTTCAATATTAAAAGCAATTGCTCTTGATCTTGCTGTATTGGAATTTTAGCTACTACGGAGTATATTAGTTACTCCTTCATGGAGACAGTGAGGGCAACTACCTCAATGCCATTTCCTCAGGAGCTAGCTAATTATAATGAGATTTATACGCAGCAGAGCATGCTCTTCTCTGATTGTTTAAAGGTACATGTTTGCTGTTTCTTCGAGCATCTTTTAATTCATTGACTGCTCATTTGAATCATGACTTGCACATTTTTAGTTAAAAACTTTATCGTTGTTTGATTAGCTATTTCTGTTTCAATCGTTTGTGGTTTATTATCCGATAAAAACGTGAGTTTTCTTCTAACTTTCAATTAGTTTACACTAAGTTGATCCAATAATCACATTATGCAATTCCCTCATTTATTATGCCCATATGTTACATAGGAGTTGTTGAAGAAGAGGAAAGACAGAGTTCAAGCAGCATACGAGAGAAAGAAGCAGTCGCCAAAATTGAGGCTCAAAGCTGAGAAGATTGCAGATGAGAAAGAGATAAATAATCACGATCAAAACAATACAAACATTCACCTTGATGGTATACAACTTCAAGTTTTGTCATTAGTTAATTATATTATGCCAATTCTTTTACGCATTATATATCTAAAAGATAATATATTTTGTTTTAATTATATAGGAACAAAGGAAACACTACAATGAGCAAGAAGACAAAGCATCCATGAGTATCACATTCTACCTCACGAATATTGTTCAAGATACTCAAAACTAGATCAAAATTGAAATAATTATTGTACAATATTCATGAGGGAGAATGTGATACTCACGGATGCTTTGTCTTCTTGCTCATTGTAGTGTTTCCTCGAAGTTAGATTGGATCAATGGATGAGTCCATTGTTCAAGATACTCCAAAATCAAGGTAACGATGGTGCAAGTTTAGGATTTTGATTTGAAATTATGTTGTTGTGGTTGTAGCGGGACTAATAAGTACTAGCAAATTAGTAAATTGAATCAAGTTTATAGAAATTTGAAATTATGTAATTAGATAATTTTAGAATGAATATACCGGTGCAAGCTTTTATATTGGAATATATAATAAACCAATTTGCATATTTTCACTGAATTCTTTCAGACATTTGAACATGTGCAAAAAATAATTAACTTTTTTAAATGTGCAAGGACAAGGGAAAAATGTAACAAAGACGAAGAAAAGGAAGTCAAAGTGACTTTGAATTTTATTTAGAGGATTTGTAGTTTTTAGTTGGATATTTAGATATTTGATTTCTCTAGTTTGCTTTATGAATAATTATGCACACATGACTTTAAATTATCATATCATCAATTTTATTTGAATAATTATTTGTTTTATGATTCATATGTCGATTGATTGTTAGTTTTCTTCATTTGTATATTTTGTAACTTAATATCGAATTATGTCACAACAATATGACACTTCTAGTGTGACATCGCGTGTGTCATGAAAAACTACGTCGCATGAATTTTGTGTTGTAGAAGTGAGACAATGTTTATGAAACAACAACAAAATGATGCAAAATACATTGTATATTTTACAACGTAAAAATACTTTTTGCGACAAAAGGTATATGTCGTAGTACTATGAGGTATTTTAATTATGTCGTCGCATATGTTGCGAAAAACTACATCACTTTATTCGAAATGTCACAATTTAGTGTTGCAAATTATGTGTCATATTTGATAATGTTGCATTTTGTGTTGCAAATAAATATACAACACTAAAGTAAATGACATGTTAAGTGTCAAGAATTTTATGCGACAAATAATGAAGTGAAGCAAAATGTGTCATTCTTATTGCGACACAATTCAAAAAAATTGTCTTAAAATACTACATCACCTTTTGCGACATAATTTGTAATGACGCACAAAGTGACGCAAATCGACTTTTGCGACACTAAAACACACCTTTGCGACATAATTTATGTCGCAAATGCTCAATTTTCTTGTGGTGACTCCTCCTCCTACTACCTTTCTCTCTCCCTTCCTCCTTGTATTGGAGAGAGAGTGTGTTCCTCAGAGAATCTAATCCATCCAAACAACAAAATTTATTCACGAAATCACTCGAAATGGGTATTCAAGTCAGCCATACTAACAGCAGCCGCAACTCCCTCCGTCCAGCACTGCCGCCACCGGCACGGACTATATCAGAACCCATCCCCAATTCCTCCAGCTCGGCGGCAGTGAGAAGCTCATCGAGCCCCGATCTGAGCTCGTACGAGGCCGCGTGCCGCGCCGATCCCGACTTTCGGGGCTTCGACTCCAACGTCCAGCTCCGCACCAACCGAGGAGAGAGAAGACGGAGAGGATGAGAGAGAATACAAACCTGCAAGGAGATAGAGAGGAGAGAGCAGCGGCGCGAGTTGCTTCCAGATCTCGATCTGAGCCACGGCTCGATTGGCTTCCAAACAAAACTCGTAGGCGGAGAAGATGATGGAGGAGGATTTGCCGGTGGAGGAGCTGCGATTGGATTTGGGGTTGAGAGTGGAGGGGGAGATGAAGAGAGAGAGTGAGAGAGGGGATGAGAAAGAAGAAAATGAGGAGGATAGAGAGAAACGAGTATATAAATTGGGGATTCTAATTTCAAAATTTGAATTTGGTTTGGGGTAGTTGGGGGTAACTTAGTCCCATTTGTAAAGTTTGGGTATTTGAATAGTAGAATTAAAAGGGTGGGTAGAATTTAATTTTGCTATTTAAAAATGAGTAAAATACCCTATTACCTCTTAAAGTTTTTGTTATGCATTTAGTTATTTGGTATGTACTCGAGTAAACAAGATGGTTAATCCTTTTTTTAACGGTTTAATCATTTAAATAAGATGTTTTATTAATAGAGACAATCCCTATTATGGATATTTATTAATATGGATACCTACATATCATTGAGAGGTACAAAATCACATTATTAAAATAACACAACATATCTTTATTTTTCTACACCAAATAATATCGAAATAGAAAATTAATCCAAAACTTTAGTAAAAATAATGTAGCAAATTTAAAAGAGGTACACTTCTGTGCGTCCAGTGGCACAGTGCGGCTCAACCGCAAAATTCACAATCTAACAGGCCTACAACTGAAAACAATACAAGTAATGAATTGGGCCAAGTACTCCTCCGTCTCTTTGGAGTTGTTACATTTCTTTTTAACATTTGTGACAAGCATTTTCAAGCATCTTGATGATGAGTTTTAAAATAATTTTTTAAATTTTTTTTTCTTTTACGAGATACTACAACACTTGTAGTATTCCGTAAAAGAAAAAATACTTTAAAAATTTATTTTAAAACCTATTATCAAGACTCTTGAAAAAACTTGCTACAAATGTTGAAAATAAATGTAACAACTCCAAAGGGATGGAGGGAGTAATTTATTAGCTTTCAAAGCTTGACGAAAGCTTGACCACATTATGCGGCCGACCTCATGCAAGTCTTTGTCAATTTAAAATATACTACAGTATATTGGAATGTAATATACTCCGTAGTATATCTTTAGATGTACTTATTAAAATGTTAATTCTAATATTGGTTTTAAATATCTCATTACAAATCCACATTTATATTCATAGCGGTAGGTAGTTTCAAAGTTGATGACGAGCCTCAAGGCCCTCAACCTCATATTTGAATCATAAGTCGTTGTTGACCTTCCCTTGCTAGTCCTCATATACTGTAATTAATTTGAACATCTTTATTTATTTTTATTAAAAAGTAACAACTTAGCTTAAGCAGCAATAGTGAAAGAAAAGAAAACAAGGTAGGAATCAAAGCTTCCAAGAATAGACAAAAAATATAAAATCCAGCAAACACTGTTACTTCCATCCCACCCCATTTCACCTATTTATATTTTTTTTTCTTATCAAATGGAGTGGGATAAACATGGTTATTTGCTGGTTAGCTGAATCTTGATTGTTGGAGGTTTGCGGCCTCATGGACTGAGATTCACCTACGCGAATAGTGAAACTTATGGTGACATAGATATCACCCAGGTTAGAACAGAACATTCTGAAGGCAAGGTACTGTTGGAACATTCTCTTATATTTGTTCCAATTGTACCAAGTATTAGTTGTTCCAATTAGGAACAATTGGAACAAGTTGGTATAATTGGAATATGTTGTGCCTATTGTACCAATTGCTCTCATTGTTTTCATCTGTAGTTCAATTTATGCTACTCGTTACTCCTAAAAAATTAACTGTCCTAATTGTGTTAACTGGTATAATTGTTCCCATTTTTCTGAAAGATTTTTACGCATCTGGAGCCTGATCGTAAGGAGATTAATAAGTCATTCCTTAAGTACCTGGAGCTTGAGGGGACATCCTTCCTTCTTCAGTACACACCAGGGGCCTTCGAAAGGGCAAGTGTACCAGTGGTGGTGTAGCAGCAGGGAATAGATATTCCAGAGTCATCAAGGATGCAAGAGGAGAGGGCAACAGCAGCAACGGGTGGTGAACAACCACTCAGGGAAGAACATGAGAACCAAGGGTACATTTTAACGAAGAAGAGAAAGAGGAAGCTCGTTAAGGAGATTGCTACTTTGGCAGCAAAGAAAGCTAGGGTACAGTTTACGAGTATGATGGAAGAATTTGTAGACTACCTGTTGGAAATAAAAAGCTTTTTTCTTCCTTTCTTGTTCCACGTTGGAAACTAAGCATTATGTGTGATGGGCTCTTGACTTAATGTATTGGGTTTTTGTAGTAGGCCATGCTTGATTTTGAGTCCCATACTTGAGTCGAGTCCTAATTCAAGTTAATTTCTTGTTGCCCAAGTTTACTTGTCCACTAAGTCACAAACTCTAAACTCTAACCCTAATCCTACTAGTATAAATATAAGCCTTCCCTCTTCATTGTGAAGATATCAAAATTCCCTCTTCTTGCACCCGCCAATTTCCTTCTCCTTTTCCTCGCCTCTTGCATCAAATACGTCTCCAGCCTTAACTTACGAGTACTTGTGAATCTTGGATTTGTGTGTTAATCTTCGAGAGTGGTTTTGGCATTGAGACTAGCACCGAGGGCCTGCCGGAATTTACTTTTAAGGTTGTGGTTCTTGTACCACGACACAGTTCTAATGATCAATTTACTCTGTTTATTTGTGCATATTTTGACATCGGTTCTAACACTACCTATGCAATAAGATGATGGAGCGGCTTTACCCAAACCGTGAACATGCATATGCCAATGTTCAGGGCAATGATGATGATGCAGCACATTTTACTGTCAATGAGGAGACCATTCGAGCAAACGAGGAAGAAAAAGAACACTCCGGAGATGAAGAAGGTCAGCATGGTGAGGAAGAACATCATGAGAAAGATAGGGATGGTGAAGGAGACATTGATGAGGATGAACATCAGGATGAAGAGGAGGATGGTGAGGGAAAAATTGAAGAGGGCCATGAGGACAGTGAAGAAGAGAAGCAGGGTGAGGCAGATAACGATGAGCAAGAGCCTATTAGGGCTGATGAAGAAGCGGCCATTGGAGATTTGGGTGCAGGGACACATAAATTGGTGCTACATAATTTGTCAATTTTTTTATGAATTTGTATATTTTCTTATAATTTTATATTTTCTTTATGTTTTCTTCTCATGTTGACTTGAAAACAGGTTGATGAAGTATTGAATGAAAACAGCCCCTCGAGTCCTAACCAGATGAGAAAGGAGATTGAAGAAGTACTTCAATTACAGAGAGATATACTTGATACATCGTAGCTCCATCTCACAGGCAACTCTGAGGACAACTTCTTAACTCCGCCAGGAACAGGAAAACCATGCCCATCTAATGCTTCATCCGTGGAGGTCCCTCTACTAAAGGAAAGAGATGCCCCGATCATCACTTATGCAAGAATAGCAAGAAAAAAAAAATACGGCAGCCGTGTTGAGGAGTCCTTTCTTGACAAATGATGTCCGTGGCACGGATTTCCAATGCTACATGAAGGGGAATAAAGAGCTATAAGTTGAACCAAATCAATGGAAATTAACCATATTGATGCGATCAAAATACGCGGAAGCTGAGAATCGAACAACGTCAGACACGAAAGATTCAATCCAAATTACAACTATGAACAATTGAATGGAAATTCCCTGAAATTCTACCCACAAATACACTGAATAGACGTCGACAGAAACCTAAGCAATTCAATTCCGATTAAGCTCAAATTTTAACACGAATTACAACTTAGGGTTATGAAGAACATATCCAAAATTCAGAGAAAACGCACAGGTAGTTTTCGATTTGGCACGGTGTTTATTTTCAGGACGAGTTAGGGTTTCAAAAACGGATCTGAAATTAATCTAAGGCTTTTCTGGGATGGAATAACTACAGGATCGATGTAGGATGGATATTTATGATATATGAACGATGATGAATGGCTGGAAATGAAAAGAACACGAATTGCAGAATTCAAACGGAAACAAATTTTGAATCTTACCCGAAACGAACCCCGGATCTACGTGAATCCGAAACACGTTTATGGAGCAATCTTCGTGGCTCGACTAACCCGGATACTACGAGATATGAGTCAATGAATTCAAGTTTGAAATCGCCAATATCAAACTCTACTAAGAACCTTCAGTTTTTGTGAGACAAGAGAATAGCGTAAAAAGCTGTTTTCATTCAATCAAGTCTGTCTCAAAGTATGAACGAAAATGAACATAAATACTAATCTAATTCCTAAGCTAGGTAGGTTTTCGAAATTAACAAGGCTTGGGCTTGATAATTTCGGACTCCTTAATTAAATATAACTGGGCCAATTAATCACCTAAACATGTTGTGATAATTGGACTAAACTAAATTTAAAAAAATAAATACAAAGTTTTTAAGCCCAAATAAAATATAAGAAAATTTGTTTTCTTGGACTTGTCTTCCTTTTCTTCAATGATGGACGCCCAAATCTTCATCTTCAACACTTGTTAAATTCACCAACTTGTATTGATGAAATTCGACTCCATCATTTGCCAATCTCTTCGAAACGTAGCATTGCAAATAACCTTGCAGCTTCTTGGCTCTCGACCTCGTCACTGCTCCTCCGAGCTGCAAGTCCCGATTGGTCTCTTCAATGCTAAGTCCCGTCTCATCATTCCCCCCCTGCTGAAAAGAATTCGTCCTCGAATTCAAGTCCTCCTCGACATCTTGATCATCTACAGGAAACGGAGACAAATCAGCCACATTAAAAGTGGAGGAACACTTATACTCACCTGGAAGATCAATGCGGTATGCATTGTCATTGACTCGCTCAACCACGGAGAATGGTCCATCGCCACGAGGCATCAGCTTCGACTTCCTCAAGTTAGGAAAACGTCCCGGGCTGAAGTGTATCCAAACCTTATCACCAGGTTTGAACAATACTTGCTTGCGGTGGGCGTTCGCCTTTGTTGCGTTCTTAACACCTTGAAGCTCGATCCTCTGTTTCACTTTAGCATGCATCTCTCGAACCTGTTCAGCTCTACGAGAACCTTGCAAACTCGAAAGATGATCAGTAGGCAAAGAAATAAGATCCATTGGTGTCAACGGATTAAATCCATAAACAACCTCAAATGGAGACATGTGTGTAGAAGAATGCACAACTCTGTTATAAGCAAATTCAGCGAATGGTAAGCACTCTTCCCATGACTTAAGATTGTTTTTAACTAAAGTACGAAGTAAAGTACCTAGCGTTCTATTAACCACTTCAGTTTGACCATCCGTTTGAGGATGACATGCAGTAGAAAATAACAGCTTAGTACCTAACTTTCCCCATAAGACACGCCAAAAATGTCCCAAAAACTTAGAATCCCTATCAGACACAATAGTCCTAGGCATGCCATGCAGTCTAACTACTTCACGGAAGAACAGATTAGCAATATGAACAACATCGTCAGTTTTTCTGCAAACAATAAAATGAGACATTTTGGAGAATCTATCGACTACTACAAACACAGAATCTTTGCCAGACTTAGACCTAGGCAAACCAAGAATAAAATCCATAGATATGTCAATCCAAGGTGCAGAAGGTGCAGGTAGTGGAGTGTACAAACCAAATGGATTAGAACTAGATTTAGCCTTTTTACAAGTAATGCATCTAGCACAGACTCTCTCAACATCTCTCTTCATGCGAGGCCAATAAAAATGTTCATGCAATAGACTCAATGTCTTCGCAACACCAAAATGACCCATAAGACCCCCCGCATGAGATTCTAACACAAACAACTCCCTCATAGAACAATTAGGGACACATAACTTCGAATCCCTAAACAAGAAACCCTCAGACACATAGTACGAGTCAACAACCCTAGATTTTCCATCACATGAAGCAAAGATAGGTCCAAAGAAAGGATCATTCACATAAAAACTCTTAATATGCTCAAGACCTAAACATTGCGCATGCATAACAGAAATCAATGCGTACCTGCGGGAAGAGCATCAGCAACCACATTCTCTTCTCCTTTCTTGTACTTGATCACATAGGGAAATGACTCTATAAACTCCACCCATCGAGCATGGCGTGAGTTTAAGCTCTGTTGACCCTTCAAATGCTTCAAGGACTCGTGATCAGTGTGAATCACAAACTCTTTCGGCCTCAAGTAGTGCTGCCAAGTCTCCAAAGACCTCTTCAGTGCATACAACTCCTTATCGTACGTAGAGTACCTAAGGGTTGCTCCATTCAGCTTCTCACTAAAATAGGCAACTGGTTTTCTTTCCTGCATCAAAACAGCACCAATCCCTATGCCGGAGGCATCACACTCAATCTCGAACATTTTATCAAAATCAGGCAAAACCAACACAGGAGCATTACACAATTTCGATTTCAACAAGTTAAAAGCATACTCTTGGGCTTTGCCCCACTCAAACTTCCTATCTTTCCTACTCAACTCAGTCAATGGTGCAGCAATAGATGAAAAATCACGCACAAAGCGACGATAAAATCCTGCTAAACCATGGAAAGACCTAACATCAGCACATGACTTAGGCGTTGGCCACTCCTCTATAGCCTTCACCTTTGTCCTATCAACTTCTATTCCACGACTACTCACAACAAA
The DNA here is from genome assembly GCA_001642375.2 of Mentha longifolia. Lineage (NCBI taxonomy): Eukaryota > Viridiplantae > Streptophyta > Magnoliopsida > Lamiales > Lamiaceae > Mentha > Mentha longifolia. The sequence goes on from CM038115.1 coordinate 25,528,969, forward strand.
ACCAAGAAATATAACCTCATCCATACAGAATGTACACTTAGACAAATTAGCATATAATTTTGCATCACGCAGCAACACAAACACATGCCTAAGATGTCTGACATGCTCATCAACATAAGTACTATAGACAAGGATATCATCGAAATATACCACCACATATTTACCTATGACTTCACGCAAAACATGGTTCATTAGACGCATAAACGTACTAGGGGCGTTAGTAAGGCCAAACGGCATCACAAGCCATTCATACAGTCCATGCTTCGTTTTGAACGCAGTTTTCCACTCATCTCCCTCACTCATTCTCACTTGAAAGCTGAGAATCGAACAACGTCAGACACGAAAGATTCAATCCAAATTACAACTATGAACAATCGAATGGAAATTCCCTGAAATTCTACCCACAAATACACTGAATAGATGTCGACAGAAACCTAAGCAATTCAATTCCGATTAAGCTCAAATTTTAACACGAATTACAACTTAGGTTTATGAAGAACATATCCAAAATTCAGAGAAAACGCACGGGTAGTTTTCGATTTGGCACGGTGTTTATTTTCAGGACGAGTTAGGGTTTCAAAAACGGATCTGAAATTAATCTAAGGCTTTTCTGGGATGGAATAACTACAGGATCGATGTAGGATGGATATTTATGATATATGAACGATGATGAATGGCTGGAAATGAAAAGAACACGAATTGCAGAATTCAAACGGAAACAAATTTTGAATCTTACCCGAAACGAACCCCGGATCTACGTGAATCCGAAACGCGTTTATGGAGCAATCTTCGTGGCTCGACTAACCCGGATACTACGAGATATCACGAACGAGTCGATGAATTCAAGTTTGAAATCGCCAATATCAAACTCTACCAAGAACCTTCAGTTTTTGTGAGACAAGAGAATAGCGTAAAAAGTTGTTTTCATTCAATCAAGTCTGTCTCAAAGTATGAACGAAAATGAACATAAATACTAATCTAATTCCTAAGCTAGGTAGGTTTTCGAAATTAACAAGGCTTGGGCTTGATAATTTCGGACTCCTTAATTAAATATAACTGGGCCAATTAATCACCTAAACATGCTGTGATAATTGGACTAAACTAAATTTAAAAAAATAAATACAAAGTTTTTAAGCCCAAATAAAATATAAGAAAATTTGTTTTCTTGGACTTGTCTTCCTTTTCTTCAATGATGGACGCCCAAATCTTCATCTTCAACACTTGTTAAATTCACCAACTTGTATTGATGAAATTCGACTCCATCATTTGCCAATCTCTTCAAAACGTAGCATTGCAAATAACCTTGCAGCTTCTTGGCTCTCGACCTCGTCACTGCTCCTCCGAGCTGCAAGTCCCGATTGGTCTCTTCAATGCTAAGTCCCGTCTCATCACATATGTGATTGAAAACTAATCCTTCGTACTAACTTGGAATGTTGGTTTGCCATATGGAGTCGACCAAAATATGAAAGGGGAGCTTGAAAATGAGCATATTGACCCATACGTGAGCATCCTAGCCACAAATCCGAGAATAGCTGGAATCCAAAATGTGAAGCGAAGGACAAGAATCATGGGGCCGATGTTCATGGTATATTATCCACATATTGCTTTGTATTTATTTATCTTGTACACATTACAAGTTCGTGCTCACAATTAAAGCCTATGGCAGCGTGCTGTCAAAGATGTTTGGAACAAGATTAAGCGATGTGGAATGATCAGATTTGAGGAGGAAGAGATAGTCCCCGAGGAAGAGCTTACAAGTCTCTCACAATGGGTCCTCGGAGAGATGCCAAAATAGGGAAACCCCAAGAGTTGGCATGATGCAGACCAGGTAAGTCTATTCTCATGCACATTAGTTCCAATTGTTCCAACTGAGTCTGTTTGTTCTAGTTGGTCAATTTGTCCTAATATTCGAGTTATTTCCAACTTTTATGTGAGTAGGTCATTATGGTGTGCTACTTCAATGAATACTGGGCGACATGTGTTCTCGACTTGATGCACCACACCTTGGAGATATAGGACAACAACCAGCACAAGTTCACTGACCATATCTTTGAACTAAGAGCGAAAGCATTCATGACAGTTGCTCATTGTCCTGCAGGTGCTGAAGTATGTTGGGTTCTACGACAATAGGTTGGAGATTGAGCCAGTTTACTCCCAGTGGCTGCATTATCATCCCGATGTTAATGTCATAAGTCAAGATGACAGTGAGAGTTGTGGCCCACTGGCGTTAAAGTACACTGAAAATCGGCTAAGGGGTATCGCAAATTCCCCAATGTCAAGTGCGGAGGTGCAAATATATCGGAATCACATTGCAGAGTGCATTTATAAGTTCAGCACGGACGAGAGCACGATTGATATCAGTGGATGATCTCATGAAGTGGAAAACAAATAATTTATGGTTTTGTTAATGTTTTGTGAATTATAGGGGTAAACTTTGTTGTTTTTTATGGATGTGATGTAATGAAAACATGTAATCGCTTTTGAAGTAGGGGAGGGCACCAGAATACAATAGTAAGTTATTCAGTATGATTTGGGAAGCCTCGGATGGCTGTATGGCTGTACTAACAATTATATTTATATGTTGCATGTGTTTTGTCGTTGGTATGTATATTATCTTTATTCACAAATGATGTCTGAAACTTGAAAGAGTAGAGTACTTGGAACACTTTTAGTCCAGTAGAAAATTAAGACAATTTTCGCTTAGTTCCTTGGCGTGGATCTGTGGTTGGATAAGTTGGCACATTTAGTACAATTTTAGTGCAACTGTTCCATATGACCTAATTGTTCCAAGTTAACCATTTTGGAATAAAACATTGATTACTCCATCATCCCCAATTTCCTCCAAAGTTAAGGAATCCTAACTATGGTGTAATTAATCCTCATGTACTTAATTGCAAGTGATGTCCTCGGTATCCATGTATGGTGTATTTATTGTGCGCCGATTGTTGGAACTTTCTTGAATTTCATTTAATTGTGTCCTTCAATTTCGATTTAATCTGGGCTATTATTATACTCAACTTTTTCTTCATTCTTTAACAAATAAAATTTAAATTAAATATTAAAAATAGATATTAAACCTTAATTGGATGGGTGAACCCTAGTCAATTAGTATAAATTTAGATTGAACCATAATATGAAGAAATTGAAAAAAAAAACAAAAAACAAAAAAACAAAAAAACAAAATTAAATGAAGAAATATTGATTTTGGTACACCATTGGTACAATCTAGTGGGCCTAGATAGGGTCCCACCTGACTTAATTGACGAAGTATTTGACAAAGTCCTAGACTAAGTCTTAAACCCTAACTAAGCTTAAACACCGCCATTTTATACCTTATTACATAATTAGGGCTCTAGGAAAGGAATGCACAATTTCAAAATCGCGATGTCTTCCTCTCAAGATTTGGGTTTGTCGTCAAGCTCTTCCATGAAGCTAGAGATTGCATCTTACCCAAATTGTAGTCATAAACTATCATGCGACATCCTTACTGAGCATGTTGGGGCGGATGCTGGGAGGCGCTACTTCGCGTGTCCAGTGAGGAAGGTGAGAGTTTGGGTTCTTGAATTTTGTGACTTTAGAGTTGAATTAGGGTTTATTATTATCTCTCTTAAATAACATAGTGGGATGACTGTGATTTCTTCCAATGGATCGATTGGCCTACTCCGAGATCCTTCTGCCTCTCTTGTTGAGATCTTCATCTGAAGGCTGCACAACAAAAATACAAAGCCCTCCACTGTAAAGCTTTGGTAGAGAAAATGTTGACTGACGAACTGGCACATAAAACTAGAGAAATTATGGAACTTGAAGCCAGACTTGAAGCTGCACTCCTTGAAGCTGAATGCCAAAAGAGGAGGGCCTTGGTGCGACGGGTTGCAATTGCTGCTATTCTTGTAACTATTGTTTGTAGGTTCATGTGGTATTAGTAATTTATGTTTCAAATCCTTATGACAAACTGGCTCTTCTTAGATCTTCGTATCTGACTTTTTTGTGTTCATCAATCAGCATTCTCACGATAACGGTGTGATATCTTGGTCAAACCCATAATATCACCCCGACAAGTTATTTTAGCACTTGCCACTATAGCGCTAACAAGTTCCAACTATCCTGGCTGTGAGAATAGTTGGAACAATTGGATGTTTTGTGTCAAATAATTATAATTGTTCTATGTGTGTCCAAGGCCTGTTAAAGACATTTGGTGTTGAAGACATTTGGTACGTGTAAATGCTGTTACACATGCGAAATAGATAAACAGTTACAAGGATTTCTCCAGTCGGGGAGTTCATACATTTAAAGATTAAAACAACGAGACTGAAATACGTGATACTAGCTTGTAATTAAAACTAAGGGAACATTGAAAGCTAATGACCAACGGCTGAACAAGAAGCATAACCCAAGTGTTTCCCGATCACGGTTTCCACCACATCAATGGCGAAGTAGATGCGGAAGAGCTTTGACCGAGGCTTGTAGATTATTTTTTTTTTGCTTTCCCTATGGCGTGGCTTTCTTGGGTTGAAGTTCATTTCCGGGAATGCAGTAGGGTTCGATGGACCATAGAAGAGTCTACGGTATCGGGAGTTCAAAGGTGGATATGTAACTTCAATGGACTTATCATCTGAAGCTTCACTTTCCTCCAAGTTAATCATGAGGTTCAAAACCTCTTCATTCTTGACGTTGTTAAGTGCGAAAAGGATCACCATATGGTCATAAAGTGGCTCGCCGCGGCTATAGTAAACTTTCGCCATTGGTTTGGCCTGCAAAAAAATACAAATAAATTATGAATAACAAGAAAAAAGGGTTATAAAGATTAGAAGATAATGAAAACATTACCATGAACATCTCATTCCATTTGTCATCACTAGTGAATACATGATTGTTCTCTCTATCCCAATCGGTTCCTTCATATGCAATAACCCACTTGTAGGTTGCATACCGGTATCTTAGTAAACCAAAACAGCAGTGGAGATCCTCCTAGTCCAATCTTAGTTTGGGATCATTTGTCGTCAGAATATCCTTTGCCTCGAGTAGGGCATCTGCCGACACATGATCGTATTTGAGCTCCGGGTATGTCTCCAGTAGTGAGATAAAACACTGAATGAATGCTTTATCAAGATGTTTGTCCCATGGCTTTTTGTAGAAGTAATGTCTTTGGGGGTGTGAGATTGGAGAAGTCCATATGAGGGGCGACATAAATATTGTGAAGAAATTGTTGGGGTTATATACTGCAAAGCATACTTTTATGCGTGTATATTAACTGTATCTTCCTGTTTTATGGAAATAAATATTGTCATATGATTTACATATTAATTCGTGTTACGGTTATGCAAATAAATGTCCGTTACTATATATTATAGATAATATGGTGTGGGTGGTCGCACGGAAGATCATATTATCGGTTTCTTATATAGTTATATGGTGTTCGCAACCGAAAGTAATCCTGGACAAATTACTTGTTAAGGTTGTAGTATAAGTTGGATAATAGTTGGTCTTGGCTATTAGCTTAAAGTAGTGCATACGATCAGAGTTGCACTGAACGGGATCGAGGTGAGATAAATCCTTTTATACTGATTTAAAAAGGATCACATCTCGGACGATTATTATTTCTTAATTCTAGTTGTCATAATATTCAATTATGTATTTATAATAGCTATTACTTTGATTTACCATGAGTGAGAGTTATTGCAACTCAAAGATTCTCCGTATCTTGGGTAATAATATTATAAATATGATAATTAATATTATAGCTAGAAATCGTGTCTCGGTGCGCCGAGTTGATGATGTCCCCTTGAGGCGTTCTAAGGATTATTATATCAAATCTTGCAAGTGGAATTTATTCTGGTATAATAATGAGGTCGAACGGGTACTACTCTCGGTTTTAGATATTAATTAATTAAAGCAGTCAGTAGCTTAAATTAATTAATGGACATGCGATATCTTAAACACGGGAAATAATATAATTCAAAGAGGAGCCCGGTATGTAGTAATTTGGGAATGGACGGCGATGCAATATTATTTTACTATAGTGGAAAGGCTATAATATTAATATAATTAAATAAAGTATTCGGGGCCAGAGAATACTTGGATTATTTAATTATATTGGAAGGCCCAGTCCATATCCTCCTCAAGATCCCTGGAGTAGCCCAATAGAGCATAGTCTGGCCCATTAACCAAGCCCTGACTTCTCCACCACTCCACTTCTTATCTATAAATAAGGGATAAGTGGAGAATGACATTACGTGATTTCACAGATTCATAAATCTGAAGAAGAGGGCGCCGGTTTCTGGGTAGTGCAGAGAAGATAGATTTTCGCCACTCGAAATTCTTCTCGTTGCTAGGGAATACTCCAGAAGATCTCGGGGTTTACGATCAAGAGCTAGATCTCGTGTGCAGAGATCTAGTGCGTGGAAGATCTTTTGCCTCTACTCAAATCGCCTACACAAACAGGTATAATTCTCAGATCTGTTTCAACTTTAAGATCTGTGATGAATTATGTTAATATAATCTGTATTTAATTAAATTAATATCCGATGCGGTCCCGGTTCTAACAGATATAAGTGAAGAAGTTGGGTATGACGAAAGCCATTTACAACACTTATAAAGACCAAGTGGGTAAGGCTGCTTATGGACTATTTGAGAGAATATTTTGACCATTCAAAGGCTGCCACCACAATGGAAACATGCTTACTCAAGGCAATCTTGACCAAGATAAGACAAAACACATGAAATGAGAGTAGATTCTTGATTTGACAAGGCATAGAATTTGTATTATCCGAAAACTTGTCATTAACCGAATAGTTATTACACAATTCGAACAATTTGGTACATTCAATGATAGAATAGAAGTGTACTCAATATGGAAGTATTTACATTAGATTAAATGCCAACAATAGCTCCAAAGATTAAAAAATGACATTTGATAAAAAAGAACTTTCTTCTACGGAGGAGGACCTATGGATACATGTCAACTTGGTATGGCCAGTAGCTTTGCAAATACCGCATGTCTTGGGTCTGCGGCGTTTAGTACCCGATATTGAAGCCTCTCCAATAGACGAAATGGTAACAGGAACAACACAAGTATTCTGATAATGTCCGAGCTGGGAGCATCTAGCACATTGAAAGGTGCCTATGCTTCGAGATGATGGTTCAGAAATAGGCCTGATCCTTGTCACACGTGGTCGCCCAACCTGTTTAGGATTTTTGGGTGCTCCAATGACCCACGATTCAACCGCCGCGGGCACATTCTAGTCTTCAGGCATTAGAATTGGCATTACCTCACCTGCATAGTTTTCACGCAATAACTCAGTAGAGTAACAACGGCTGGCGTATGGGATTGGCGACTGCTTCATGTGACTGCAACAAGCAGAATACTTAATATGTTACCGCGGGACAACTGGAACAGTTGGAACTATATTGGAACAAATAGACCCAACAGTACCAACAGTTCTAATAGTTCCTACAACTTAACAATTAAAGTAAATATTTCCAATTGAACAAAGGCGAGAGAAACAAAAAGTGACATGATTTCGAACAGGACTGGTTACCGTAAGGCTGTTGAAGTATGAGAGCACAGAATCAAGTCGATATCAAATATAAGACAAGTGCATTGCTTCCTCTCAAGATCGACTAAGTGATGCGTCATCGCTGTGGACACCTTGAACTTTGTTACAGAAATGGTTTGAACACTCATAGTCGAACCCAACTCAGCTGATCTACCCAATTTTGACTGTTCAAAATTAGTCAATTCGTGAGTTTGACTGATAGCCAGAGCACGTCGTTCTACAAACCACTACTACTCGATAAGAGAGCGAATACACTCGAAGAGAGTATAAACTGGCAAAGTTCTAGTCCATCGAAGACAGCCATTGAAGCACTCAGCAGCATTAGAAGTTGTAAATAGATAAAGGCGGACAGGGGACTTAGAATGAGCCCATTGGCTCGGATTAACGCACTTCACCTTATTATATGCAGCTAGAGCGTGTGCTTTAAGATTATTTATTGCAGTGTCAAAGTCACTATTTCAGTAGGCATGTACAGCTGACTGGAATAACATAATGGTATGATCTCCCCAGTACTTGATGTTTTCTGTAAGTGGTAAACACATAGTCCATGTCTGGGGTACACAACATCCAATGCATTCTTGATGCTAGCATGTTGGTCTGAAATGACCATCATATTATTCGGACAGCCAAAGGCACGTCGCAGATGTTGAAAGAACCAAGTCCAGGACTCGTCTGTCTCTTTGTTCCCCAACCTAAAAGCTAATGGAAAAACCTGCTCGTTTGCATCCTTTGTAACAACCCCAAGAGAACGCATTTGTATTTCCCTTTTAGGTGTGTACCGTCAACTACAATGACAGGGCGACAAGACTTGAAGCCTCTAACACTGCACCGAGAGCCATGAAGCAGTACTTGAAACCACCGTCAGCCTCATCGACTTTCAATCCAGTCACAAACCCTGGATTTTTATGCTATATCATCCATAAGTACTTGAGAAGCTTTTGGAATAACTCGTTTGAGTCACCGTACACCATTGTCAGCGCATGATTTCTAGCAGCCAAAGCAGTTTGATATCCAATTTTTGCCCTAATTTTCCTTTTCATCATCGATTGGATATCACTCGGCCTTAAAACAACACCTTTTGTCATCAAGTTTGGAACAAAATATGTACCTAAAACTTTAGAGGATATTGTTGGTTTCGGAATGAAATCTCAAATCTTTTTGGCATGTGTGTGGATGCCATTCTTCGATGTTCCAAGCCTTACCCAATGCTTGTGTGTGGCATATGAAAGAACAATTTTCTTTCTTGCTTTTGCAATAATCAGCATGCGTATCAAATGATACGTGATAAGCAAGATGATATAACCCCAATATAGTGACCAATTTCTTCTTGCTTGAAAATATAGCATCTTTACAAAGAATTTCATCGCCAATGCCTTCATTACCTAAATGGTGTTATGATTTAAGTTGTTTCATATGAAATGTGCACCAGGGATGATCCACTGCCCAACATACTCGTGATCTCCCTCAAATACATCATTCCTACTACCTGCGGATGCCGCACTCCGCAGAATGCTGCTGCTAGGAATGCTGCCTGTGGGCATATTTTCAAGGCTCTCAAGATAGTCTTCTCTCCTGTCTCCAGATGCCTCGAAGGGATCTTGATCGCCCTCCCAATCCAAATCAGTATCATGTAAACCCAGTCTGAATTCCAATCAAAATCCCTGTCCAAATTCCGATCTAGATCACGATCAAAATTCTGATACAAATCCTTATCCAAATCCCTATTAAAATTTGTATCCCTATTCAAATTCGTATCCCTATTCAAATTCGTATCCAAATTCCTATTGAAATCCCAACCCAATATTGTTTTCCCAGCCACAAAAGCATTAGTCACCGGATTTGTGCCATTAGTCAGCGTTGATGCATGGTCATTTACAACCTCTAATAATTCGTCATTTATCAAGGCTGTAGAAATGTAAAATGTAGGTGCTTCCAGTTCATCCAGAATATAACCTAGTTCAAAATCATCTGTAATCTTCATTTTAACAGTAGCAGCGGTTGCGGACTCCACCAGTGCAACTACTTTATACACATACTTACTTTTGGGCTTCATTATGCGGACTTGAATGCTATCTTTTGTGGACCACTCCCCTCCATGGGCAATCAATATATTTTTAGGCTGCATCTGCATGCATGCAACGTAAAGAAATAGAGAATATATTAAATAAAACAGCATCGCGATAGTTGGAACAATTGACTGCAATAGTTCCAACTGTTCTATGCATGACATGGAACAATTGGAACTATTACACCCAACTGTTCCAACAGTCCAACAGAAACAATTCTATTTCAACTCAAACTCAATCAAATACAACCATACCCATCTTAAAATAGCTATACAAAATGTCAATTTAACAACAAAATACTGGCATTCCATACTCAAATTTAGCTCAACAAACCTACCAAATAATTAAATCAACTGAGAAAAATCATTCCCTAAACCCTAAACCCTAAATCGTAATGACAGGAAAATACATTCGGTTCAACTGCTGCCATCTAGAACTCCACCTCTCAAACAGATTCGAGGAATCTCCACCAGCGTAATCGATGACCTACCGCCTAAAAAATGGATGCCCTAAATTGCACAGCCGAGCAACATGCCTAAAATCTACATATGGAGAGAACGATATTAACAGTAATGAATGTCAAAATTGTCAATAAGCCGCCGGAATCTTGAGCCAATGTCGAGCTGAGAGTTTATCGTACAAAAAAAAGTGGAAAAAAGGATGAAGGAAATGTAATAAAAGAGGGATCTAAAAGCTAGGGAAAAAGCTGAAGGAAAGCTGAAATAAATAAGAGCTATTTTGTCCAAAAAGCAAAAATTGGGTATAATTTATGTAAACTAAGTTGGTGGCTATAATTCTTGTTGACAAAGTGAAAATGGGTACGCCAGACCATTTTCACTATTTTTTCCTACTTTTCACTTTATTTTATTTTTCCTACTTTTCATCAATTTTTTTCTTGAACCATGTGCCACTTTCCCTTACCACACAAAAATGGGGGACAAGGGGATTATCATTTATTGTCTCAACATTCTCACTATAATAGTATAATGAAATTTAAAATTGTGGGGGTAGGGTCCCATGGTTCTCACAATGTGCATATCCATAAAATTGCCCCTTTTAAAAGCTAAAATGAATAAGCTACTTCTTTATATAAAGTATAAATGAAAACTACCCTTTTTTGCTAATAAGACTCTAAAATTTGCTAAGGACAAGCACCATTTCATTTGATAAAGCCTTTATTTTACAACAATGCATAGTATGATCCTACGCTTCTAAAATGGTATCAGAGCCCTAGTTTATTTGGGAATTATATTTATTTATTATATAATGTTTATTGACTAACGGAGGAGACATCAAGTAAAAATGGAACCAGACTATTATCTGAGTTGCGAGTGTTACAGTTCGTATCTCCAAATTCTGGAAGAGAACAAAACCAGAGATCTTACTTGATTACGAGTAAGACGAGAACATCTCAAACAGGCGGTTCGAGATAACGAAAGTCAACAAGAGATCCGTGCACATACATGGACCATCAAGTTTTATTTGGATCACCTCATGATAAATGTTTATCTAGAGGGGAAACTAAGACGTCTTATGAGATTAGCCCATCAAGATCATATCTAATGGAGCTCTCAGGACAGAAAATTGGCCCTAATTTCATAGAGATTATACCGGATTCTTCCAAAATCTCTATAAATTTACGGGAAATCCAGAAGATGGAGCAAAATTATGGCAACAGCCTATATGGAGTACCTAAAAAGGTGGATGAAATATCCAGCAAACAGGATGTCATAATAAACATTCTAAAGGATATTCAAAAATGGGTGGAGAAACTGGAGTCACAACCAAGTTCCAGTCGAGCCAACAAGGGTTTCTTTTCTGACGAACCAAAAAGGTACCCGTTACCAATAAAAGAGGTCGAGAAACGCAACCTAAAGTTGGAGTTGATTACTAGAATGATCCGAGGTGAAAAAATATGAATAACCTCAAAAGGATTAGATTAGAAGATCTACAAGAATTAGTATAATCTTTTGCTAACATGAAGGTGGTGGATCTCAAGATAGCCAAACCCGAAGGGAACCCATCAGAAGGCAACCCACAACCTCATAGAAGTTCTCATGATTTTGAGGCTAATCCATCCTATCATCAAAGAACTGGTGATATTGTTGAAGATCAGTTCAAGGTCAATTACACACGGAGGACAAAATGGAAATATAATACTCTGTCTAAAAAATCAACCTTGGAGCCCATCTTTCCATACTGAGTCACTCTCAATATCGATGAAATCAATTTCAAAGATAAAGAGAAAGTCATTGATGATTGTGTTGGAACTGCTGCTTGAAAGCATTCCTTTTTCCCACAGGATCTTCGAATTGGATGTGATAATTTAAATGCAACTAAATCATATAATCGAGTTTAGAATATTATACCTCAGATCTGTGCCGACGGAGTAATCTACAGGTCTAGATTACTGAGGTGTGATCCCTTTCCTCGAAGTTCTTCGACTGTGTGGGCGTCTAGGAACTTTGGAACCAGGAACTCTCCCTCTGCTGATGATAGGCGCCGATTCTCCTCACTCAAAACTTAGGTTTTGAGAATCTCCTCCTCCTTATTTATAAGGAGAAGTGCCGCCCCTATTCCTTGTCCACTAAGTCACGGGCTTTAATTAATTAAAGCCCGGTTTAGTTAATAATTACTGGAACAAATTCTAATTAAATATAATTAGAATTAATCCTAATTATTATAAGGAAAATAATATATAATTATTAAATTAATTATCTAATTCCTTAATTAAGAATAAATCTTAATTAATTAGATATTAATTTATTCCATAATTATATAATTAACCAGAGTACAATTATTGAGATCAGATGGACACTAAAAGAGGAAACTGGCATCCCCTACACTACAGTAGGCGCCACATTAATGGGCTCAAGCCCATAATGCCTCTTTTTAGTCCAAAACTGATATCCCTCAATAATACCTTGAATTCCTTTCCTGAAGAGCTCTTGGGCCACCCCAGGGATCTATGTACCAGACAGAGTTTAGCCTTACCTAATGAAATAACCATGATCAACCCAGAACATTAATTTCATTAGAGTTGTGATGCATTCCACTAAAGAATCACAACTGAATCACCGCTCTGTCCCAATTTGTAGATTGGGGCTGATACTTTATTTAGAGCTATCCCCGTGTTTAATGACTCCGATATTCATTAATTAATTAGAGCTCCTCTGACTGCTCATAATTAATTAACATCTTATTCTCCTCAAGTAGTACCCCGTTCACCCCTTATTATTATACCTGAACTTAATCAGCATGCATGACTTGGTATAATAAACCTTGTGAACTCCCTGAGGGGATATCTCTCAACCTAATACGGACACAGTGTCTCGATATAACTAATTAGACATACTATGTGCCCTCATGTTACCCAAGATGCAAGTCATCAGGGATGTTGCGATAGACCCTTAGCTATACAAGTCAAAGTAACAGTGAACAACACATATATCTCTAATAGCATATCGAGATTAAGATCATATCTCTAAATCCCGAGATCTCTAGTTCTTCACCTATTGCTAGGGCCAGTATCAGAAGAACCTTATCTCACTCGATCCTGTCAATACGTTCCACCGTACCAACATAACTAGCGACTGAGACCCGCCACTACCGTTATGTTGCAGTCTAAACCGATAGTTTTCCCAAGCTATCTCGACTGTGACACTGTTTATATCTCATAATTATTGTCGAACGCTGCGTGATCTCCCTGACACCCGAGCCGTCCACGTGTTCTAAAACATGAGATATAGGGCTTATTCTTATTAATATATTTATTCAGATAGGTGATTGTTACCAGTGGAATACATGTCATATATACTAAAACATGTTTTTGCTTTAGCTATATACAACAACCCCAACAGATTGGGCAACAACGATGAGGATTGCAAGATCAACCCTTGATATGAGCAATGAGGGATTCGTCAAATTCCTTGAAATGAACCTCGCAGGAGTCACAAAGACTGCTTGGGACGAAGGCATAAGCACAGAAATTAAAAATTTGTGCTTCAACTGTGAGTCTTATGCGGAGAAGACTCAAAATATGGCTACCATCCTAAAGAATCATTTCTTGGGAATTGGTTATTTTGGAACTTTTGATGAAGAGTCACTCAACAAGTTTTTGCAGCTCTTCACAGTCTATCAACATCAATCAAAGACTGAGGATAGTTTTGCAAAGGAAATTTTCTTTAAAATTTTCTAACCCATGGAGAAAAATGTTCATCCGAGATTATGTTCCCGGTAATTACGATGGCGTGGAAAAAAAGATGTCACCAAGCTTACAGAATGGTGTCAACAAGCCACAACACAAAAGAACATCAAGACATTAAGGAGGATCAACAAGTCAGCCCCACTTAATTGTGAAGACAATGATCTTGCAACGATCATTGGAGAAGACCCTGCTAGTTACAAAAGAAGCAAGAAGAATAGGTATCAACCCTATTCTAAAGATAGAAGATCTAAGAAAGGTTCTTGGAAGCTAAGAACGATGTGGTCTAGACAAAAGGTTAGATCATACAAATACGGACAAAGAAGCAGTCCGTCAAGAAACATGTTTCAACCCAGAAGAACAAGCTCAGGCAGACCTCAGGAGAGATCACCTGCAAAGAAAACTTTCCAAAAAGCTCATACTAGAGATAACGAAAGTTTCAAAGACTGCAACTACTGGACGTGCGGTGCAGTAGGACATATTTCTACAAATTTCCCAGAAAATAGGCAGATGAGGAGATTCGAGTTAACTCCTGACATCAAAGACGCGATCTGCTTTCAAGATCTCATACAAGTTTACCAATTTGAGGATATACCCTCAGATGAAAGTATTTATGAACAAAAAGAAGTCCTTAGTAGTGAAAGAGAGTATGATGGATTCACCGATTCAGAATCAGACTGAATAGGAGGTTCATCATCAGGAATATGAAAATTGAACTGGCTATTCAAGCCAGACAATGATTTCACAAAGCCAGATCGATAAGATCATGAAGAAAAATCTTAACATACAAAAGTATCAAGGCTTTACAGTAGGAAGATAGATTATGCTTTAAGGAATTTCAGTATCAAAACTAGAAAACATCATATTGTCTATGGTATTTCGAGACAAGAGATGGCACTCCCAATCAAGATTCACCAATTGACATCGCTATTTGTGATAAGCGAGTCAGAAATCTCAAGGATTCCATAATGGGAACTATTGCGGGAAATCTATATGTTGGACAGATGATTGGGATTATGTACCCTAAGATTGCTTACAATCTTGATGACACCGATTTCAGCAAGGCCCTGACGCTTTATCAGGACTTCAAGAGAAATGAGCTGTTGGAAAAAGGGAATAGACCTTATTCTATCACTATTAGGTATCATACACACTTTCTAACTCACATCATACTGAGTTATTCCTAGGAAAGCAGTTCATCGAGATTCCTGATATATTCAAGAAGGTGACAATGGCAATTTGTCCTGATAAATTCAAGATTCCACAATTGAGAAATGTGGATATGAAATTCAAGATAGAGTAGTCATAAGGCGTGATCAAAGCCCTAGATTACAATCAAGAAGATTGTCATTTCAAGGAGATATGATTACTTCTCAACCAATGGGAATAAGTCTTATTCAGCAAAGTCAAGAAGCTCAGGGTTTTTCAAATGCTCTGAGTAATAATAAGATGGCTATTACCATCAAATGTCCAGAAGGATGAAGATGAGTAACCGTTAGATTCGATACTACAAGATGGGAAACTAATTTCCCTTGCAACATCTTGTATTATCTCGAGCAACCAGAAGTCCATCATTATAAAGGAATTATCAAAATAGGAGGATGAATAGTCGAGATCAGAGGATGAACTGGAAGAGAGGAAAATATCCTCATCTTAGGTTTGGATTTCCTTGAAAAATTCAAACCATGGAGACAAGAAGAAGAATGAATAATAGTCATAGTGAATGGAGAGAAAAATATTGATTTAATGACTAGCCCCTTCTCAATATACATTCCTATTGGGGTGTTATACGAAAAATATAAGGTATAATACTTTGCCGCTTATATTGATTCAAGTCCAGGAATATGCACAGCAAAATGAGGAATCTTCCCAATAGAAATTGAAGAGGATCTACCTCGGATTGCAGGGAGAGATTTTTCCAAGAAAATCTTGATTCTAACAAAAGGAGTAAAGATGGTGGAGATTTTAACTGGAGGAGCTGAACAGATGCCTTGGTATAAGGTTAAAACTCCCCCAATTTATTTTCATGACACAGGAGCAGATATCCTGTTGGGTAACAATTTCTTGTAGATGTTCAAAAGATATATGCAAGATAATGAGAAACAACGATTATTGTTCACAACACAATGTGATCACAAGATCATTGTTCAAAGGATAAAAGGGGCATTTAACAGACAAATTCCATTAGCCTTTCGCAGCAAGCGTGGTGATGAAGGACAACTTCGACACCCAAAAATGCAAGATTGAAGAAGGTTCAATAATGCCTTATTGAACTACAGGTGAAAAGGAGAGCTTATCGACAGTGAAGTTGAGGACAACAAAGATGAGACTCAAATCCTAAAGGTATCTTTAATTTCTAAAGATATATAAAGTGATACACAGGTGTCACTGGAAGATGTCAAAAGAAAAATTGTAAGGTATTACAGTGAGAATCCTTTGGCATGGTGGGAGAAAAACTAACTCAAATCAACCTTGAAGGCAAAGCCAGACAAGGTTAATAAGTTTGTTAGATTCAGACCAATTCTGATGAATCTTAAAGATCAACAGGATATGAAGGAGATTATCAAGGAATACCTTGATATGAAGTTAATCGAACCAGGTAACTCGCCATACAGTAGCCCAGGCTATTCGGTAAGAAACTATGGTGAGATCAAAAGAAATAAACCCAAACTCGGTTATTTCATCCCTAGTAGAGAACACCTTATTAACTGCATTAGAAATGCTAAGGTTTTCTATAAGTTTGATTGCAAGTCAGGTTTTTACTAGATTAGCATGGAGGAAAGTAGTAAGAAGTTTACAACTTTCTCTACTCCGCAAGGGCATTATACATGGAATGTAATGCCAATGGGGTTAGCTAATGCACCTCAGATATTCCAGAGAAAGATGGATAATCTCTTTAAAGATTACTTTTCTTTCATGTGTGTTTATATTGATATATTCTCATAACATCAAAAGATATAAATGAACACGTCAAACATCATGAGGTTTTTGTAGATGTTTGTTATAAGGCAGGATTGGTGCTGTCAGAAAAGAAGGCAGTTATCGCAACCCGGAAAAAGGAATTTTTGGGAATCGAGATAGATGAATCGAGAATAATTCTATAGGACCATATTGTCCAAAAGGTCAAGAATTTCTCGGAGGATCTAAAGGAGAAAAAATAACTTCAAAGTTTTCTAGGAGTTGTTAATTTTGCAGGAGCATTCATAAAAAATCTTACAAAATACAGAAAGGTCTCCTGCCCGTTATTGAAGAAGGATGTTCTATTTATCTGGACAAATGAACATCGTAAAGGAATGAGAGATTTAAAGGAGGCCCGTGAGAACCTCCCAAAACTCTCAATACTACAAGACGAAGACTATCTAATCTTGTACACAAATGCTAGTAATCATTGGTGGGCAGCAGTGCTTACAAAGATCACTCCCAATGGGGAAGAACCATGCAGATACTGCAGTGGATTATTCCAAGAAAATGAGGCCATAAGATGATAACACACAAGTTAAAGCTTTCTTAAACAACAAGATAGAATCTAAACCTGAAAAGGCTAGATTACTTAAATGGCAAGCAGAATGTTAATATTTCAATTTTGATATTGTCATTATAAAATCTCATGAAAATATTCTTGCAGATTTTTTAACAAGAGATGGAGCCAACTGAAGCAAGCTCCATCATGATGGCCCAGAAACATCTTAGGGAAAACCTTGAGATGCTTTCCAGGGAATGGAACGAGTCTGTTCTAAAGGCTGATCAAGCTGGATGAATATAAACTATCGACAAGATAAAAGTCACCAATAGAATCCGAGCATGCATGCTAGCACAAACGCAGTGCTAGAGTGCAATTCAAGAGCCAATCCTTCGGGCTTCCAGAATAAATCTGGGAAAAGAAGAGTTTCAGTTGCCGGCCCCTATAACAGTAGCAGAGGATTCAAATACCTCTTGCATAAGTCCTAAGCTGGTGGTATGCACGGAACCATCGGCCCAAGGGAAAAATGAGACTCATAATTCACTTTCTCAGACATCATGTCAACCCAGCACCTCTAAGGTTAATACTAACAAGATTTTACAAGTTTCTTCTTATTGGTAGGCTTATCAGGCAAGCTGGGAGAAGTTACTAACTAGGCGAGGTATCAATCCAAGTAAATCCTTGGTAGATGTCTCAGGAAAATATCCTCGAGTATGGATGATGACAGGAGCACATCCACAAGAGGTCAAGGCATGGTATGAATTTGGGGCACTAGCCTCAGTTTATACTATCTCTCCAGCATTTACTAAAATCAAGAATCTACCAAAGTGGATTCAGGAGGTTGTATACGATTCATGGGCTAACAATGAACAGCTTAGCCGAGGAGATGTTCTAGAACTCTACTTCGTCAGTGTAGCACCAGAACCAGCAGGAAAGGGGAACCATGAAGCCTTTCATTATATAAGGCTTAGGAGAACTGACGAAAGGAGCCGTTGTAATATTAAGGTTCCAAGTGGAGAAGTACCACTCGTCTCCACAATCACCGAAGATGAAATTTCAATGCGTAAAGCTTGGGGTTTATGGGTCTGTCTCATAGAGATGGACAAAGTCAAGTATTCATTCAAATTCTTCCAGAATTCTGTGAATGGATCTTCCTGTTAAACACTATGACAGCTAAAACTACAAGATTCGCAGAGGAAGCTTTCGAAAGAAAGAGGACTTTGCTATGGGAGAACAAGCTTGAGTCAAGTAAGGAAACCCAATGCAAGTTTTGTAACATGGCTCATTTTGGGAACTAGATCGACCACATTTGTCCAGCGTGCCCATAACAAAAGGAGTTAGAGTTTCGCAGAGGATTCATGCCAAGGGCAGGAAGGTCTCGTATCGATGACAAGAATGAACCAAGGGCACCACCAAAGGGGAAGATGCCCAAGGCCCCGCCAAAAAAGTAGTTGGCCGACACAAGAAGATAGAGTCATGTGACTCTATGAAAGAAGAACCTCACCCAAAAAGAAGACGACAAGGGTGAGTATGAAAGATTCCCACTAAAAGAAATGACAGAAGTGGGAGGACCACTCACTTGTGGTTCAAAAACAAGATAATGACATTTCACCCTCTTTTCGGTGGAATTCAAAAATGGAGGACCCCAGTCTCCATATTACGATTCAATTATCGCAACTTTCGGTGATAATTGAGAAAGAAGGACCCATGCTTTACATGGGAATAAGCTGGCGTCGGTTGAAAAGGAATCCGAGGCAATAATGCAAGATGAGAGAGGGCTTCAAACCTCTATAAATAAAGACGAGAGAAGGAAGCAGAGATCATCGATCATTTTCTTAGCTTTCTTCAAAAAAAACCTTGTAATAGTCTCAAGTTTTAGTTTATGAGTGTTTTCCATTCCGCTACCATAGGTAGCTAAACAAGTTTGTCTCCTCCCTTAAGGAGATAAACTTATGTAATAAATATTATATAATTCCCTAATAAAAGTTCGGGCTTTTGCTCGTCTACCATTCCTATTTAAATTTATTATTTACCAACAAAATTTGCTTCAGCCTTTGCGTGCTCGGTGCTGTAAGCAGTTATCCCAGATCCTGGAGCGGTGCTCGGATAGATAACCAGAGAGGGCTAGGCTGATCACTGCCAAGGAATTCGCGACAAGAAACCATACGGTGCTCCGGGTGGTTAGACGAGGTCTGTAAAAATTCCGGCGAAGAAGATCCGCGGCAAAAATTTAAGGTATGAAGTTGGTACACATTAAATTTATTTACGGAAGAATGATGGGCCTGAATATTATTTAAACAGTGTTTCATTACTATGTTGTTGTAAAAAAAATGAAAAGTGCCAAAAATGAATAGTGTCGGCCGGGGGAGTGGAGATAGAGATTAAGGGTCATTTTTATATATCTTATATAAAGAAGGGTAGTTTCTTCATATACCTTTTAAAATAGGGTAATACTATGGATTGGCACTCTCAAAATATATACTTACCATATGTAAAATATATTAAATTAAACTAAATGTAAAACAAGATAGATTTAAATGATGATTTAGCTTTAATGAAAAATTTATTAAATCTTAAAACTTATTAAAATTCTTTCAAAGAGATGTCATGATTGTAATAAAAATAAATGACTATACAAGGCAAACTTAATTAATTCCTAAAGATCTTTTAGATTTTAATAATATAATATAATATATTAAATCAAATTGATAACTGAAACCAAAATGATTGAAGTTATGATGGAACTTGAATAGTGCTAGATTGTTTATGATTTGAGGAGAAAAAGATGTTTATTCTATGCTCTTGAAGCTTGCAAAACCTCTCAAACATCATGACTGGCCATAACATATACAAGTTCTGAAGGTATTGGCATTGTTATTGTAGAGAATTCAAGCATCTAAGTGACAAAAGCCATTGGTAATCGGCTTCGGCTAGGAACAATTTTAATACCGTGTGTGTTTTATAGTTTTGATGAGAATAGTCGGATGAGAGAAAATCATGATAAAATTATTATGGCTCCTAATATTAAAATAATCATAGGAGGAGGTCTGATTAAAATTGAAGGATAAATAATACTTTTAGCCCGGACCATAAATTACTACGGGCTCTTCAAAAATGTATCTAGCATACTAAGCAGTCGGATTAAGCAAGATAACTTTCGATATCTTAAGATATCTATCCTACCAAACATGGCTGTAGGTACAATTGATGATAGTACATACGATGTCCCAACAATCATGCGGGTATATGGACTATCATCTGCCTCTTGTACTCTTGCTATGCCAAAATCTGCTACTTTTGGGGTTCAAATCTCCATCCAAAACTACATTGATTTTTTTCAGGTAGCGGTTAATGGTCCTCAGTTCAGAATTCTTGTGCAAGTACTTAAGTTTCCCATTGCAGTGCCTAGCATGATCTTGTAGGGCTGATCCCAATCAAGGAATGTGTGTTTGACTGGGTCTACATGTTTAATCAAACATGTACCATTTTTAGAGCTCCAATAACAATAATTGGTTATACCAAAATGAAACAAATAAAAGCATACCGTTACGGATTATGAAGCGGTCTATACTCGAGTCCTCAACAATGTCATTTATGAAACGTTTCTCATTTCCTCCCAAATATGTATATTTATGTCTCGCCAATTTCAAGAGCACTTTCTTAAATTCAATATTGTCTTAACATGAATCAATAAACAACCTTTTGAGAGCTATCTCTTGGCCGTTCAAAAGTTTTCCCTGCTTTGGAAAAAAAAATATTACTATAAAACATAGATTTATCCATGAGAATTGTGTGTTTCCTTTATATTAGAATTAGAATGAATTACCTTGTAATCAAGCCCATATCTACCTTCCCCTATAGAATCATAATCATTGCACGCAGCTCTAAATCTGGCAATATGATGTTGCTTGGATTCAACAGCAAGATCTGTTTCACAAGTAGAAAGGACATTTCAGCTGGGAAACTACTGTTTGGAGCTTCATTGGTTTTGGCACTGAAAATATATAAATATATATATATATGTGTATATATATATATATATACACACACACACACACACAGACACACACTCATCTCCAGAAAAAAAAATGATAAAAATCTGTATTCTCATGCTTATTTTGACTATACCTGAAAATGACAATTCATTTTTCTTGGATGGTTACCCTCTTTTCCAAAATGCTTGCCACGGCCGATATCTTAATCGTTTTGATGCTTTGGATTTTGTCCATTGTTTTCTTCCAGATGTAAGCTCTGCAATCTCCACTTTTCCACTGGATTCGTCGAGAGGAAAGTTAAGATTCTGCACATTTGCAGTGGTACTTTTTTGCTGTGCACCTCTTACATCAATTCTATCATTCGAGATTGAAGGACAAATGTCATCATAAACAGTTGTAATCTCATTCAACACCAAAGTTTGGTTGCTCTCTTGTTGCTTAAGTGCATACTCAAGCTGCAGCACAACTTCAGACATTGTTGGCCGATTTTTTGGTTCCTCGTTTAAACACCTCCCAGCAATCCCCACAAATGTTTTCAGGCTGCTTGATGAGATTTCCTCTCTCAGACTTGAAGCTATAATCAGATCAACTTCTCCCTTATTAATCTTATCTTGAGCCCACTTTGTCAGAATCTGCTCATCCTCTGAAACTTCCGAATCTACAGCCCTTCTCCCACATAACACTTCTAACAAAACTACACCAAAGGAATACGTGTCACTTTTCCTTATTAGTTTACTAGTTGTCACATAATATGGATCCACATAACCAAACGTGCCCTTAACCCTTGTGTTAACATGGCTTTGTTGATTATTTCTCTGTTCAGGATTGGCCAATCCAAAATCGGAGACCTTAGCAACAAAATTTTCATCAAAGAGGATGTTAGAACCCTTTGAATCACGATGTATGATTCCACAGCCTGTATGTAGATATTCTAGGCCTCGAGCTACTCCAATGCAGATATTTAGACGTTGCTTCCACGTGAAAGAAAAACAATTACTATTATCCTTTGGGAGTTTGTATAGGTGATCAGCCAAAGATCCACAAGCCATATATTCATAAACAAGAATCATTTCTTTATGCTCGTTGCAATAGCCGATTAAAGGCACGACATTGATATGCCGGATCTCTGAGAGAGTTTCAATCTCGGTCAAAAACTCACGTGCTCCTTGCCTAGAATATAGATTCAGCTTCTTTATAGCAACAACCCTTTGCCCTTTATCAATGAGGCCTTTGTATACTTTACCAAATCCACCAATGATAAGGCCTTCACTGAAATTTCTTGAGGCCAATCGGATTTCAGCTAGAGAAAAACGGCGGCAGACTCTTTTAGCCCCAGCTGATGGCTTGTTGTCCTCCTCGATACTTCTGGCCTCCCGACTTCTCAAAATTCTTTGTAACTCATAAACTATAATATTTAGTAGAGAAAGCACAGCTATTACAATAGTTGTAATTGCATTTCTACGGCCAAGAATCATAAATGGAGTTTGGAAGGTCTTCAAAGGTGAAACCTGAGCTGGAGTCAAAGGATTTGGAGCAGCTAGACTGCTATCAGGATTACTCAGCTTGAGTATCTCAAATCCTTTAAAAGGTCCATGTGTGTCCATAAATTCTCGATCGGATTGCAGGCGAATCAAGAGAATTTGCTTCCCCTCTTGTTTACGGCCATTCATCATCACCACATAGGTATACCATACCAAGGGATGCTACTATCCATTTCTTTGACTCTGTCACTGTCACTGAAGGCAACCATTTCATTAATCAGGACATTAAAATTCAGGCCTAGACTCTTTGCCATGTTGAATCGTACGTCAGAGAAATGAAACCTAACTATGTACCGAAATCCCACATCAACAGGTATTTTCCAGGTTATATGGTTGAGTTCCTGCTTAGGGACCGTCAACCACATCGAAAAAATGTCACCGGATTCATCATCTGATAAGACTAAATTCTGTTTACTACTTACACGGTGGACTATTTCAAGTGCAATACTGTTATCAACATAAACAAGGGATTTCTGACCTACCACTTGAACTCCAATATCTCCACCTGGAAAGTAAGAAAGACTAGCAGGCACTGAGATAATTTCAATTCCATTTATAAAAGCATATGTATCTATTGATGGAATACTTTCAGCAGAGAAAACTATGTTAAGCTGTTGGTTTTCTTGTATATCTAAACAGAATTCTTTGGCAAAAGTATTCACACCAAGAGTTTTAGCTGTGATGGAAGCGCTGAAATTACTGAGCAAGGTAAAAGCATTGGCTTCAACAGTGAATAAATCTTTTAGCCCTTTATAACCTCTGTACGTAGTGGGATTAAAGTGAAGGCGGATAATTTTCTGACCTGCACTCACTTGAAAAGAGTATGAGAACTTGGAAAGAGAGAGGCGAGCTGTCCGGTAGGGAGTTGGATCAGCAGAGGCAGACTTTTCGACAACAGATGTGGCGGTTGACGAGCCATTTATTTGCAGCCCAGAAGAAAATCTTGACCGCACATCTCCAAGCCATTCCCTTCTCCTTTGCACTGCACAAACTTTTCCAGTTGACCCACAATTTATAGAGACATCACCTGTGAAGTGAGTTGGTTCGTTGCTGCTACCAGCTGCAATTGTGATCGGGAAGCAGAGAAATAGCAGAGCAGCTGAAAAATGACTAAGGTTCATGGCTCCTTAAGTGTTGGAATCAGTAGCTGAATAAGAGAGCTAGCCAAGAATTAAGAGTACTAGAACTTCATAATGTCTACAAAGCCTTGATTTCATTTTCAACCGATGAAGGTTTCATATCCATTGGCTAGATGCTCTTTGTTTGGTTTGGTATGTCATAGAACACAAGAAATCTGCTTTGGAAGCTCCACAATAGGTTGCTACGTGGTTTCCTAGAATGAAGAGAGAGAGAGCAAGAGAGGGAACAAAAAAAGGCATCAGTTGCTTGGAGCTTTCAATTGTAAGCTTGTAACACAGTAAAAAAAAAAAAAAAAATGCATGCGATTCTTGTCATTTTCCAGCAGTAAGTGAAGCATTAAAGTTATTGATCTTCTAACCTGGTTTCCTTGAAATGCACAAGAGAACTGGAGCGACCTCGCAAACGCTGCTGAAGCTCCAGTTGAGCCACAGTTGATAGAAACGTCTCCTGTAAATTGAATCGGATTTGTACTAGCTCCCATGGCAGATCACATAAATATGAAAGCAATTGAAATCGAAAACAGATTCTCAAATTCGGCAAGAGTTAGCCTCTGTAGTATACCAATTTGAAGAAAAACAAAGTTCAAATTGAACGAACAGCTACAAAATGAATCCCAAGAATCTGGCACCAGCAGAAGTAAACTATCAAAAGTAAATAAGGCGAATCCAACCTGAACGTTTGAGTCCCTGTGATTCTTCCATAAGAATGTTGCACAGAAAAAAAAATATCGAAGGGGGCGGCGCCACCGGCATCTTGTTCGGATGTAGGAAGAGGACGGTGGCTAGCGGCTGCTGCGCGGAGGATCGATAAGACGATTAGGATTTTGCCAAATTAAGGGAAGTGTACAATTTTGGCGCTAGTTTTGAAGTTTGAAATCGTATCGTTTTTATACATGGTATAATTGTTATAAACAAATTCTATTTATAAGTCTGACATAAATATGTTGTATCTATCACAATCTTCTTTCATTTCAAAACGGCAAGGATCAACTATTTTATCTCCAGAAAAAAGCCTAAAATGTCTAATGACGGAATTGTTCACGTAGAAAATTGTATTTTTATTTTTGAGTAATTGCTAATTTCTATCATTTTTATTATTGTAATTTCGACTCATGTAACTTCACTTTTTGTAATTTTAATTAATGTAATTTTATTTTTTATAATTTCACTTACAAAAGTCTATATTGTACACTATACTCCAAAATTGTGTGTCTCTCTTGCTACTCTCATGAGACGCATGCAAAAATAAAACAAATTATTCACATACATTTGACAATCAATTTGATGAGTTATAAATATTTCTTACCATATTTTTTTATTATTCATATGCATCTGACAACTCTTCATCTTCATGCATCATCAATTTTGACAACTCACTTACTTATACTTTTTTTGTCGACATCCTTTCACACTCACAAGCATATGTCTATAGTATTATCTACATCACTTTTATTTTATGACAGAAGATTGAAATTTCTTGTAGCTATATGTATTCTTACTTTTATAACATTGCAATTTTCTTGCATCTCATCGTTGGATATCACAATCTTCTTTATAGTTTTCAAATGCACATAAACAATTCAAATTCCTCAACAAAAATAAAAAATAAAAAAAAAATCATCAAACTCAAATTTTTATCACGGTTCAACTTCTAATTTTGATTTCAACTTCATCGAATTTGATGAGTGAAAAAAACGTATTACTGATTGATCGATCTTGTTCTCGTAAGGTAATTAATGCACGTAGACAAGGAATTAATGAACACGAAAGCAAACGGAACACAAAGAGATTTACGTGATTCGATCTATTGGAATAGATCTACATCCACGGGCGGAAAGAGTATGGATCTTTATTACTTGTATGAGTAGTGATTACAAGATTGCTCGCCCCTCTCAATCTATTCTAAGCCCATATTTATAGGTAATTACATGGAATTCGACCTTAATACAAATTCTATTGCTATTTGGACTCTTTGGCTTGATCTCCTTCTTTATGGATAAACACCGAGCTTCTATATCTCTTTTAGAGCTTGAGTTGTAGTCGATGTAGGAGTCTTGGTTGCCTTGGTGATAAAGTCTCTTATATTCATTTGGGCCGAGCTGCCTAGGCCGAGCTTAACTGTCGGGGCACAATTATATTGGGTCTGATGCTTTGGGGCTAGGTGTTGGGCCATATCCTATCACTGATCAAAATAAACAGGTTGGTTGTATTCGTCGAAGAGCATCCCCAGCGCACCGGCTTTGGGGGGCTCGCCGACGAGCCTAAGCCTCCTTTTAGGACTCGCGCAGCGTTGGAGAGCTAGTGAGGTCGCAAGAGACTCTCGGATGTGAGTCCGGGCTCAAGAAGCCCCAGATTACATATTTTAGGTTTTCTTTGTTTTGGTGAAATTAGATTTTTTAGATTTAAAAAATATAATATATATATATAGATATATATATATATATATATATATATATATATATATATATTTGAAAAATAATTCTTTTTGATGGTGTGGAAAAAAGTTTTATTTTTTGTGTGAGGGGTCGTAGGGTTATTTAATCTAAATTTTCATGATGTATTTTTTTTTTAATTTAAGTTGAGTGAATAAATCTATTAATATATAAAAACAAAATGAATTTTGCAATTATTTAGCCGACAAATTTAGGTTATTTTTGTAATTTTACACATAAACAGTTACATTTGAAAAATCAGTTACGACTATATTAAATTTTATTAATTAATTCAAAACAAAATCCGAATATTTAAAACCCACCCACGTTTATCACCGGAAATATTTTTTCATTATTAGATTGCAGTTTCACCACTGACTAAAACTTGAATGGCCGACTAAAATTTTGTTTTTAAATTTAACAAAATTTAAATTTCACTTATGATTAATAAATTAATATATACTAACAGTTATACTTCAACCACTACGCACATCTCCATATTTAAATTTGCACGTTCACCACATCTCCATTTTCCACAACTAATTACAACTATTACATATATATAACTACACATCAGTATATATACAAACTCCATACGAACATTACTCTTCCACAAAAAGTAAAATCATTGAAGAAATGGTCCCACTATTTGGTGTGGTCGCTGATTTGCAGCCTGGGAAAGCAAAAATTGCTTTGAAGCTGAGGATTATCAGAAGCTACAAAATCCCTCAGATTCAAAATCGAAGTGAAGTATATTCACACGAAGTTGTTTTCCATGATAAGGAGGTTTCAATCTGAAATTTGTTTCTTCGTTTGTTTTGTTTTAAATTCCATGTTTACTGACATTAATTTGTGATAATTATAGGGCACAAGAGTTCATGGATCCATTGAAAATTCATCAATTTCAGCATTTCAAAATTCGATGAAAGAAGGCAGTGTCTATGCGATAATGAATTTTGTAGTGGCAACGAACACGATGCGAACAAAAACAACCACATGCCCCTACAAGATGCTACTGTTCAAGCATACAAGAACCACTGAAATAGTGGATGAATCATTTCCAAGTTATTTGATGAATCTGAAAAGTTTCGAGGAGGTTGCTTCAATTGAACCAAAACCAAAATCTACTCTGTTTGGTAATCTAAATATTCTATTGTTTTAAATTTCAGAATCCTTCAATTTTTATTTACTAATGATTTTGTTTATTGTAGATGTGATGGGAATGGTTATACAAAGCTCCAATGTAGTCGACAAAATGGTTAATGGAAAGCTGAGCAGTTGGAAATGGTTATAGAAGACCTAGAGTAAGATGTTCTATCAATATTAGAAAATACAAATTACAAATTTATTTTTCTTCACTTATTTTTTTTCAAATTTGTTGTTTACAAATTTGCTCTTTGTTTTTTTTTTTTGTATGTTTAATGGTCGCCGTGCATCGCACGGCTGGGTGTACTAGTTTTATTTAAATTAGAATTAATTGTTTTTATACAAAAAAAAGAAGGAAACCCACACTTACAGCATCCGTTGCCGTGACTATATCGCAGTAGTCGCATGCGCTTTTTCGGTAGGCGCCTACGCCTATGCCGCTGCCACCCATCGGTAGGCGCATGGTTTAGTCGTGATACCGACTACTTCATGCGCCTAGGCGCTGGCGACGTGGCACATGTCCAATTTCAAATTTTGTTTTTTTTTTTCTTGTTCATCTTTTCCTTTTAATTTTTTGGTAGGCACCATTCCAAGATTTATTAGGTGACTACCAATTCAAGCATTTTTTAGCGGTAATTACGAGTTTCGTAGTCACCATTGTGGATACTCTTAGGTGAGTATTTTGAAAAGATCCTGAGCTCACAAAATGGTAGAGAGAAAGTCATATTTATATATCGTGAAATTTTTTTATCGATATTTATAATTTTTAAATAGATATGACTTGAATTATTTAGAATGTTTGGTGGAGATAGTGACATAAGTTCACAAGTGCAAAAGGAATGTAATTTTATATGTCAAAAAACATTTTCACTTTGTAGATACAAATATTGAATTAAATATGTATATCAATTTTATACTAGTAAAGATTATTTTCGTTGCTGTCTTTCAAATTTGAACATATTCCAAACATTTAAAAAAATTAGCTCACTATATGTTTACTTCTAGACTCGATCTTCACTCAACTTTTTTGTTAGAACCCTGCCACCAAAATGGATGCACAGAGGGATTATTCTTTTGCTAAGAAGATTGCATCTTCCCACGACATCAAAATAAAAAATATAAAAAAGAAAAAAAAGATGTATTTCATCTACTTATAATAGTAAAAGACAAAAATCCCCATAAAATTCAATCTAACTTTACAAAAATACCCTTCTTCCCCATAAAAGAAGGATCGCTATATCACCTCTCTTCTGGTCTAATATGAAGTGAATATATTCAACACAGATTAGAATAGCCCTCACTCTTTATAGTCCACACAAGAAACTGATTTCAAAGAAACGAGTGATGATGGCCTAATCACCAGCAATAATAACTCGGTTTTCTTTCTTTTCTTGCTGGAGAATTGACAGTAGCAAGTTATTAGTTACCGTACTTGTTCACGTTCCCGGTGTGTAATCGAGTCAGAGCGCGTCCCCGTCCAACATTCTAAGGACGCTAGGCATGGGAGGCCGGTCGTCTGGATGCTCACAGGTGCAGCGCAGGGCAACTTGAATGCATCTCAGCACTTCATCTGCTGGAAATGCCCCACCAAGTGACCCATCTACCAGGTGCAATACTTTCCCTTCACTCCGAAGTTTCCTTGCCTAAACATAATATTCACTCTTCTCATAACAAATTACTATGTATAGTATTATTATACTGTCTTAGGTGCGAGTTATAAGATTTTTACTGAAAATAGGCTCATCACTTACATGGTCCTCAAGGTTCATCTTGTTCAGCGTGTAACATCTCCATGCTCTCTGCCTACTCACCACCTCCAGTATCACAACTCCAAAGCTGTAAACATCTGATTTGACCGATACTCTGCCTTGCTTCAAACGCTCCGGAGATATATAGTATCTGAATTAAAAAACGAGTGACCAATCAAGTTGGAGATTCGAGTCACCTTGGAGGGAAAAGGGGCTAGCCATTATTGATCCCTCTTGATGAAGAGTATGTGTATGTTAAACTCACAAAAAACAGTAATAGGGTTGTTTTTATTTTTTGCAAAGAAAGTTGGGAAAGAGAAATACTTACGGGGTACCTGAAGCGGTTCCTGTTTCTAGTTCGGATTGATGTTCTGACAGAGTCCTAGAAAAGCCAAAGTCTGAGATTTTAGGAACCATATCTTTGTCCAGTAAAATGTTGCTTGATTTGGGATCTCCATGAATGACTCTGAGTCTAGACTGTTGATGTAGATATGCAAGTCCTCGAGCTATTGCTTTTATGATGTTGAATCGTACTGGCCATGGAAAGTCTTGCTTTTTCTCCTCATCTATGATTAAAACTTTATTATTAACATACCATAAATTAAGAAAATTGAAATTTAGAAAATGTAAAGATTCTCTAGGAACTAACCTATAAATGTATCTAAACTTTTGTTATCCATGAACTCATAAACTAGCAGTTTCCCTCTGCTATGAATGCAGTAGCCAAGTAGTTTGATAATATTCTGATGGTGAAGGTTGGGTAGCAAAAGAATTTCATTCTTGAACTCCTGGAGTGTTTGTGTAGAAGATGTCGAATGCCTTTTAACAGCTACTACTTTTCCTGTAGGTAGAACACCCTATTCAATACAAATGATTTAATCAGTGGAAAGATCAAAGTAAGATAATAATTCCAGTTACTACAAAAAATAGTTCAAATGGTGTAAACAGTTACCTTGTAAACAGGACCAAATCCACCCTTTCCAACTTTATTCGAGGAGGAGAAACGATTAGTTGCAGCTGAAAGTGTACTCCAACTGAAAATGGTCATTTCTGCATTTGTTTCTTTGATTTCTGTAGTCACAACAATTTAATACTTTTCATTTTTACTGTTAAGAATTAGAAGATAAAGAAATTACTAGAGAGACATCCCTCAAGTATGATCAGTAATCAAGAACTAGCTTAGTCATTAATTTCATTACCTGATAGCAATAGTTCATTTTCCTTAGATAAATTACCATTGTTCCACGACCAAAATCTCGATAGCTTAGTTTTAACTTCCTTGTAGCTGGTTTGCTCTACTATACTCGACCCTGATGACTGCCCTGTGTCGCCTGAATACGAGTATTCAGTTTCTCCCCATGAACTTGAAATCTCATTCGACACCAAAATCTGTTTGGTTTTGTGTTGCTCAAGTGCAAGCTCAAGCTGCTGCACAACTTGAGACAGCGATGGCCGGTTGCTCGGTTCGTCCTCTAAGCATCTTTCAGCAATCTCCACAAATGTCTTTAAACTGTTCGAAGGAATCTTATCCCTCAAACTCGAATCTACAATCTGATCAACTTCTCCCTTACTGTTCTTATCCAGGACCCACATGCTTAAGATGTGCTCATCCTCTGTAACCCCTAAATCCAGTGCTGGTCTCCCACACAATACTTCCAACAGCACCACCCCAAAAGCGTACGTGTCACTTTTCGTTGTTAGTCTACGAGTGCGAAAATAATGTGGGTCCAAATACCCCCTCGTGCCCTTAACATTTGTGCTAACATTGTTCCTGTCTTCATGTTTGGCCAAGCCAAAATCTGAGACCTTAGCTATGAAATCTACATCTAGCAAGATGTTTGAAGCCTTGACATCGCGATGTATCACTCCATGTCCCGTGTGGAGATAGTCTATGCCTCGAGCAGCTCCAATGCAGATATTAAGGCGTTGTTTCCATGTGAGAGAAGAAACGAAGTCTCTTTTCCTTGAAGGTTTATAGATGTGATCCCCTAGTGTCCCATTAGCCATATAATCGTAAACGAGAATCATTTCTTCATGCTCGTTGCAGTAGCCAATCAGAGAAACTAGATTAACATGCCGCAATTCAGAAAGTGTTTCGATTTCTGTCAAAAACTCATGTGCCCCCTGCATGGAGTTTGGATTCAATTTCTTTATAGCAACAGTCATCCGGCCTTCATCAATTAGGCCTTTGTAGACATTACCGAATCCTCCCCTTCCAATTAAAAGCTCTTCACTGAAATATTTAGTGGCCAGTCGGATCTCAGATAGCGAAAAACGACGACAGAATCTTGCACCCTTGGGAGATGGCTTGATTTCTTCCTCAGTGCTGCTACCTTCCTGAATTTCTCTTAACTTGTGAACTATGATACATAATGAAGATAGTATAGCTATTCCAACAGCTGTAGTTGCATTTCTACGAACAAGAGATGCAAGCAAAAGTTTTATAGTCCGAGATAGTGAACTTTGAGGAGGAGGAGAAGGCAACTCAACTACTTTTAATTCTGCAAGGACTCCATTGAGGCCAAAGATCTCTATTCCATTTATGAAAGCATATGTATCATGTGATGGACTAGTTTCAGGAGAAAAGGTTAAGGTGAGTTGTTGATTTTCTAGGATGTTCAAACGAAACTCCTTAGCAACAGTATTCACACGAAGAGCATGAGCAGTAAGTGAAGCACTGAAATTACTGAGCAAAGTAAAAGGAGCAGCTTCAACAGTGAAAATATCTCTCAATCCTTGAAAACCTCTGTATGGAGTTGGATTAAAGTGAAGGCGGATAATTTTCTGACCTGCTTTCACTTGAATCGAGTAGGAAAATTCTGAGCGGGAAATCCTTGCTGTCTCGTGCGGAACTGGATCAGCAGAGGTGCGTTTACGAATAGCAGTTGATGCGGTTGATAAACCCTCCAATTTCAGCAAGGAGGAGAGCTCAGGGCGTAGGTCTCCGAACCATTGACGTCCGTTGCTTGCTGCAGAAGCTCCGGCTGAGCCGCAGTTGATGGAAACATCACCTGCGAAATCAGCTTGAGCATTACAACGAGATGAGAATGTGCTGAAGAAACAGAGAAACAGCAAGGCAACTGCAATCGGGTGGGGATTCATGCTTCGATTTGAGGGAATTGTTCGGATAGAGATGATAGAACGATGAATGATGAATTCCATACATACACAAGCTATAGGTTTACCTGCGCCAATTCATTACATATGTCAAAAGTCGCCATTGACGACTGACTGATGGATTCTGCTCTTGGTATTTAATTGACTGGTTGTCGTTGAATTACATGGAATTAGGGCTTCCCTTCTAGGTGCCGATACAATCCCACGAATTGAATTTTCCCATGCAATGATTTTTCTAGAATAGTTGCAATTGCAAACCAAAACTCTCAAATAAAAATTTGACTTGTTTATCAGATTCGGTTGAGAATAAGCGGGCACGGAGGCAGTAAGAGTAGGGCTCTTTCTCCAGAGTACATTCCATGGCGATGCCATTACTATCTCATTTCTCACCACTCTCTTGTTTGCATACTCAAGCTGCAGCACAAAAACATTGTTGGGGTGTGTGAGTTTGAGGATTTGGTCCTCTATCTCTAAAATTGTGTTCCCAAAACCTTGTTTTTATTAGTTTTATTCATTTTCTTTTTCAATAAATTTATTTTTATAATAATTTTGTTTAATTTTATAATTCAAGGGTTCACCCATTCAAATTAGGTTTTATGATTATTTTTTTCATTTAATTTCACTTTTATTAGTATATTAGAGTTGATAAATTCAAAAATAAAATATAATTCCAATTTTTTTTCTCATAAATGTCTATTACGATTTACTAAATTATAGTATTTTTATTTTTATAAAAAATAATATAAAACTAGTAAAAATTAAGTTTTGAGACACCATTAAGATATATATTTGGAGATAGAGAATATCATCTCGTGTTTGAGATACATGTTTGTTACACGATTTGTCTGGCTGATGTAGCAGAGTTTTTAATAGGTTTCCTTAAATATATGTTTCGCCACGTCCTTCATGCAATATTAGAATATAAATATAAATCAGGTTTGTAATGGTCTTGAATTTACGTTGTGTCACTCCTTCCGTCCATAATCATGTGTTTAGAATCTTTTGATACGATTTTTAATTTTTATAATGAGCATTATTAAACTGATATTTGAGTCCACTTAATGTGGGTGAGTACTAAAATGGAACGACTTTAATAATGCATTTTGATTGACTTTTGAAATGGAAAGAGAATAATAAACATGTGATTCACATCCAAAAATGAATAGAACACATATCACGGATGACCAAAAAAAAAAAAAGTACATAGTTCATGAACGGAGAGAGTATTTTAGCAAGCAAGAAAATCACTGAACCGTTTGTGCAATCAAAACCATATAACTCGGCTTTGTCTTCAGGTTTTAACCGAGCCAAAATCTCAAACTTTGGCTACAAACTTTCTCTAGAGCCTCTCTCGTGGAAATTGTGATGTTCATAATTTTTCCTACGTAATCTGCTCATGATTTTTCTGAAAAGAGAGTACTCGCAAAAGAAATTCTCGAGCAAAATTTGACATGTAAATGTTGATATCGGTTTTATCTGATTCAGCCATCCCTGTAAGCTACAATAGTTGCATTTCGTCGAGGTAAAATATCAAATATACATACTTTTTATAATAGTCATAGATCTCTTGAATTTATGTGGCTAGCTGCTGCAGTCAGCAAGCAAGAAAACTAACATCCAATCTGCATGCATAGTTTCTGAAGCAACAATTTCAGATATTATGAACCCAAATCTTGCAGCGGAAGACAAATTTCTAGCCAATTACCGTGGAGATAAGTCTGTTACCGACATTTCGTTTTTAGACATGGCAGCTTCAACATACCTGTAATTCGTAGTTGGTGGATGATATTCCTCGGATATGAAACCCTCCCTAAAATATGCAGGCTCTGAAGGCACTGGCAGTGTCATGGTGGAGGCATCGAGCATTCGGGTGATGGAAGCCATTGTTGGCCTTCTAGAAGGATTTTCTTGAATACACAGCAAGCCAACATGAATGCATCTCAACATATCCTCCACTGAACCGTTACTACCCCTCAGCATAGGATCTATCATATTTGCAGCTGTTCCTTTCCGCCAATTTGTCCATGCCTGCCACATTCAAACATATATGTAAATACCCTCGTCTGAAGACATAATAGTGCCATCTACTTAAATTTCCATATGGAATACTTACAAGGATCGAGAGGTCTTCCCCTTTCTCCCCATTCCGGATTGTTTTATTCTTTCGACCGCTCAGGATTTCTAGGACAAGCACTCCAAAGCTAGAGACGTCAGACTTAACAGAGAATTGTCCATTCATTGCATACTCAGGTGCCATATATCCACTGCAACACAAACATAGGACTTAGCGAGGAACAATTCTCCCGATTTCTGGTAAATATCTCAACAGACTTGTAATAGTAGTATTGTATCTAATAGAAATGCAAATACTAGTATAGTATACTTACTAAGTTCCAACAACTCTCATGGTATTTGGATTATCATCTGCCTCTGATAATACTCTTGCTAAGCCAAAATCTGCAACTTTGGGGTTGAAATCTCCATCCAATAGCACATTGCTGGCTTTCAGGTCACGGTGAATGATCCTAATTCGAGAGCCTTCGTGCAAGTACAGAAGCCCCATTGCAGTGCCCCGTATGATCTTGTAGAATTGATCCCAATCCAAGCATGAACGTTTGATTGGGTCTACATGTTCAATCAATCAATATATTATTGTCCAATTAGAAAAGAATGGTTCCTAACTTGCATAAAAATTAATGTTTCATACAAATAAAAAACATGTTACCAAATATGAAGCGGTCTAGACTTGAGTTATGAACAAATTCATATATAAGGAGCTTCTCATCTCCTTCTAGGCAGAAACCTAAGAGTCTAACCAAATTTCGATGTTGAAGCCTCGCCAATAACAAGAGTTCATTCTCAAATTCAGTATTGCCTTGATTTGAACTAGAAGATAACCTTTTGACTGCTATCTCTTGACCGTTCAAAAGTTTTCCCTGGTTACAAAATGAAATTATAACACAGAAGAAAACCAATGAAAACTGTGTGTTTACTACACATTGCAACGATAGATTGAATTACCTTGTAAACAGGCCCAAATCCACCTTCCCCAAGTTTGTTAACACTAGCAAAATAGTTGGTCGCAGCTTCAATTCTAGCAAAATCATATCTCAGGGATTCAACAACAGGATCTGTTTCACAAGTAAAAAGAATATTTTAGTAGGACAACTGCTGTGCAGCTGCAATAACCTTTGTTTGATTCAACACAGAAAAAAAAAAAAAAAAAAAAAATCTGCATTCTCAAGTTTTTTTTTAATTATACCTGAAAATAACACTTCATTTTTCTTGGACCGTTTGCTTCTTTTCCTGAATGCCTGCCATGGCCAAAATCTTAAGATCTTAATTGTTGAGAATTTTGTCCATTGCCTTCTTCCGGAGGAAACCTCAGCATTTCCTGCTTGGCCACTAGTTTGTTCGACAAGAGGAAGTGTGGGACCCTGCATATTTGTAGTAGTAAATGTTGGTTGTGCAGCACTAGGCAGATCAGTTCCAATATTCAAGGTTGAAGGATGAATGTCATCAGAAACACTTGCTATCTCAGTCAATGCCAAAATTTGGCTGCTCTCTTGTTGCTTAAGTGCAAACTCAAGCTGCAGCACCACTTCAGACATTGTTGGCCGGTTTTTTGGTTCATCGTTCAAGCATCTTTCAGCAATCCCACAAATGTTTGCAAGCAGTTTGGTTTAATTTCCTCTCTCATACTTGAAGCTATAATCTGATCAACTTCTCCCTTACTCATCTTATCTCGAGCCCACTTGGTCAGAATCTGCTCATCCTCTAAAGCTTCTGAATCTACAGCCCTTCTCCCACATAATACTTCCAGCAACACTACACCAAAGGAATACGTGTCACTTTTCCTTCTTAGTTTACTCGTGGTGATATAATATGGATCCACATAACCAACCGTGCCCTTAACTTTTGTGCTGACATGGCTTTGTTGCTTATTTCTCTCTTCAGATTTTGCCAAGCCAAAATCTGAGACCTTAGCAACAAAACTTTCATCAAGAAGGATGTTGGAACCCTTTAAATCACGGTGTATGATTCCACAGCCTGTATGAAGATAATCTAGCCCTCGAGCTACTCCAATGCAGATACTTAGGCGTTGCCTCCACGTGAAAGAAAAGCAATTACTATTATCCTTTGGAAGTTTGTATAGGTGGTCAGCCAGTGATCCACAAGGCATATGATCATAAACAAGAATCATTTCCTTGTGCTCATTGCAATAGCCAATGAGTGACATGACATTAACATGTTTGATCTTTGTGAGTGTTTCAATCTCGGTCAAAAACTCACGAGCTCCTTGCCTAGAATGTAGGTTTAACTTCTTTACAGCTACAGACTTTTCTCCTTCATCAATGACACCTTTGTATACTTTACCAAATCCACCCTTTCCAATTACCAGCCCACGATTGAAATTTTTGGTGGCCAATCGGATCTCAGCTAGTGAAAAACATCGACAAACTCTTTCTGCCTCAGCTGATGGCTTGTTTTCCTCCTCACTACTGCTAGCTTCCGAACATCCCAGAAATTCCTTTAACACATAAACAATTATATTAACTAGACAAATTACAGCTATTGCAGTAGCCATAATTGCATTTCTACGACCAAGAACCACAAGTGGAGTTTGGAAGGTCTTCGAATGTGAATCATGAGCTAGAGGCAGAGGCAGAGGATTTGGAGCAGCTAGACTGCTATCAGGATTACTCAGCTTCAGTATTTCAAATCCTTTAAGGGGTGCATGTCTATACATAAATTCTTCATTCGATTGGAGGCATAACAAGAGATTGCGCTTCCCTTCTTGTTTCTGACCATTCATCATCACCACATAGTCCCCATACCAAGGGATGCTTCTATCATCTCTTTCTATTACTATGTCACTGTCAGTGGTGACAACCATTTCATTAATCAGGACTTTGAAATTCAGGCCAATACTTTTTGCCATTTTGTATCGTATCTCACAGAAATGAAGCCTAACCATGTACCTGTATCCCACATCCACAGGTAATTTCCAAGTTATATTGTCCGATTTCTGCTTAGGAGCAGTCAACCACGTTGCAAACATGTCATCAGAACCATCCTTGGTCGCTACTGAGTCCTGTTTAATGCTTATACGGTGAACTATTTCAAGTGCAATACTATTATCGATATAAAGCAGAAATTGCTGACCAACCACTTGCAGTCCGATATCACTAACCGGAATGTAAGAAAGACTAGTAGGCACTGAGATAATTTCAATTCCATTTATAAAAGCAAAAGTATCTAGTGATGGACTACTTTCAGCCGAGAAAACTATGTTAAACTGTTGGTTTTCTTGTATGTCTATACAGAATTCTTTAGCAAAAGTACTCACACCAAGAGCTTCAGCTGTGATGGAAGCGCTGAAATTACTGAGCAAGGTAAAAGTATTGGCTTCAACAGTGAATAAGTCTTTCCACCCTTTAAAACCCCTATAAGTATTCGGATTAAAGTGAAGGCGGATAATTTTCTGACCTGCACTCAGTTTAAATGAATATGAGAACTTAGAAGTCGAGAGGCGTGCTGTCTGGTAGGGAGTTGGATCAGCAGAAGCAGAGGCAGGCTTTTCAATAACAGCAGCTGAGACGGTTGACGATCCATGTATTTGCAGCCCTGAAGAGAACATTGACCGCACATCTCCGAGCCATTCCCTTCTATTGTGTGTAGCAAAAGTTCCAGATGAGCCACAGTTAATGGAGACATCGCCTGTAAAGTGAGTTGGTTTATTGCCGCTGGCTGTAGTTGTGATTAGGAAACAGAGAAATAGCAGAGCAACTGAAACTCGAGAGAGGTTCATGGATGATGAGCATCTGGGCAATAATGGAGATACAAGCCAGAATTTTTTTCAATGATAAACAATGGAATTTTTAACTCTGATGAATTTCCTATTGTTTATTGGTCCATCACATATTATAGTTTCGTTCTCCGTGTCCAATCATTTTCTAAGATATCATATCTATTGGCCTGATGGTCTTATTAAGTGCTCGTTTGGTTCAAGTTGGGTAATGATATCAATAGATATGATATCTTAGAAAATGAATGGGAACACACATAATCTCCTTTGAAGCTTCATTGCAACTTCGCTAATTTCTCATTCATATAGAAAGATAGATAGATAGATAGATAGAGAGAGAGAGAGAGAGGAAAAACCGTGTGTCTCGAAGACTTTTGAGCAGAGTGTCTAAGTCGGCTGCGGACGATATTTCCACACACTTGACTCAGATTTAAGTACTGCGTCTCGATAACTTGGCGCCGTTTAACTGTTAAGAGTAACAGATTCTTGTCAATTTCACTGATAATAAACTCTAAACAAAACTCTGATTTAATATGAATCCAACGCATATAATAATATTATGATGGGATTTACCAAGTAATGTGGTCTTACATTTAAAACAAAGGGTTTTATAGAAAATAATGGTAAATAAGAGTAACAAACTATCAAATTCGATATCTGGACTGGATTCATTACCTTATCGGATGTTTTCCTGGCCAAATCAAAGCTGGCTTCACAGTAACAAAAAAAAAAAAAAAAAAAACCACTACAATTCCTCAGTAAATTATGGGAAAGAAAGCTCTATGTCGGTAGGGAAAAATCACGCTTTCCTGCAAAGGCGATTGATCATCATAGACTTCGGATGCCGCGAGAGAGCTCCAACGGGAGACGGCGGCGAGGAGAGGGGATAGACGACCGGGAAAGGGCAAGCCCTAGTTTCGGGATAATGCCAGCCGCCATAAGAGGATTCGAACCGCAAAGCAGGATGGAAGCGTAATTTGGATAAGGCGGCTGCCGGCGATGGCATTCCGGTGGAATGAGGGGCAGTCGTCTAGTCGATAGGGCCATTGGAGTTTTCTCAACGAAAGGAAAGTATGATTTTGGCGCTACTTTTAATTAGAGATTCGGCGTCAGACCGGCGCGGCGGAATATATTGGTTGTTAATTTTATACATTATATTATTTGGTAATTTTATATTGGTGAAAATGTAATTATATACACAAACTTTGTCTACTAAGATGTTTTGCAAACGAACTTTTAATTTTTTCCTTTAATACACAAATTCTTGTCCGTGTTCAGCTAAATTGAAACTGAGGTGACAATTTACGTGGCTTTTTTATTAATTGAATGACAAAACGACATCGTTTGAAATGAAACGATATCATTTGAAGTAGCGTTGTTAGGTGGGGACTAGCGTTGTTCGCCATAGAGCCTCTCGGCGAGAAGAGAGAAGAGCTCTTCATCGTCATCTATGTCGCGGACGTTCTCATACTCTTGATTTTCCGATAGAGCGTCGGCGGGAGGGACTATGTTGCTATAAAATTGGCCGGAGTGCTGCCGCGGAAGTGGCAGGAAGGGGTGGAGCTCCGGCGAGAAGGCAGTTGTAAGTGAGGGTGGAAGTTGGTAGTGGTGGAGGGGCTTTTGCGTCATTGTGCAAGGGGTTATTGTTGGATACGCTACTTGAAAGCGTTCATTTTTCCCACTAGATCTGAATTGGATATGATAATTCACATGCAATTACATCACACAAAACGAGTTTAGAGATTATACCTTCGATGTGTAAACGGAGTAATCTATTGGTCTAGATTACTAGGATGTTCCCGACTTTAGAAATTATAGCTTCGATGCGTAAACGGAGTAATCTACCGGTCTAGATTATTAGGATGTTCCCTTTCCTCTGAGTTTTTCGACTTTGTGGGCGTAGAGAGAACTCTGGAACTTGGAACAATCTCTGCACTTCTGCTCCTTGAAAAACGGTGTCTATGACTGAGAGTCTTAGGGTTTTCTAAGCTTTCTCTTCTTATTTATAAGCAATGTTCTAAAAATCGGCCTAGGCGCTAGAAGGTTGGAGCCCGACTCGATTTTGTCCAAGACATAATTTCTAGACGGTAAATAAAAGTCAGCCATCTAGCGGCCGACTAGGCGGCGTTGGGCGGAGCTAAGCGGTGCAAGTCGGACTTACCTCTTCGGCTCTTCTTCCAGCTGCAACTCGCGTCTTCTCCTCCACACCCACCACGAGCCTGAGCCTGTGCCGCCGGATTTTAGAGAAAAAAAGGGAGGAAGGCGATTTGCAGACATGGGGAAGAAGGGAGAGAGAAGGGGAGAAGGGACAAAAGAGAGAGAACAAAATTTGGGGTTGCGGCTGACTGCTTTAGATAATTAGGTTTGATAAAGAGGCTTCTACTTTTGGGCTATTACTATTGGGCCTAAAAATTAAATATTTTATTCTACCCAACTAACATGAATATAGTTAGAAGTTAATTTAAGCCTAAGTATTTCAAAAATAATTCTAAAAATAGGAATAATAATACTAATTCGCCTAGTCCACCTAGAAACCGCTTAGAAGCCCACCTAGCCGCCTAGACGCTAATCCCCACCCCACCGCCCTACTGACATCTAGCGTTTTTTAGAACACTGTTTATAAGAGAATAGGTGCCCCTACCCCCACTAACACACGGGCTTTAATTAATTAATTAAGTCTGTTCAGTTAATGCACGTAATTACCAAAACAAATTCTAATTAATTAGAATTAATCCAATTACAATAGGAAAATATTTTATGTAAATACTAAATTAATTATCTATTCAATATTTAAGAATAAATCTTAATTAATTAGATATTAATTTATTTCATATTACACATTGCAATTATTGAGCCCAGGTGGGCCCACAAAGAGGAAACAGGCGTCCCCTACTATATAGTAGGCGCCACATTATGGGCTCAAGCCCATAATACTTCTTTTGGGTCCAAAACTGATAATTTGCTGAAAAATACCTTGTGTTCTGATCCGCTCACTTTTGAGGGTGAGATAGATGCAATAATAATCGTATAGTATATTCGAGTCGAATCCACAAGGAATGTTAGGACGTAAGAGATTCAAGTAATAAT
Organism: Mentha longifolia; assembly: GCA_001642375.2. Lineage (NCBI taxonomy): Eukaryota > Viridiplantae > Streptophyta > Magnoliopsida > Lamiales > Lamiaceae > Mentha > Mentha longifolia. The sequence goes on from CM038115.1 coordinate 25,570,269, forward strand.
CTAGTTACCTAACCATTATTCAAGCTACCAACTAACATGTTTTTGTGTTTTTTATTAACTAAAGCAAAGGTAAAGTAAGTAACAAGCTTAGAATGCAACTAAACAAGCAACAAATATCAAATGATGTAAATTCAATAGGAAATGAAAGTGACTCCAATTATACTTCAATTAGGTCTAAGTGCTCTAACTAGAATTAGTCATTTTAATCCAATCTCATGTGGGAAACCTCCTAAGTATGATTCATTCAATTCTCATTGCAACTAAATCAAGTAGATTAATGAAATACCTAATTCCAACTAGGACATCAAGTATAACATTAACTCCCACTAGCACATGGAGTTCTTTAGCCCTACTATCTCTAGCATGCAAATCTCTTGTTTCCTAGCATCTAATCTAAGCCTCCTAAGCATTAGATCAAACACTTGATATGCAACTATGGTGACCAAGCACAATTACACAATAAAACATAGCCCCAAGAGAAATGAACATGAAATTAGAAGGTAAATTCATAATTGGAGCCTAATCCCATTACTTATCCCTAATCTACATATAATTGGAATCACAAAGAGAACTAGCTAGACATGATTAAGGAAAATAAACCATAGAAAATGCATGAAACCATAGTCAAAAGATAGAGAATTGAAAGTAGAACAATATAGTGGAAGGATCTTCAAATCTTCAACATAAATCTTCAACAATTGATGAAAATACCAAAGTAGAAAGAGGAAAATGTTTCTAGGGTTTTAGAGAGTGTATTCTAGCTAAAGATAGTCAAATGGGGGAGATTTGGGGGTTAAATACATGAAAAATGAGGTTTGAGACGAGTTGGACCGAGTTTGGACGAGCCAAACTCGTTATAAGTGAATGAGGGGCGGCCAACCGGCGGTCTGGCCGGCAGTCTGTCAGACCGCCGGTTCAGACCGCCAAAGAGGCTATTGGTGGCGGCAGTTTGGCTCGGCGGCCTGACAGGTCGCCGTCAGCATTTCTCCTTGCGCAACTTCACCGTTTTTGCTCGTTCTCTCTCGTCCGAACTCCGATTCTCGATCCGTTTTTTGCTATGGCTTCCTAAAGAACTCCTCTTCAATATGGAGTAGTTTAATTGGCCAAATAAGTTCTTTATCATTCCTGCAAAAAGCATAAAAAGACTCGAGAGAACGAGAAAAACATAAATAAAATCAAACTAGTGAAACCCTAGCTATATAATTTGAAATTCCACATATTTAAACATGAGTTTCACTCTAATTAAGCTGAACATGCACACAAAATATGTGTTAATCACTCCCCCAAACTTAAGCCATTGTTCGTCCTGAACAATGGAACGAACAATCAAAACACTTAACACGTATGAGGATGTGCATTTCAAGTTCTTCGATGCCTCATATCACCTCAAAAACCATTTTAATTCAAGGAAATTATCAAGTCAAGCCAAGCATTCATAAGATCACTCACTATCCTAGCTTAGAACTCAATCACTTAAACACATTCAACTCTAAACCTCACAAGAAGTGTGTGTATCACTCGATCACTCGATGTAGAAACAAGGGTAAGCACTCATCGAAATCATGCAATACACAACTTGATTTCTCTAATATCCAATCTTCGATAGAGAGAATAAGGCATCAAATTGATACTAGCGCCAAGGTCACACAACACATTCCCAAATTTTTGACCTCCAACCATGCATGCAATGTTGAAACTTCCCGGATCATTTTGCTTCAATGGAAGTTTCTTTTGAATAACAGCACTACATTCTTCCGAGAGACATATAGTTTCAAATGAATTAAACTTCCTCTTATTAGCAACGACATCCTTAAGAAATTTCACATAACCCAGCATGTCTCTTAATGCATCAAGCAAAGGGATATTGATTTATACCTTATTGAATATATTCAAGAATCTCTTCATCTTTTCATCCACCTTAGGCTTGGCTAGACGATGAGGGAATGAAGCCTTTGTGATCACATCCTTAGTAGGGATAGGTGCCTCTATCAACACTTCCTTTTGAGCCTCTTCTTGAAGAACTTCATTTCTTGGTTCCTCCTCAAGAGTTGAGGGTTCTTCATAAGGGATATCTTCAACAATAACCTCCTCCTTTTCCTTTCCGGATGTGGCATGGTTCTCATAAGCTCTTCCACTCCTCAATGTAATAGCATTGCATCCCTTTGGATTCATCTCCGTATTGCTTGGGAATTTGCCCGGTGTGTGTTGAGTGGTAGCTTGGTTAGTCATTTGGCTAATTTGGCCTTCCATCATCTTTACTTGCTTTGTCAAAAAAATGAGGGAATTCTCCAATGCACTCACCTTTTGCCCGGTTTGAGTGATAAATGTGCCTTGTTGAGAAGATATTTGAGCTTGATTCGCCAACATTTGTTGCATCATTTGCTCCATTAATGGAGAATTCTTCTTTGGCTCTTCAATGACTCCTAGAGATACGGAGAATCCGGGAGGTGGAACTTGAGCGTTGCTAGGATTTCCATAGGAAATATTGGGATGATTCCTATTGATAGGGTGGTAAGCCGGGTTACCCCCTTGATGACCATAAGAATATCCACCTTGTTGATTCCCTTGAAATCATCCTTGGTGGTTTTCTTGGAATCCTCCTTGATTTCCTTGAAATCCTTGCTTGTTGTAATTGCCATAAAGCCCTTGATTGACATAGCTCACGTCTTCACGTCCATAGAACTCCACATTCCCTTGAGATTGAACACTTTGAATGTGAGCTTTCCTTTCCTCTTCATACTTCTTCTTCATATTAGCAAGCTCACATGTTAGAGCCTCATACCTATCATCCTCGATCGAAGCAACCTTTCTAGACGGGGCCCTCTCCATTGGCCATTGATAGCTATTAGCCGCCATCTCTTCAATGATTCTCAAAGTTTCCTTTGCATTTCGATTGAGAAGGCACCCACCGGAAGTAGCATCTACAATGCTTCTTCTATGCAGTGTTAACCCACTATAAAAGTTGGTCATTTGTTGACCCTCATTGAAGCCATGTTGAGGGCATTTTCTTAGGAGCTATCTATATCTTTCTCATGCTTCAAACGAGGTCTCATCACCTTGTTAAGAGAAATGTGAGATGTCGGAAATAAGCCTTTGAGCTTTGGAGGGTGGAAAGTATTTAGAGAGGAAGGCCTTGCACAAATCATCCCAAGTGTGAATGTTTGCTTTGTTTAATCCTTTATACCAATCATTGGCCCGGTCTCGTAGAGAAAACTCAAACATTCGCATTCGAATAGCATCATTTGAGACTCTATTAAGCTTGATGGTATCACAAATATCAAGAAACATACTAAGATAGACATTCGGATCCTCCATAGGACTACCACCAAATTGTTCACTCTTCACCATTTGAATAAGTCCGGATTTGAGCTCAAAATTATTGGCATTAATCGTCCCCCATTCTCCTCCTTTTGTTCCGTTGGAGATTGGAACATATGGTTGAGAGGAGGTGGTTGAGCCTCATTCGCCCTCCTTTCTTGCTCATCCTTTCATGCTCTAAACTCTTCCATTTCCTTCATAAGAGCTTCCATTGCTTGATGATTTGCTCCCATAACTTGATCTTCACTAGAATTCCTTCTTCTATGCCTTCTTTCAAAATTCAAGATCAAAGGTTGAACAAGTCTTCCCTTGGATCTTGTGTGCATATACCTACAAAACAAAAATTAAAGAGAAAAATGCTTGAATTAACAACTTAATAACCAAATCAACTATTGAAACTCAAACTAAACATTCCCCGGCAACGGTGCCAAAAATTAATCCGCTCACTTTTGAGGGTGAGATAGATGCAATGATAATCGAATAGTATATTCGAGTCGAATCCACAAGGAATGTTAGGACGTAAGAGATTCAAGTAGTAATCTAGTTACCTAACTACTATTCAAGCTACCAACTAACATGTTTTTGTATTTTTGATTAACTAAAGAGCAAAGGTAAAGTAAGTAACAAGCTTAGAATGCAACTAAACAAGCAACAAATATCAAATGATGTAAATTCAATAGGAAATGAAAGTGACTCCAATTATACTTCAATTAGGTCTAAGTGATAGGGATGTAACACTCTAACTAGAATTTGCCATTTTAATCCAATCTCATGTGGAAAACCTCCTAAGTATGATTCATTCAATTCTCATTGCAACTAAATCAAGTAGATTGATGAAATACCTAATTCCGACTAGGACATCAAGTATAACATTAACTCCCAATAGCACATTGATTAACATGTATTTTATGTGCATGTTTAGTGTGTTTTGAATGTGTTTGAAGCTCGATTTGTGTGTTTCAATGTTAGAATGCTAGGGTTTTTGAACTTATAGCATAGTTTATATTCTTCTCGTTTTCTTTCGGTTTTCGATCTATTTTTGTAGGAATTGGAAAGAGCATTCAAGTAGTTAAGGATCGGGAGCCGGAAACGAGGAAGAAATGAGCTTAATTAGAGTAAAACCTATGTTTAAAATATGGAATTTCAAGTTATGTAGCTAGTGTTTCACTAGTTTGATTTTATTTATGTTTTCCTCGTTCTCTCAAGTATTTTTATGCTTTTTTCAGGAATAATAAAGAACTTATTTGGCCAATTGAACTATTCCATGTCGAAGAGGAGTTCGTTAGGAAGCCATAGCAAAAAGCAGATCGAGAATCAGAGTTCGGACGAGGGAGAACGAGCGAAAACGGTGAAGCTGCGCAAAATGGCCGAACCGACGGCGACCGGCTGAGCTACGGCTTCTGTGGCGACCCAAGCAGCGACCGGCCAGGGCGCCGCCGTCCCTTCTCCTTTGTGTCTTGACCGAGTTGGTTCGTCCAACTCGGTCCAACTCGACCCAAAACTCATCTTTTATGTATTTAACCCCAAAATCTTCCTAATTGGTGTATCTTTTGCATACTTTAATATTTTAGAACCCTAGAAATATTTCCCTCTTTCCTTTTTAGTATTTTGAAGATTGTTGGAGCTATACTTGGTGGATTTGGAATTCAAGACCATCTTCTTCTTCCTTATTAAATTCTCTTTATTTTCATCATGATTTTATCTCTTTCTCATGGTTTAATTCCTTCAATTATGTCTAGCTAAATTTCTATTTGGTTCCAATATATGAAGATATGATCTAGATCACTAGGTTTTTGGATTTTGTTGTTGGATTTACCTTCTAATTCATATGTCTTGTGGTTTGGGACTTAATTTTATTGCATGATTGATTGGCCATCATTGAGTGCATACAAGGTGTTTGGTTAAATGCTTAGTAGGCTTTAATTCATAACACTTAGCATCAAATCACAACATATTAGTAATTCTTGCTAATAGGAGATTCTAGATATTAATTGTGCCATTAGGAGTTAATCCATGCATCTTGAGTCCTAGTCGGAGATAGATATCATAGGTTAATCTACTTACATTGATTGCTTTGAGAAAAGAATTAGTGTATACAATATATAGAACTCCCATATGAATTAGATTAAAATGGTTAATCCTAACAAATCCTAATACCTAGGCCTCTTGAGATTATCGGATTATATTTGGAACCAAGCTTTCTACTATTGTTTGTTAACTCTTGCTATTAGTTGTTATCTAGTTTGTTACTTTTCAATTGCATTGCTTGATAGAATTAAGAAAACACAAAACCATTATATCTTGTAGCTTGGATAGTAGGTTTAGTAGCTAGATTACTACTTGAAACTCATTCGTCATTGCATTCCCTGTGGATTCGACTCGATTATATTACATTGATTATTATTGCATTCTCCCTCACCCCTAAAGTGAGGAGTTCTTTAGTCCTACTATCTCTAGCATGCAAATCTCTTGTTTCCTAGCATCTAATCTAAGCCTCCTAAGCATTAGATCAAACACTTGATATGCAACTATGGTGATCAAGCACAATTACACAATAAAACATAGCCCCAAGAGAAATGAACATGAAATTCGAAGGTAAATTCATAATTGGAGCCTAATCCCATCACTTATCCCTAATCTACATATAATCGGAATCACAAAGAGAACTAGCTAGACATGATTAAGGAAAATAAACCATAGAAAATGCATGAAACCATAATCAAAAGATAGAGAATTGAAAGTAGAACAATATAGTGGAAGGATCTTCAAATCTTCAACATAAATCTTCAACAATTGATGAAAATACCAAAGTAGAAAGAGGAAAATGTTTCTAAGGTTCTAGAAAGTGTATTCTAGCTAAAGATAGTCAAATGGGGGAGATTTGGGGGTTAAATACATGAAAAATGAGGTTTGAGACGAGTTGGACCGAGTTTGGACGAGCTAAACTCGTCATAAGTGAATGAGGGGCGGCTAGCCGGCGGTCTGTCAGACCGCCGGTTCAGACCGCCAAAGAGGCTGTTGGTGGCGGCAGTTTGGCTCGGCGGCCTGACAGGTCGCCGGTCAGGTCGCCGTCAGCATTTCTCCTTGCGCAACTTCGCCGTTTTCGCTCGTTCTCTCTCGTCCGAACTCCGATTCTCGATCCGCTTTTTGCTATGGCTTCCTAACGAGCTCCTCTTCTACATGGAGTGTTTAATTGGCCAAATAAGTTCTTCATCATTCCTGCAAAAAGCATAAAAAGACTCAAGAGAACGAGGAAAACATAAATGAAATCAAACTAGTGAAACCCTAGCTATATAACTTGAAATTCCACATATTTAAACATGAGTTTCACTCTAATTAAGCTGAACATGTACACAAAATACGTGTTAATCATGCTCCTTTCCCGAGGATTTTTTAGGCCATCCCAGGGATCTATGTACCGTTAGGCCTTACCTAATGAAATAACCTCATGTTCAGCCCAGAACATTTATTTCATTAGAGCTATGATTCATTCCACTAGAGAATCACAACTGATTCACCGCTCTTTTCTAAATTGTAGATTTGTTCCAATTTGTAGATCGGGGACGATACTTTGTTTAGAGCAATCCCCGTGTTTAAGAATCCCGACATCTATTAATTAATTAAAGCTACACTGACTGCTCCTAATTATTTAATATCTTATTATCCTCAAGTAGTACCCGTTCACTTCTTCTTATTATACCTGTACTTAATCAGCATGCATGACTTGGTATAATAAACCTCGTGAACTTCCTGAGGGGATATCTCAACCTATAACGGACACGATTTCTCGATACAACCAATTAGACATAATATGTGCCTTCATTTTACCCAAGATACAAGTAATTAGGGAACCTGCGTTAGGCCCTTATCTTGTAAATCAAAACAACAATGAACAAAATATACACATCTAATGGCTTATCGAGATTAAGATCGTGCTGCTAAAAACCCGAGATCTCTAGCTTTTTACCTATTTCTAGGGTCAGTACAAGAAGAGCATTATCTCACATGATTCTATCAATACGTTCCACCGACTGACACCCATCACTACCGTTACTGCTGCAGTCTAAAACAATAGCTTGCCCGAGCTATCTCGACTGTGATATTATTTATATCTCATAATTATCGTCGATCTTCGTGATCTCCTGACACCTGAGCCGTCCACATGATCTAAAATATGAGATACTGGGCTTATTCTTACTTAACTATATTCTTCCAGATATGTGATTGTAAACAATGGAACATGTGTCGTATATACTAAAACAACGGTTTTGCTTTAGCTATACATAGGGGTGGACCGATACGGTATATTGAAAAAATTTCGCTATACCGATACCGTACCAAAAATTTTCGGTATGCATTTTTTCATACCGTTACCGTACCGGAGATTTCAATATACCAATTTTTGGTATACCGTGAATTCAATATGGAATAAAGTCCGTACCAATACCGTACCGATTTTTTGGTAAACCGTACTGAAGTTCGGTATTTTGGTATACCGAAAAATTGAATATTATACTCGAAAAAAATTATATTTATTTTTTTCATACAATATTGACTGCATAAAAAATAATAAAATAGCATCAAACAAATAAAGTAAAACCCGAACAAATAAAAATTGTCCACATCTCATTAAACTCCAAAATAATGATCTAAACACCATTCTCAAAATATAAAATAAAATTAGAATATAATTAATATTAAAAATATATAGTTTTTTGGTAATTTTCTATATATACCGAAAATTGATACATACCAAACATTCGGTATCTCGGTATAATCGGTATGTACCGAAGATTTGGTGTACCAAAATTTCGGTACATACCGAATTTTTTTGGTATACTGGATCTTCAGTATTGACCGGTATACCGCGGTATCAAAAAACTTATATTGTTGCCATACTGGAGATCTTCGGTACGGTATTATACCATATCAAAAAATTCAGTATACCACTAATTATGGTATTTTTAATTTTTTTCAGTACGTTATATCCAGTATACCTTCGTTTCGATAAATTTGTCCACCTCTAGCCATACACAACAACCCCAACAGTTATGCGATGGTTTATGGGAGCTGACAAGGGTGCCAAGGTAGAGGAACGCAATAGAGGTGGAGGTGGGAGTTTGGAGATGGGAGACGTGGCGGCGATTTCTTAGAAGTGTCGATGGGGGTGGCAGTGTCAAAAGTGGGGGTGCCGGGAGGAAAAAGGTGGAGACTGTCGGTTTTGAGCTGGCCGTGGTTGGGGTCGGGTGGCAGTGGAGGAGGAGGGAGGTGAAGATGAGGATGGAGAGGAGAGAAACAGAGATGATGAGAGAAATGAGCTTCATGGGCTTGTGAGAACGGTGAGAGGTGGAAGAGGGGGGCTGAGAGATGGTGGTGGGTTCGTTGAAGGGAAAGAGGGGCTGGGGAAGAGGCCATCTTCATACAAACAACGTCGTTTAACACCAACACAAACGTCGTTTCATTTGCCGGCCGAAATTTATAACTCCACACTCCTGGTTGTTATGTGTGTGTCACATTTGATACAATTTTCAAAAAAAATCGAACTACAAAAAAATTGAATACGGGCAAAAGTTCATGTATTAATTGCATTTTGTCATTTTATAAGACTACAAAAGTATCTTATTTTGTTGATATATCTTATATATAATTCCGCAGCGGATTCGGAGCACCACGTTAATTCATATGCTTACGTGGCATCACCTGCGAATTCCGTAGCGGATTCGGAGCACCACGTTAATTCATATGCTTACGTGGCATCACCTGCGGCCTCCATTCTTATTTATCTAAAATCTATATATTTATACACATTTTCTTAATTTTCGTGCCCAAATTTATGGGACGAAAAAGCTTGAAATTATAGTAAAAAAAAAACAGGACGTTATCTTTGGGACGGAGGGAGTATAAAGTTACTTTAGAAAAAATTTTAAAATGTATAGCTCTTATTTATTTTAACATTCATGGATAAAGTATATTTTTAGATGGTTACTATATATGTGTAAATATATAATATAATCTAATTAACATTCTATTTTTTTTTAGAAATTCAACTTAATAAAATTAATTTTTCAGAGTGGCCAATTTGAATTAGGCAGGAAAATATTTTAAATTGAATAATTATAGGCGAAATTGCTAAGGACTATTGACTTTCAATTGATTTTAGTATTCTAGGAAAATGATTTTGAAAGTCCAACATAAATGCACTATTTAATTTTAGTATAATTATACAGATAGTAACATTTATAATCTTAATTCTTTTATTTATTTTTGAATTAATCATAGCATAACTCTTACTACATCTTTCAAATTATTTTGTCATGTATTGTTGTTGTATTATCTATTTGAGATTTTGATGTTCTCATTTAAATGCCTTAAAATTCTTTATATTAAATTGGAAAGTAAAATAACATTAAAAATTTTAATTTGTAGGTTCGGTAACAATACCTTATTTATACTAATATTTTAGAAATTTAAATCATGTTAACGGAAAAAACCCCAAATTAATTTTGGTTCCAATATAGACTAAAGATTGACGAATTAGAATTATACAATTTCGAATCAAGAGCATGCACTTCCAAAATAAGCAAGTCGGAAAAAAAAAATCAAAAAATGACAAAACCTCATATCTAGACCAGTGCCTCCTCCTCTTTATCTTCAAGCATAACAACAGAAAAATATGTCAGGATAATTCTAAATAAGTGAATTTTTAAAAAAATAATAATTATAGATGTATGGATACCTTTGGTGATTGTATCCTTATACCAAAAGGTAAGCTTGAATGCGTATTTGATGTATGTATGACCATATATGCTACTAAGAATTCAAGAAAAAGTAAAGAAATAGAATAATAAAAAATAATGTAGATCATATATTTGAAGAGGAACAAAATATTAAGAACTAATAAGAATAAATATGAAGCCACAAAATGGACATGGCAAAAAAAAAAAAAACATAATGACATGGAGATGAATGAGTAGTGGTGATATTTATAACTTAATTGTGAATCGCTTCAAGTTTTAGTCTGAATGTTTAATTATTAAATATTAATGTAGACAATTAATTATTGTATACAACTGAAATATGATAAATTATATTTTTATAAAAACTATGTTGGTTGATTGACCGAATATGGTTGGACTTGTAATTTAAAAAATAGATACTAATCAATTTGGATGGTCACATTTAATAAGTTATCTAGGGAACTTAATAGACACTTTTGGAAAATAAAAGTAAAATAAAAATTAGGAATAGAATTGAGTTTAGGCGGGAAAAGTAACTTAGAAACTATTCTACTTTCTTTAATTAATATAGATTGTGTTTATGGGTAAATATAGATGTATTTTAGATAAATAAGAATGAAGGATGAGAAATATCATTTTGTATTATATTTCTATTTATTTAAAATATCTCGTCCCACATCGAAATCTCAAAGCTAAGCACATACATATAGTTGCATATAAAAAGAGAATTCAGATAATATAATTATGCGAAATTATTTTGGTATTTCTCATATAAGTAAAATAATAGTATATGTTTTCATTCTTTAAATTGACCATTTGACACTCAAAATAAGTAGAACTACACAAGAAATAATTGTGTCTCTAATTAAATGAGTTAGGCATGCGTTTGGTCAATTCATATTTTTTACCCATATTTATCGGGCTATTCGGGTTGGCTCGCCCAAATCGAGCTAAGCTAACTTTCAAAATATATTTTTAACACAAAATTTAAGCATCGTTTCAAAATTTTTGATTAATCCAAACCTTTCACACTATTTTCGAGTTTGTTAATATAGCTTGGTCTTAGCAAAACTTCAATTTTGAGGTGGCCCGTTGGCCAAGAAATTTGTAAAATTCTTTTAATATGTATCAATAGATAACTACGTTTGTCAAATTCTTAAAAACATATAGGCTCAATGTGGCATCCCACATCGAATAAGTATGGGATGTCAAGACAGTATAAGTATAGGCTCAATGGACTCTCTAGCAACTTGGGTTAACCATTTTAGCAAAGCGAGGACGAACGCCAAGTAGTTGCTAGCGAGCCCATTGTGCCACCGTAGCGTAACGGGCTTCCACCCCGTGGAATCGGGGAATTACAAATGTTATCAGAGCCGACCCCGGGCGAGCTCCATGTCCCCGGAGGCGGTCCTGCATTTAAGTCACGATAAAGACATCGTATATTCAACGGGGGGAGATTGTGACATCTCACATCGAATAAGTAGGGGATGTTATTTTCGAGTTTGTTAATATATTTTGGCCTTAGCCCAACTTCAATTTTGAGTTGGCTAGTTGGCCAGGAAATTTATAAAATTCTTTTAATATGTAATATATATATACTATTAGACATAAAATCAATTTTGAGGTGGCCCGTTGACCGAAATTTTCAATTTGAATCGATCAGACTAAATTATTTTTGAGCTAAAATGTAACATCCCACATCGAATAAGTATGAGATCTCAAGACAGTATAAGTATGGGCTCAATTGACTCCCTAGCAACTTGAGTTAACCATTTTAGCAAAGCGAGGACAAACTCCAAGTAGTTGCTAGCGGGCCCATTGTGCCACCGTATCGTAACGGGCTTCCACCCCGTGGTACCGGGGCGTTACAAATGGTATCAGAGCCGACCCCGGGCGAGCTCCATGGGTCCGGGAGCGGTCCTGCATGTATGTCACGATGAAGACGTCGTATATTCAACGGGGGAGATTGTAACATCTCATATCGAATAAGTATGGGATGTCATGACAGTATAAGTATGGGCTCAATGGACTCTCTAGCAACTTGGGTTAATCATATTGGCAAAGCGAGTACGAACGTCAAGTAGTTGCAAGCGGGTCTATTGTGTCACCGTAGCATAACGGGCTCTCACCCGGTAGGCCCAGGGCGTTACATAAAATATTTTGGCTCTAGACCAAGAAATTTTTGAATATTTATTAAACGGTTCAACCATAGTTCAACTGGTTCAACTGTTCGAACCATGTAGAGGTGGCCAAATGCGGGTTCAGGTACGGAACCGTACCCGTACCCGTACCCAGCGGGTATGGTTCCACATAATTGTTCCCATACCCTAACCGCCGTATAGGCAGGTGCGGGTATGAGTACGAGTACAACCTGACAGTTCCAGTGGGTTTTATAATTATTATTTTAATATTAAAAATTCATTTTAAATTCGATTAGTCGTATCTCGAATTATTTGAAATAAAAAAAATATTATTTTATTGCAAAGAATCCAACAATGTAAACCAAAACCAGACCTCTAAATAATGAATTAGAGGATGTCAAATTATTTAAAAATTTAATCTCGAAGGACTGAGCACCGTTAAAACAAATTTGGTTAAAATTTAATGGAAAATGCTAAAGTATGCTAAAGTATGCTAAAGTGTGCATTCTAATTAAAACTAATTAATAAAAAATATATTTTTAGATGAAATACATATCAAAATGGAGGGTCAACTGGTATAGGAACCAGCGGGTCGGGAATCCAACTTTCAGTACCCATACTCGAACCGCCGCCTTCGGCGGGTACGGTTCCGAACCAGAAACCGACGAGTATGGGTACGAGTACAAATCCTCCGGGTACGTGTATGAATGCGTGTACGGGTCGACGTGTACGATTATTTTGGGGTATTTTTGCTTCGAAGTACCAACGTTAAGGGTGTTTTTTGCTACTTTTTCGGAAAAAAAAAAAAAACAAAAAAAAAGGGAAAAGAAAGTAAAATATTTTGAGCTACGGCTATTTTCAGTTCCAGTTGATCAAGCTAAACTGTTTTTGATTTATAATATTTTTAAATTTAAGACACTTGACAATATATTATACACAAAATCAGCATCGTTTCAACGATTTTCAGGCCATCCTTATCGGGCTGGGGCTATTTTTTAGTTTGGGTTGATTAGGCTAAACTATTTTTCAGTAAAAAAAAATAAAATTGGCCCTAACACTATTTCGGTATGAGGTGGCCGTTGATCAATAAGTTTTGTATTTTTTTGCCCTAACACTATTTCGATTTTGAGGTGGCTCATTGGCCAAAAAGTTTTTGAAATGCTCTTAGTATGTATCAATAAACATGTTTTTTTTTAAAAATAATTAGACTCAAGTTCAATTTTGATATTTTTAAAATTCTTTTAGTATGTATCGATAGCTATAATTGTCAATTTTTTGTAACAAAAAATATATTTTTAATTTCAAACACTTGACAATATATTAGGCACAAAATTGATTTTGAGGTGGCCCGTTAGCCAATAATTTTTTATATGTATCGATAACTATAATTGTCAAAAATTGTATATTTTCAATTTAAGACACTTCACAATAAATTAGACATAATATGAGAATCGTTTCAAAATTTTCCGTTGATCGGGCAGACCTTCATGTTATTTTCTAAGCAGAGTACAACATATTAAAATATTTTTCTAATAAAATTTAATTTGACTTTGTAACACTTTTTTTTAACAAATTATCATAATACAACCATCTTAATAAATATATACAATAAAATAACACCCCGTCGAATTTCGACGGGATACAAACTAGTTTATGTTTAAATTTTAAGGGAAAGTAATATTATGTGGTGTATCTAAGTGTTGTGCGTTCTATTAGTTTCTTGATTGTTTTCTTGGAAAACGTAGTTTTCTCTTATGGTGGTGAGTTATACAGTATTTGATTGTTTAAGATAAATTAATAATTTATAGTTTATATTATTATTTTTCAAAGTAAAGAGTACTTTATTTTATTATGCCTATTTTAAATTATTTTTATTGTTTATTTTGTGAATGTCATAATAGTCATATATACAATTTCAATTTTCAAACATCAATATAGAATTATCATCTTTCTCATTGTTTGTTTTCATTGCTTGACTTTGAATTATATTTATCTATTCATAATCTATATAGAGTATAGCATTATGAATTTTGTACTACTCGACTAATTATCGTACGCCCATCCTATTCACCAAGATTAGATCTTTGAATTATAGTATTAAATTGAGCATGATTCAATTATACAAAATACTTGGTGACCATACACAATATAGTAAATGATTGTTATAGTATATATGCATTTAAATAAACAATAATGATATTTGGCCATAATTAACAATAAACAATAATGATCGTTGTTTTTTTTTTTTTCTTTTAATCTGAAGTTAATATGATCGTATTATATGGCACAAACAATAAAAATGTACCTAAAAGCCATAATTTATTTCATGGAATAATGGTAAGCAACATTTCACTAATGCCTTGTGAAGATGAAAGAAATATGTGAATTGGCTGGGAAATGAAAAGGAAGAATGACAAACTCGAAACACATACTAAGAGCAGATGATTTATGAGCCCCTTTCACCAGTTTGATGACTTTGAAACTTTACGGGCTAAATGGCCCATGCATCGATCTATTGTACATTCAACCGACAAACTGAGAGAATGAAATACATAAATCATGATTTAGAGATGTTTAATTCTACTAATCCAAGTACATTTTTGTATGATCTCTTCTATTGTTTTCTAAATACAAAATAATTAAGCCTATTATATAGACACCTCTTCACTTGGAAGTCAACTAAATTAATTTGTCGTATAAGCATAAATCAGTTGGAACTCTCTTTTTTCCTTCCCAAGAAGCAAGGGTTGCTATAATTCTAGCAAATCATAAGATATTTCACAAACAGAAAATTACTTCAGAAATAGCAGTCACTTATCTTAAGCGTATAAATCCCTGATTTAAATCTATCCATTATTATATATACGCAAAAAATATATAAGCATCAAGAATTTAAATAATACTGTATGTTTTATCCAAATTATATACGGTGTATTATTTTTTTATTGCTTTCAATATTTGTGCCATATGAGTAATCATCAAAGTCTAGTTAGTTCTTTTAAAAAAATAAAGTATGAGTGTGAGAGTGTATTTGTAGGGGATTTTAAACATAGCCACCAATTTTCTCATTATAGCCCCCAAAAATAAAATAATAATAAAATGAATTATAAATATACTATTTTACCCTTGGATAGCCCCTAACATCAAATTTAATTTCTTATAACCATATAGCCTCGGCTGTGTGTATAGCAACTGCAAATTTACAGTTTGCTTATAGAAGTAGTCGTCGAATTTCAATTTCCCTTCCGGGGAGAACTTCCCCTCTTGATCTTCTTCCCGAGCAACGCACACGCTTATCGACTCCTTCTTGGTTATGAAGATCAACTCGTAATGAGAGGGTGTGGGCCCGAGTTATTGACCGTAGTCCAGAAGTTCCCGTCCAGAATCAGATAGAATTTCGGAGGGGAAGACTTGCCGTTGTAGTTCCCGTAGTAGAAGGTGGTGCGTACCAAGACGCGCCCCACTCCATTACAATTCTTCCTCTGGTTGGTGAACACCCTAAGCGTGAGCGTGTCTGTCACGCGATCGAACGACTCCGATGGTTGGACGGAAAGGGACTCGCCAGTTTTCACGTACTCGCCGTCGCCCGTCCACGCGATTCCGTTCTCGTCTTCGTACAATACTGACGATCCGAAATCGATGCTGATGAAATCTACAAAAAAATTCACAAACATTATCTAGATTTTGAAGATGATGAGATTGTTTAGGAAGAGGTCAAGTAAGAAAATATTAAAACATTTAAATACCGTTAGCTGATGAAGATATAGTGCAGAGAGCTAATGGAATACAGGAGAAGAATTGCAGATTACTAGATTAGCCATGCTTGAATCTTAAATTGAGTGCTCTTCTTCGATAAGAAATCTGTACTTTTGTTGTTGCTACCCGAATTTTGATGTTGTGATTATACAGGGGTATAACAGTACATTTCAAATTTATTTTAGTATTATTTTATATCGGGGGCTAAAGTGAGAGAATCGGAGGCTATGTTTAAAATACCCCGTATTTGTATTGTACAGTATTAAGAAAAATAATCTATTTTCGTATGAGTTTTGAAGGTGTATTTGTGCCATAATCAAAGTCAGAAAATCAAGGCATGATAGTCGGGCCAGCCCGATCAACCCAGCGGCCTGATAAAGTCAACCCGGATAGCCCGGAAATGAATACGGGCAGAAAAAAGTTGACTCTAACCCTATTTTTTATCGGGTTATTCGGGTCGATCCACGAGTTTCGGGCAAATTGACATACCTAGCTGGGATATTTAATCAAAACTTTTCAAATCTGTTTCTAATGCAAATGATTTTTTACAGTGTTAGCCCACAAATGTTTCCGAGGCACTTCGGATTCCTATTTAGAAAACTGCTATGGAAGAAGAGTTTAACGCCTTGCTCAGAAACAATACATGGACACTAACCTCTCTTCTTTTTGGTGGATCAGTTTCATAATATAAAGCGAGACTGGTGGCTCATAGCTTCTCTCAAGGACCATGTTTTGATTTCTATGAGTCCTTTAGTCTAGTTGTTAAGCCAGCGACTATTTGGCCTATTCTCAGTCTTGATATTTCGTCTGATTGGTTTGTTACTCATTTAGATGTTAATAATGCATATATTTTTAAATGGTGAGTTCAATGAAGATATTTATACGAAACAACCTCTTGGCTTTGAAAGAGGCTCTAGCTTTCCAGTTTGTAAACTTTCGCAAGCTCTTTATGGTTTGAAGCAAGCCTCTAGATCTTGATTTCTCACAATTAATTAGTCAGTCCTATTCCATCTTGGTTTTTCATAGTTAAGGGCTGATAACTAGCTCCTTGTTCTTTAGACTACAAAAATCAAGAGTGTCATCTATCTCCTGATCTTTATCATGAGAAACAACTTTTAATATATGAAAGAAGTTTTCTCTAAGGTTGTGTTCTCTATGGTGGAAAATTTTTATGGGAAAAGAGAGCAATCACCCTTTAAATTTTTCCTTATTTCCCACTTTTTCCCACCTCCTTCTCTATGATGAACAATTTTACTCTATGTTGGTGGGATAATATTTTCACTCCATGTTGGTGGAATAATATTTTTCTTCCATTGGAGTGCTAATGAAGGGAAGAAAGATAAGAAAGTAGGAAAATGTGGGAAATAAAGAGAAATTTAAAGGGTGATTGCTCTCTTTTCCCATGAAAATTTTCCACCACAGAAAACACACCCTAAAGGAATATTTAAGGGAAGTGCGCTACTTTCTTGACATTGAAATCACAGAAACTGCACAAGGAATTCACTTAAGTCAAGCAGCTTATATCAAGGATATTTTACAGAAATTGCAGATGACTGATGCAAAAGGACAACCTTCTCCCATATGATTCTCTTGTAAACTCTTTAAACATGAAGGAAATCCTACGGTAAGTGGAAAACAATATCGGAATACAATTGGAGCACTCCAATACGCCATTATCACAAGACCTGAAATCTGCTTCAGTGTTTATATGAGTCGGTTTACATCATGCCCTTTGAATGTTCATGGGAAAGCATTCCAAAGAATTTTAAAGTACTTAGCAAGCTCAACTGATCATGGTCTTCACATCCAAAGCATTCTCATATATAGCCTTCTTCGAGTCAGATTGGGCTGCTGATTTAGATGACAGAAGATTCATTTCAGGCTACTGCACTTATCATGGTAAAATATATGGTTTCTTGATCAAGTACTGATGACAGAATATAGTGAATCTTTATTTTCTCCCCTAAAACATTTTCCTAGTTTTTTTTATTATTATTTTATCTAAAACTGTTTGTTCAATTTCCTAGAAAGCTTATAATTAATATTATAGCATAAAATTCTAATTATAATTTTCCATTATACCATTTCCAGATGAATTAAAAATTTGGATGAAGCCTATCTATATATATATATGATATTTCACTTTTATTTTCATTTACAATTTCATTTTCTTGTTGTGTGGGATGCACATAATATTATGTGGGCTTCTATTCTAGATTTTTTTTTTTTTTTTTTGTTGATTACTAGACAGATTGCTTTTTCCAACTCATTATTTTAAATAGTTTCCATTTTAATTTAAAATTTCATATAAATATTTTAATTTTTTATGTTGGTACAAATATAGCAAGCACCTGCAAAACTTTGTATAGCACCCAGAACAAAATGTTATCATAACTACGAATTATAATAAGTTTTTAATAGATATTTATGACTAATGGTTATGTGGAAAAAAAATATCTCCAAGAAAATCATGTTCACCTTTTATTTTCACACAAAGTTAATACGATAATTGCTGGTGTATTTGGGTAACTCAATTAACAATGTTTGAAATCCTATGCAATTATGATTAGGGGTATCCCCAATTGTGACTATTTAGCCCAAGATAGCTGGCTATTTCCAACTATTCACCATTGGGGAAATTATTAATACTTGATAGTTGGCATCTCAACTTCTACACAACAAGTTGAGCTATTGAGAATTTGGTGGGCTCCACTTCTCTAATTCATTTTTTTCCTTTATCTTTATAGATACATATTTAGTTATTTGTATATAGTGGGTCTCATTTAAAAATTAATATTTTTTTTATTTATTATTGGAGATTGTGAGTATAAAAGTTGGTAGGTATTAAAAGGTAACGTGACAACCTAAATAGTTGGATAGTTGGGTATATGTTTGGGGGCACCCTTATAAAATTCATTAATATCTGAATGTTTAATCAAATGAGCTATTAAAATGAGTTATAAATCTATACATACATATAATATGTATAGATATATATACACAAACCTACACAACATATGGTGCACTAGAGGTGCCCACGGTGTCGGAACCGGAACCGAACAGGAAAAGTCACGGTTGGTTCCGGTTTCTAGAACCGGCGGTCCGGTTCGGTTCCAGTTCCGGTTCGAACTGGAAAAAAAACCGCTTTTATTTATTTTATTTTATTTTTTGTTCGATTATGATTCATACTTCGTTGTTTACCGATCCAATTTTAATTGTAAGACAATTCAAATTATGAAATGTAATAAAATACTTGAGAAAGTGAGATTGTTTAAAAAAAAATATTTATTAATCCTAAACCCTTGGATATCACTTGTCGATTCCAAAGACAGAGCCTCGTTAA
This sequence comes from Mentha longifolia, assembly GCA_001642375.2. Lineage (NCBI taxonomy): Eukaryota > Viridiplantae > Streptophyta > Magnoliopsida > Lamiales > Lamiaceae > Mentha > Mentha longifolia. The sequence continues at coordinate 25,589,564 of CM038115.1, forward strand.
AATCTCTGTGAGAAAAAAGAGTACTCGTCTAAGCATTTTAAGAGACCACTACATATTGTTAAAATCGAAATCGTCGTCGAAATTATCCATTTCTTCAGAGGCATTGGTGTTGGATTCTGCATCGGTGTATAAATTTTATTTATATTTAATACATTTTTTCATAATATTTTTTGTATTTAAAAGCATCTACAGTCCTTCTTTAACAAGAATTCGTTGGATTTTTGTTGCTTACAAGAAACAAAATTGGAAGGGTTCTCTGAGGAGGAAGGAAGACGGTTGTGGAAGAGGGATGGGATCGGTTGGTGTGCTGAGGGATCGGTGGGGAGGTCGGGGGGGATTCTTTCATTCTGGGATGAGGATAAATTTTCTAGCTCGAGCCATTGGTGCATTGGGGGGGCGGTGGTGACGATAGGGAGATGGAAGGCGACGGGGGATGAGTACTGCATTATCAATGTCTACGCGTCATGCAGATGGGAGGAAAAGGTGCTCTTATGGGACAGATTAGCTTTGGTAGTCGGGCAATGGGAGGGGGCTCACACGTGCGTAATTGGAGATTTCAACTCCATTCTTGAGGTAGGGGAGAGGGTAGGTGTAGGTGGTGAGGGAGTTGCAAGGGAGAGGAGGGCGTTTAAGGAGTTTGTGGACAGGAATAACCTATTCGATGTGAGCCTGAACGGGAGGAAGTTTACTTGGTATAAGAGCAATGGGACTTGCAAAAGTCGGTTAGATAGGGCTTTAATCAATGACAAATGGACTGATAAGTGGCAAGATACAGTGCTCAGGGGACTGCCGCGTTCTATTTCAGATCATTGTGCGATAATATTGAGCACGAAGGTGGAGGACTGGGGTCCGAAGCCTTTCCGCTTTATTAATGCTTGGATGTCTCATCCCGAATTCTTCGAGGTAGTAGATAGATCGTGGAAGGAAGGAGGGTTGGAGGGGTGGGGTAGCTATGTGGTGAAGGAAAAGTTAAAAGGTTGAAGCTGGCGTTGAAGGAATGGAATGTGCAGAGATTTGGAAACATAGATAAGAACATAAAGGAGCTTAGGGAGGAAGTGAAAAGGCTGGATGATAAGGATGACGTAGGAGGGCTAACGGATATGGAAGCTTTAGCGAGGAACGAGGCATCTGCTAAGTTACTCCGACAACTTCATAATCGCAAAAGCCTTCTGGCTCAGAAAGGAAAACTACGTTGGCTAAAGGAGGGAGATGTAAATAGCAAATTGTTTCACAAAGTGATAAATTCTCGGAGGAGAAAGAATGGGTTGCTAGGGGTGGATGTGGATGGGGATTGGGTAGAGGAGCCGGCGAGGGTCAAGGAAGTAGTAAAAGCACATTTCCAAGGGCTGTTCAAGAGGAGGACAGAGGAAAAGGTTTGGTTGGGGGAAGGTTTCGAGATGCCTAGGATTGAGGATGAGGAGGGTGCTTTTCTGTCGAGGCCGTTCGAGGAGAATGAAGTGAAAGAAGCGGTGTGGGACTGCGATAGCTCGAAGAGCCCGGGTCCGGACGGCTTCAACTTGGGGTTTTTTAAGGGGTGCTGGGGGATTGTGAAGGAAGATATCATGACGGTGCTGAATGAATTTCATGCAAATGGTAAATTAGCTAGAGGGATTAATTCATCGTTCATCGTTCTTATTCCTAAGAAAGAAGGGGTATGTGGAATTGGCCAATTTAGACCGGTGTCGCTAATTGGGAGTATTTACAAGATAATTGCTAAGGTTCTTGCACGTAGATTGAAAACGGTAGTGGGGAAACTGATAGGGGAGGCACAATCCGCTTTCCTTAAAAGAATAAACATTCTTGATGGGGTAGTGGTTCTCAACGAAGTTATAGAGGAGGCTAGGTGTAAGAAGAGGGGGTGGATTGTGTTAAAAGTCGACTTCACCAAGGCTTTTGACTCGATAGACTGGGATTATCTCCTAGATTTATTAAGAAGGATGAAGTTCCCAGAGAGGTGGATAGGTTAGATTAGAACGTGCATATGTACGGCATCAGCGAATGTTTTGGTTAATGGGAGTCCCTCTGGAGAGTTCGATTTGGAGAGGGGCGTTAGACAAGGGGACCCGTTGTCGCCTTTTTTGTTCCTTGTGGCAGTGGAGGGGTTGAACTTGCTAACTAAGAGGGCAGTGAGGGAAGGGCTCTTGAAACCGGTGGTGGTTGGGAGAGACAAAGTTGAGGTGTCTCACCTTCAGTACGCCGATGATACGTTATTCGTGGTGGAAGGAAATTCGGAGAACGCGATCGCTCTGAAGAGATTATTAAGAAATTTTGAGCTGATTTCGGGGCTGAAAGTTAACTTCGAGAAGAGCAGCGTCTTCGGCTTGAATGTTGAGGAGGGGACGTTGGGAGGGATAGCGAACGAGCTGGGGTGCCGGATTGGGTATGGGGCGATTCCATACTTGGGTCTTAAGGTGGGAGGGCGAGTGAATGGAGTAGAAGGGTGGGCAGATGCGGTGGAAAAGGTAAAGAAAAAACTGAGGAGATGGGATCCCAAGACCATCTCGATGGGGGGTAGGTCGACGCTAGTGAAGGCGACGCTTTCAACTATACCGCTTTACTGGATGTCATTTTTGCTGCTGCCGAAGAAGGTGGAGAGAGAGGTTACAGCTCTCCAACGTAATTTTCTTTGGGGGGGGAACGAGGATGTAAAGAAAGTTGCATGGTTGAGCTGGGAGGAGATCTGTAAATCAACATCAGAAGGGGGGCTTGGTATAAAGAACTTGGGAGCATTTAACAAAGCTCTAGTTTGCAAATGGGTGTGGAGATTCCTTGGGGAGAAAGAGAGCTTATGGAAACGGGTGATTCGGTCGAGGCACGGGCTGCCTTTGTGGATGAGAGGGGGAACGAGAGCGGAGGAGAGAGTTAAAAATCCGTCGGGGTGGTGGGGCAAGGTGTTGGCTCTTGTGGAAGGTAGAGAAGGTAGTTGGTTTATGGATAAGTTGAAACAGAATCTGGGAGACGGGAGCGGAACAATGTTCTGGGAAGGAAAATGGGCAAGGGATAAGACACTGAAAGAAAGGTTTCCCAGACTATTTCAGTTAAGTGCGAAGAAGGAGGGGACTGTAAAAGATATGGGAAAATGGGAAGATGGGGTCTGGCAGTGGGACGTGAGCTGGAGAAGAGGTCTATTCGATAGGGAAAGGGAGGGAGAAAGTGAATTTTGTGCTTTTCTGCAGGCCTTCAAAGTGACGGAAGGAATCGAGGATCAATGGCGGTGGGGCGATAGGAGAGACGGTCTGTACACAGTCAATGAAGCCTACAAAGAGCTACACAACAGCAGCAACCGGCGGTCTCATAAGGCTCCTCCGAGGGAGATCCTTGAATGTATTTGGAATGCACAGGTGTCGTTCAAGGCAAAACTCACTGCGTGGCGTCTGGTTTGGAATCGCATCCCGACGTGTGACAATGTTGACAAAAGGATCAACTTGAGCCTCGAAGAGAAGAAGTGCTGCTGTTGTAATTCGGGTCTAGAATCTGCGCAACACTTGTTTCTTGACTGTGAGGTAGTGGCAAAGTTATGGAATGCGATGATTGAGTGGTTAGGGGTGAGGTGGGTCCAGCCAAAGACTGTCGCCTTGCACTTGGAGAGCTTCGCCAATTTGTTAGGAGGTGGAAAATGGAGGAGAAGGCTGGCGGGTTTATGGGTATGCGTTATTTGGATAGTTTGGAAATGGAGAAATTCGGTACGGTTTTCTCAGATCGAATGGAAGTCCAAACGAATTGTGGAAGAGATCATGTGCCGATATTGGAATTGGTGTCGCGTTTACGGAGAGACGGTTGGAAACTTGAGTTTTGAGACATGGAGTAAGTCGAGCCTCTGTACTGTAATGGCATAGGGTGCATGTTTTGTATTTTTTTCTGGTTTGGAGGTACTGCTGGTGCCTCTGTTTCTTTTTCAATAAAATTTCTTATTTTCGGATCAAAAAAATTTAAAAGCATCTACAGTTAATTTTACTTTGATGACAATATGACATCTTTTATGTGAATTACGTAATTTGTCATCTTCAATTCATCATCATCATGAGACATTGTTTATTATTAATTTAGAGATATTTTTTGTACTAGTCTTCTTTATTTTAGCTTATTAAATTTTGAGTTATAAATTAAATAATAAAACTATTTAACTTTACAAATATAAATATTTTCATATAAAAAAGTGTAACACACTAAATCCCTAATCAAATGTTACATGAAATAAGTATAAAAATACAAATATAAATATAATACTATTGAAACATAAAATAAAATTATAATTTTCTTAAAAAAAAAAAACGGTTCTTTTCAGTTCCAAACCGACGGTTCCCGGTTCCAAAGTTTCGGAACAGAAACCGAAGCGGCGGTTCTTCCGGTTTCGGGATGGTTCGGAACCGGCGGTTCCGATTATGTTCCAGTTCCGGTAGGCACCATATGGTGCACACGTGGATATAAAAATATTTTCTGTTTAAATAAGTTATAAATCTACGCATGTATATAAAATGTAAAGATATATACACAAATCTACACAACATATAAATGTACACATATATGTAAAAATAAAATTTTCTTTTAATTGAAAAAATTACTAAATATTTTTAGTTAAATATTTATCATGTTATTAATAAGATTTAAACCGTGCGATCATGCGATGCGATGCATGGTCACAGTGCTATCTATCTTAGAAATCAGTGAAACAATGTACTAAAAAAAAAAAAAAAATCAGTAAAACAACAAACAGAAAAGGGGAAAAAAAAAAAAAAAACACATTTAGCCGTCCATATAAATAGAGAATAGAAACGAGGGTTTATATATCGTTGCCGCTCTGCACAGGACGCCACAGCCGCCGCTGTAAACCCTAGAGGAACAGAGCTCTCAGCTGCCGTCGGAACTGCATCCATGGTTCAGATCCCTCTCTCTACTTCTCTACTTCCCGTTCAATTTTATTTTTCCGATTGAAAACGTACTCTCTCTAAATGTTTGTGTAATTATTGAATTTGCAGCCGTCGCACAAGACATTCATGATAAAGAAGAAGCTGGCGAAGAAGCAGAGGCAGAACAGGCCTATCCCCTACTGGATCCGCATGCGTACCGATAACACCATCCGCTACAATGCCAAGCGCCGCCACTGGCGCCGCACCAAGCTCGGCTTCTAAACGCGGTCGGCTTCTTTTTCTACTTTCCCATTTTATCATGTTTCCTTTCCCTTAGGAGCCGATGACTCTTTTTTGCTTAATTACGTTATAGCTGTAATGTAACGATGATATTCTTGATGCGAGACTTCGTTGGGTTTTATGAATGCTATAAAAATTTCGAGCTTGAGTTATTCCTCTTATCTATTTTTCGTATTTTTGTGGTCTCCTTTGTTATATCTTTGCTGTGGATGGATTGTGGAAAATGCACCGGTCTTCTCTAAGGTTAATTGTATCTATTATTGAAGTAATTGTTTTTGTTGATTGTTATCAATAGTGATGGATATGCTTAGTTGAGGAATAGGTTGGTTGTATGAAGAACTGCTAGGGCAAACCTATTAAGCATAAAGCTATTGCAGTTTGAATGCACTGGTTTTCGTTTTCCTGTATCAAAGTATTTGGTATTGGATTTGTGGATTTGGATGGTTTTGGCAAATACTTCTAGTGCTAGAGTAAGGGTTGGGATGGTCTTATTTCTATTCGTCGTCTCTTAGGTTTGCCATACATATCTGCTCCTTTCTATTAGCTGGAAAGTCTGCCAAATATGGTTTGCTTATTTGTAAATTTTGAGAAATTTTGGATTTGTTGGTACCAGAAATGTGTTGTAGAAGTTGCAGATACTTTGGTTGTATTGTGTATTCAATTGAATTGTGAGGAGTTGTTGTGAAAGGAACTCTGTGTCTAACTTTCCAATGGAGAATGGAGTAATCTTATATGACACAAGTTCTTTACTCAATACAAGTGTTATAATTTCATCCAGCAATTAGTCATCTTTCTTATTAAACCTAACAATAATACAAGGATTTAGTGTATGTTACACAATTGGTTTTTTTGACTATAGGCTTCGGTTGTTGGTTGTGAATTTGCATTCTGTTCCGTTTTAGTTTGTGTTGATCAACCTTTTTCAAATGTTACATGGTTCCCCAGAAGTAAGGGACATGCAGTGCCAGATACTCGTTCTGGTTTCTTTGTTTCATTAATATTGTACAGTAATTTTTTTAATGCTAATATTTGCATGTAATGACTTACAAACACTCGTAGCTAAATGTGCACAAATGGGTATCCCAGATCATAATCAGTGCCTCCAAATTCATCATTTTGTTACTTTATATTTATATGATCAGTGCCTCAACATAAAGTAATGCACGCGTCCTCCCAAGTAATGAAAGCAAAGTGGATATCTTGATCTCCATAAGAAATGGGTATGGACACCAGTCTGAGGCATATTAAACAAACAAAAACGTCGAACCCTAAACTTGTCGATTCTAGAATTTGGGTTATCCCAAATATAGATAAAAACAATAATTTGATAACAAAGAGGGAAAAGAAAATGTAAAAATCTTCACTAAAATAGAAGAATTCTCAGTATGTAGCTTAAATGACAGCCAAATTATGTGCAACAGCATCTCTGACGCCAGTTAAAACTCAGGACGCCTAAACTGTCTTACCACAATATTTCGACCAAGTCAGCGGAACTGCATAGGGTAACGAGCTATATAAACGTGGCAATCAAAGAATAGCTCAAGGGAGCCTCGATATTTCGACTAAATGCTTATGCAGGGCTTGAGGCTTGGAGAAAAATGGTGAGTGATCTGCACCTTTTATAAGAAAGACACGCTCCGGAGGACTGTTGTTAATCATGCTTTCCTGTACAGCAATGGGGATAGCATTGTCTTCCAGTGTTTCGATGTAAAACCTTCTCACAGAACCATGGTTTGTTTCCAAAAGAGAGAGTTTCTCAAGCACTGGAGAAAAAGGAATTGGCCTCATCGACACAGATGCCAATGCAACATCCTGTGGAAGGAATTTTAACACACTTGAGATTACAGGGATAGATGGATATGCAAACATGCTAGTGAAGAGCTACTGATCCACAGTTAATTTGATGATGCTTAAAGTGTTATATTCTCAATTCTCAAGAGATGACCCCAAAAGTTCTGTTCTCTTTGAAAAAAAAAAGATTAACCAGAAATTTCAAAGGCCGTCACAAGATACAAAAAACTGAGGTTCCGGTAATAGACACAATACCTTGGTAGGACTCTGGTTAAATAGTAAGTCCCTCAAAATAGATTTATCGAAATCAATAGCAGTTGGAGGCTGATCATTCCCATCGGCATATATAAAAACCTGAGCCTGTCGCATCAACTCATTTGACTCAACCTGAAATTACAATCATATTTCAGTTCCATCACAGGCAAGCTATGTGCACCGTTGAACATTGGACCAAACCAAAAAAGATAAAACATCATTCAGTGAGGAGCAATTTTTTAAGATCACTTTAGCGGAAAATGAGGATCAAGATCCAGTGAACAGAATTGGCTTTGAACGACAAAGAGTGTCTTAAATCTCCAAACTACAAATGCTGATGTCTATGAGAATCGATGTCTATGTAGAACGAGATGAGAAGCAACTCATCAAGCTCTAGAGTGTTGTTTCATGCTAGGACTCATTCGAGGTTTGGGTAGAATCATTTCCTCTTACCAGGAAATAGAGAGCGAACAGTACAAGCCAAAAAGAAATCAACAATAGCTGGCAGTATAATCTATAATATGTTCTTCAAAGGCTTGCATGGTAGGGACAGATCTCTTTCAAAAGATAAAATTAATTCTCTTTGCATGCTACATCCATTTGCAAACCACAGTCAGTCAGAAAACCAACCTTATCTGAGAATATATCGAGGGCACTTTGCCCACTCGTCAACATAGCTGCAGCAAGAAAAACTGCTTTTGAAACTTTAGCAGGAAACAGCTCCATGGCGTATGAAATACATGTACCACCAAAATCATGGCCAACTAAAATTACCTGCATGCATAAAGGACTTAAATGAGAAAAGAAAAATCACATATGTTAGAATTTTAATTTAGATACATTCATTAGAAAACATGGTTACTTGTTATCACATCGTTCAAATTTTGAGCAAAATGTTCAGCATGTAGAAAGTTTATAAGAAAATTCATTGAAGATAAAAGTTCAATAAACAAAAGTTTGGGGCTCAGAAGGTAACACTGCATCTTAAATTTCATGAATATTGCAAATCAGAACTTGCACTCGTGAAAGGCAACTTGGAAGTAAGCTTGAACGGATTAATAATTATCAAATGTAATCCATGGAGTTATAAAGCTACACAGTTATAAGTGCTCAAAATGTATTACTTGAAGATCTAGAATGTGGATTAGTTAGGTCTGAAAAGATTAATTTGTACTTCCTCCAGAAGTTCATTTTTTTTATACTGCCTCAGTTGTCAAAAAAAAAAAATATATCATAAAAATGAGCCCCAAATAGCATGTCTTGTAAGCAAGAGAATAACATCAAAAGATCTGGGACAATAACCTTCTCCCCATCGGTGAGTTTTTCCAGAAAATCTGTCAGTGGCTCTACGTATTGGGAAAGACTTTTGATATTGTTTGTATCAAATGAATGGATACCAGAACCAGTCAAATCTACTGCTGTGACTTTGTATCCACCTTCTTCCAATAGAGCAATAGTTTTATACCAGCACCAGGCACCAAAACCACCTCCATGAACAAGTACAAAATGGTTAGTCTCTAGGTTCTCAAGCTTGATATCCTGCGAGTTAGAAAACAAGTTTAAAAAACATAAGAAAATTGTAACATGCAAACAGAAGTTAAAACAATCATTATTATGAAGGATATTCAGATGGGATGAATTATGTGTTAAGTATTGGAAGCAGGAAGAGAGGTCATAGAAATAGCTGAGGTTGGTTATGCATGATGTACTATGTTTTTCTATTATCTTGCAAGCTAATACAGAAAAATCTCTACATAAAGGTCAAGAAATGTCATTCTCCAGAAAAAAGGAAGAGAATTGAAATGAGAATACTCAAAATAAGAAGTATTCATACAGCCAAGAGTTATATTATCTAATAAGAAAGAGTCAAACTTGAGCTGCTCAATGTTGCTTAGAAATTGCGCTAATCAAAAGAGGAACATGTCGAATTTTAGCACAAGTTAAAGTAAATGAAACAATATTGTAACATACTTCTTCAGGAGCTCTAGAGGAACAATGAAGTAGGAAAGTACGTAACTCAATAAATAAGAAGTACAAAAACTGCTTCGTGGTTTTATGTCTTATAATTTGCTGAGAAGTACAGTCACAAAACAAATTATACTAATTATAGATGAATGAAACAAAGAAAAGGCCACTGATTGTCTTTCCGGCTGAAAACCATTATTAAGGTTACTTAAATTGAAATCTATCATTAAAATTCGTCTAAGTAGTACAATCTATTGAATCAAATTTGGACAATCTTTGATGTGATAAGATTTGGAGCTCATTTGAACCCGGTTAGCAGAAAATAAGAGTAAATGCTAACAAAAATGTAGAGCTTGTTCTTATTGATGTCTGTTAAAGCTCATTAATGTTTTGAGTCATCAATGATAAAATAAAAGACAGATACAAATTTAATTTCAATAATAAATTCAAACCAAACTACAAGAACTTGTTTTTCTTTTTTTTCCTTTTTGTTTGCTCAACTTTTACCCCTATTCTCCATTATCCACCAACAATAGTTTAACGAATTTAACCAACACAGACTTCAATAAAGCTCACAACTATGCAACTTTACAGAGCCTCGATTAAGAGCAATCATAAATGAAAAACCACTCAAAACTTCTCGAATCAACAAGAAGAGCTCAGGTTAAACATAAGAATCGAAGAATCGGAGACATAGTAATTCGCGCGAAGGAAGATTTAATAATACTAATAATAGAAAGAATTACGAACCCGATGAAACGAAATAGAAAACACAACAAAAAAAATTCTGAATAAGCTAATAATAGCGAAATTTCCAAATTACCTGATTAACAAGCTGATGAGGCTGAAGCAGGGGATCAGTGAGCGACCGCGCTCGGGAGCTCGAGCTCCGAGGCAAAGCCTGATTCCTCTTCGAATTCCCGTTCGGATACCTCAACGACGCCGACCTATCAAACGGCGCCGTTCCGCCTCCATTCTGCAGCTGCTGCTGGAACAGAATGGCCGCCGCCAGCGCTCGCTCGTGGATCAAATTCTCCTCCTTCCTCGACGACCGAATCCTCGCCCACCGATTGCTCCGACGCCTCCGTCCGCCGCCGGATTCGTGACTCTCCTAGAGCCCCTCCTCTTCGGCGGCGATCTGTCGCCGCGGGAGAAACACATCCCCATAGCTCAATCGCACAGAATTCCGATTGCTGCTCCTACTGGATCATCGCATGCAAGTAAATGGATGGATGGATGTCGACCGTATACGTAGAGCAACGTAGAAATGTATACGTACACACTGGCGAAGGCTATAGATTGGATTGGATACGCAGTTTAGAGATAGTGGAAAGGGAATTGGCACTTTGCTGAAAGCGGTTGATGATGAAAGAGGAAAGGAAGGGAAAGGAAAGCTGCTCTTTCATAGAAAGATGGAGGGGAGGGGGGACGGGGTTAGGGGTTAAGAACGTGGGCATCGCTACTTTTCTTTATTTGCAATTGGCCATATAGTTCTCGTCTTGCACATTTAGAGTCAAAATTTGAATTTATGATGGAAGTTTAAGGTTCTTTTGAATGTTATGATTATTTTATTTTTATTTATTTTTTTGTATAATTATTAGTGGTGTGGGTTTGGGCGTTTTTTTTTAATAGAGATATGTTCTAGATGTCGAATTCTTATGCTTTAATGGTCCTTTCATTTTCGGTACGGTATTTATTTAGAATAACTTACTTGGTGGATAAAGTACAATGTTTTATATTTTAAAGCAATTTTTTTTAATTAGAGCATATTGTAGATCTATAAAAGTATGGATGGTCTGATTTTTCTACCATTTTAAAACACATAATGTAAAAAATACCCTTTTAAAATTTATAATGTAAAAAACTACTCTTTTTGAATTAAATAAAGGTGTGGGCCCCACACTGAATTCACACACACCCATGAGTCCTCCCTTGGAACTCAGGAAAGCCCGGTCATTGTCGGGAGATTTTTTTATTTTTTTTTATTTTATGCGTTTGTTTTTTTTTTTTTATTTATTATTTTTTGTTTTTTTCCTTTTGTATATTATTCTCCAACCCCCCCCCCCCCCTTTTTGTATATTATTTTTTTAAAACACATAATGTAAAAATACACTTTTAAAATTCATAATGTAAAAATTACTCTTTTTGTATTAATAAAGGTGTGGGCCCACACTGAATTCACACACACCCATGAGTCCTCCCTTGGAACTCAGGAAAGCCCAGTCATTGTCGGGAGAATTTTTTTTTTTTTTTTATGCATTTGTTTTATTTATTTATTTATTATTTTTTGTTTTTTTCCTTTTGTATATTATTCTCCAACCCCCTTCCCCCCCCCCTTTCTTCAATATAAGCCTAGCCGGGGCCGAAGCATACCAATACACTCATACTTTATTTATCTTCTTATTATTCTGTGTATATTGATTTAAAAGAAGAAGCAACCATTTAGTTTTTCTTGTGCATATCTTTCTTTTTCTAATTCCCTTCTCCAATAAACAAAAAAAAAATATATCCTTTGCTATTTTCTTCTTCCAAATAATCTACTCAACACTCCATCCTAAATAATTTTTCTACCAATTCCGGCAACCACACAAGGATGGCGTCACAATACGTAATCGAAAACGACCACTTTGTCTTGCCGGAAAACGAATCGGGGATCTCCGTCGAAGTAATACCACGACGAATATCGGTATGTTTTCCGGTGAATGTAGTATTAATTTTTTGTTATGAATTTAAAATTGTATTATTTGTTATGATTTAATTAGAAATTAATACGTTTATATTGATTTTGTTAGAAATTAATTGATTATTATTTTGTTTAAATTAATTCTCTTAGTGATTATAATTCAAAATTATTAGAAAGTTGTATTATTTGTAATGTTAAAATTTATAATTAGGTTGAGAAAAAAAAAAAGAAAATTTTGGGAATAGCCGGCCGGTCAATCGGACACCGGGAAACCGCCGTCCGGTTGTATATTCCGGTTGCCGGAAAAATCACTTTTCCGGCAATCCGAATGACCGGCCGGCTATGCCTGAAAATTGCCCTATTTTTTCTTAGTATGTATAATTAATCACATGTTTTTTATAATTTTATTAAGTCGTTAATTAATTTTTGAAATTAATTGATTTTATTTAAATTAATTCCCTTATGTGATTTAATTCGAAATTATTAGAAATGTGTAGTGTTTGTAATATTAAAATTTATATTTAGGTTGAGAAAAAAAAAGAAAATTTTGGACATAGCCGGCCGGTCAATCGGACGCCCGGAAACCGCCGTCCGGTCGCGTATTCCGGTCGCCGGAAAAATTACTTTTCCGGCAATCCGAATGACCGGCCGACTATGCCCGAAAATTTCCCTATTTTTCTTAGT
>CM038115.1:26202188-26468486 GCA_001642375.2 Mentha longifolia
GTGTGTGTGCGTGTGTGTGTTTTCTCCCTTTTCTAAAGCTGCTGCAAGATTCATCCTCTGAGTGTGTTTGCTTTTCATGTTTCTTGCTGTAAAGATTTGTGAGAATCCTGGTCTTCTTTGTTTTGGAAAAACATAGTTTACTACTTATTTCCCTTTTTTTAACAAATTGATCTTGTGAATATTTGCAGTGAGCTCTTAGTGAAAATTGTAGATCTTCAAGATTTTTGCATCGTGTCCTGCAGTTGAGTAGGCATGCCGGATTGGATTTTGTAAATTTGGTTGAAATTTTGGATGCTGTTCTGTTCATTGATGTTTTTGGATTTGGATATTTTGGGGGTATTATAGTCATCAACATAATTTTCTTGATTGGGATGAAATAGTGATGCTGGAGACTTGATTGGGTGTTGGAAAATTGTGGGATTTCTTGATATTAGGGTTGTTGTTTTGGTATGGGAGATTGTTCAGCTTCACCAACAATGGTGGAAGAAGAAGAATTGATTGCTGCAGTGCAGCAAATCATGAGAGCATTGAAATCAAACATGGATTTCTCTGATAATACTAGAGAAATTTTGGCAAATCTTGGCTCACAGCTGATGAACATAGCTAGAGCTAGCGAAATCCGGGATGAGGCGTTTGTTGAGGAAGAGGTCGAAGAAGAAGAGAAAGACGGAGACGAGGGACTCAATGAGGTCGAGAAGCAGCTCGATAAGATTCATGATAAGGTTATGAGCTGGGAGAATGATCAGTCTACCATGATATGGGATTGTAGCCTTGAAGAAGCTAATGATTACATGAAAGCTGTTGATGAAGCTCGGAGATTGGTCGAAAGCTTGGAGAATAGGAGCTCGAGTACTAGTGGTGAAGACGCAGTTTCGCTGCGTAGGGCTCATGATATTCTTCAGACAGCCATGGCTAGGCTTGAAGAGGAGTTCAAGCACTTGCTTATTCAGAACAGGCAGCCTTTTGAGCCAGAGCATATGTCCTTTCGATCTACTGAGGATGATTTCATCGAGGCAGGCTCTGTGATTTCCTATGGTGATGATTCCTTCGAAGAAGTAGCTCAGAAGGATAGCATGGGACGGACCTCGGTGGATTATGTAGTTGAGCTAGTGAACCAAGATGTGGTTCAAGATTTGAAAAGCATAGCTGGTTTGATGTTTGATTCGAATTATGGAAGGGAATGCTCCCAAGTGTTCGTTACTGTGCAAAAAGATGCTCTAGACGACTGCCTTTTCTTGCTCGAGGCTGAGAAACTGAGCATCGAAGATGTGTTGAAGATGGAGTGGAATGTCTTGAACTCGAAGATAAGGAAATGGATCCGAGCTATGAAGATGTTCGTTCGTGTTTATCTTGCTAGTGAGAAGCTCTTGACTGATCAGATCTTCGGGGAGCTTGGATCAGTGGGGTCCGTCTGCTTCTCTGAGTCATCAAAGTCCGGGATGCTGCAGCTTCTGAACTTCGGGGAAGCCATAGCCATCGGGCCCCATCAACCCGAGAAGCTGATGAGGATTCTCGACATGTATGAAGTTCTTGAAGATCTTATACCAGATATAATGGCTCTGTACTCTGATAATGAAGCTGGTTCTTGCATTCGAACTGAATGCCTCGACGTTCTTCAGAGACTGGGAGAATGTGCGAAGGCGACTTTTCTTGAATTCGAGAATGCTGTAGCCACGAATGTGTCGAACAATGCATTCCCCGGGGGCGGGGTCCACCCCTTGACGAAGTACGTGATGAACTACATCAAGCTTCTGATGGATTACAGCAGAACTCTTGATAATGTTTTGAGGGATCAAGATCAAGATCATGATCATGATCATGATCATCGAGATTCGGTTTCTGTTTCAGTTTCGCCCGATTCTAGCCCTGTGAGCGAGGAGGAGAACGACAGTGGTAGCGGATCCTCTTGTAAATCTGCGATGGGCGTGCGTTTCAGATCCCTCATCTCGATTCTCGAATCCAATCTTGATGGGAAATCAAAGCTATACAAGGAAGAACCGCTCCAACACTTGTTCTTGATGAACAACGTCCATTACATGGCCGAGAAGGTTAAAGGATCCGATCTCAGGAAAGTGTTCGGCAATGACTGGATCAAGAAACACAACTGGAAATTCCAGCAGAACGCAATGAGCTACGAGAGAGCTACGTGGAGCTCGATTCTCGCCTTGTTGAGGGACGAGGGTTTCCAAAATCCGGGGTCGAATTCCATCTCTTCCAGAGCTCTCAAGGAGAGATTACAGAGCTTTTACCTCTCATTCGAGGAAGTTTACAAGAGCCAGACTGGATGGACGATCCGGGATCCTCAGCTAAGAGACGACCTTCGGATCTCGACTTCTTTGAAGGTAATTCAAGCTTATCGAACTTATGTGGGACGACACACGAATCATATCAGCGAGAAACACATCAAATACAGTGCTGATGACTTAGAGGATTACCTTTTAAATTTTTTCGAGGGATCTCAGAAATCTTTGCATGGAAGTCATAGGAAATGATAGAGTATATATCATATTTCTCCATACCTAAGAGTTGGATTATTTTGTTATAATGCTTTGTGATGGAAGGTTGGTTGTTTTCTTGGATAGATTGTAGCCTTTTTGATTTTGATTTTGATTTTGATTTTGTAAGAATATGTTGTGTTACATGTATGAGATTCATTTGTTGATTGTATGGTGTGTTGTTATCAAGTAAAACAAATATACCTCTATATGGTCTAAACAACCAAGCTAGTGTTTGCGTCTAGTTTCGAGTTTCTATTTATAAACCTCTCAAACCCCTCTCCGCCATCAGAGCGTGCGGCGGCGCACGTCTAAGGCTTGCCGTTATTAAAGTGAACTAGTAGGCTGGCCCGGCCGCACGGATGAGTTTCTATTTATAGACCTCTTAATGGCTCTCTCTGTCTGCTCCATCAGATTGTGTTCAAGATTCTCCCATCCACCATCACCATGTCTAGGTTGCACATCGTGGCTCTGTGGGAGTGACAAGTCGGACGATCTACAATTGGAATAAACAATGTAAGGGTGAACTTTATATATACCCTAAACCGTTAAATATATAACTTTTATACCCAAGCATATAAAAGTATAAGTTTTATACCCAAAATTAAATGAAAAGACAAACTTACCCTAAAAAAGTTACTGGTTTTGACGGTAATAACATATTAACCCGTGAGATTACATGATTAACCGTGAGCTCACGGTTTGTAAGAAACTAACGGTTTAAAAAGACCAAATACCGTGAGTTTAGTATTAAACCGTGAGCTCACGGTATTTTTAATTCGAGACTAAAAAAAATGTAATAATTAAATTTATTTATTCACCAACAACCATCGTACGAAAAAGGTATATTTCATTAATTGAATTAGAGGTGAAATTGAACAAAAACCCTTGAAGAACAACCAAAAATTGAAATCGTGAAAGCAAATTGAGTTAAGCTCCCTAAATTTTGTTGAAATATCCGCTCGAATTTGGTTGATCTTCGAAGAAATTTACCGCATTTGGTCCTTTGTCGAAGATATTTTGATCATATTGAAGGTACGCACCGTATATTTTTTCATATTTAGTTGTTATTATTGTGTAAATTTGGGGGAAATCATATAAATGTGGATTTTAGAAATTATTGAATCTTTTTTCTAGAAAATGATGGTTTATTTACTTTTTTGTTAGGAAGAGAGATTAGATTACATGTTTGGTAACCTATTGATCGAGAATCAAAGTAATTACTTCCATGTAATAGGTTTAAACTGCTAGATTTGATATTTAGGCTTGAAAAAAATAGTTTCCTTTTTTAACGGTTTATTTTAATTGAATTAAATATAATGATGGTTTTAAAATCGTGATTCATTTAAAAAAAACAATCTCACGACATGAAATGAGTATAACGGTATAAGTTGTGATTTAACCGTGACGGTTAAATCACAACTTATACCGTTAACTTACATTACAAATCGATTTCTTACCTTTTTAGTTACATTTTTAGTGTATTGTCTTCTAATTTTGAATGCTTGATCGTTTTTATGCAGATATGTCTACGGTCAAAGTATATATTCGTCACGGCGGGCATTTTGAGGAGGAAACTCGTTATGTAGGTGGCGATCGTGTTTTGGTGCATTTGGCTATGAATGAAGTTACACGTGCAAATTTATTACAAGAGATTCGTAATGAAGTAGGCGAAGAATCCGATTTTTTGCTCTACTACGTGAGCAATGCCGATGGTGAACAAGATAAGGTCGCTTTGAGGAGCGACACTGATTTGTTGCGATTAATTGTGGAGCAACAAAAGAAGGCAACTGTTTACGTTGTCAACAAAGATAAGGGAATGGCCCGGAGCACTCCGATGACACAAGGTTCTAGGATTTTTACGAGTGTGAATATCGAGGAGCCGAGCTCGGAGGCTCTATATTCTGAAGAAGAAGAAAGGAGCGAGGAAGACGTCGAGGTTAGGGTTGAGGATGATGAGGTCGCCCAAGATATGGCTGAAGAAGCACAGGACGCAGCGGATCGCACCAACTTATTTGAGTCACTTACGAAGGAGTTCGGTGCATGAATCCGAGAGCCGAGACGGCTTCATAGGATCATTGGGCATCGTAATATTCATTCAGAGTCCCAACCTACCCAAGACGACGATGCCAGGGCCGATCTTGAGACTATCCGAGATTGGTTGATTCCTCACATTCACCTAGACAATGCGTTGCCTTTGGGGGTCCTGGATCCAGATTATTACACGCCTGTAGCTGGTGAATTGCGAGAGGGCGGCCTATTCAAGAGAAAGTTAGATGTGTCGGTAGCAGTTGGATTGCATCAAATGGAAAACCGGCAGCAATACAAAGTTGAGAATTCAGACAAGGGTCGTGTCGGGTTTAAATGCAGGATGGAGGGGTGCGAGTACCTCGTGCGGGCAAAGAATGTGGGGACTATGTGGCACATCAGTACATACCAGGGTAACCATACATGCTCCGTCGATTTAGACAGGACTACACCGCGCCAATACCCCGCCAATGTTCTTGGAGCATTCTATGCACGGAGGTTGATCACTGATGGTGTTGTGCTCAAGCCGAAAGAGATGGTTGACCAAATGCGAGCTGAATACGGCATTCAGATCGATTACAGTTTTGCTTTGCGAGTGAGGAACATCGCTATCGAGATGATGTATGGAGGATTTGTGGAGTCGTACAAGAGGCTCCCATCTTATTTGTACTTACTGCAGCAGAAGAATCCAGGTACAGTCTATAGTATCTCGACATCCCCCCTCGATGATCGACTGTGTTATATGTTCCTCGCTCTAGGACAGTCATTGCAGGCATTCATGGGGGATTTACTCCGTCCGGTTATCGTAGTCGACGGGGCACACTTAAAGGGCAAGAACAAGGGGACGTTATTCGTCGCTTGCACGAAGGATGGGAACGAGCAAGTGTTTCCACTTGCCATTGGATTCGGCCCGATCGAGGACGATGATTCTTGGGCTTGGTTTCTGATGAAGTTGCGTAACTGTCTAGGACATCCTCAAGACCTGTTGATCGTCTCCGATGGCCATATCAGCATTGGAAATGCAGTGAGGGATGTCTTCCCCGGTGCGCATCACGGTCTTTGCTGGCATCATCTGGCAAGGAATATGGTCACATTTGGAAAGCATGCAGTCGGCATATTCGAAGCTGCGGCCTACTCATATTCGGATTCTAAATTTGACGAATACATGGGAGCCTTGATGGGTTCTGGAATTTATCAGAAGCTGTGTGAGATCGGCATGCATCGGTGGTCACGTAACAAGTGCCTTGTTAGGCGCACGAGTTTCATGACTTCGAATGCCGCTGAGATGATGAATGCAAGACTCTTATGGGCCCGTCGATTGCCTATCTGTGCCATGATTGAGGTGTACAGGATTATTGTTGACAAGTGGTTCGAGGAGCATCGGAATGCCGCTCAGCGTGGGACCCACGATGTCACTGAGACAACGTACCAGAAGATGGCCGTATCTTCTGAATGGGCACGTCATTACACCACTCGTGGGACAACAGTGCCCAACGTGTACAAGGTCGATGGTGATAATGGGACTTACCTAGTCGACATTCAAAACGCAACGTGCGATTGCCGTGAGTGGGAGGGGGATATGATGCCGTGTCGACATGCTTGTGCTGCCATTAGGTATGCATGCCTCATATTCATTTTTTATGCTATGATTTTCCATTTTAAAATATTTGGTTTAATGCTTTCATATTTCATTACTATGGTTGTAGTTTTGCCGGAGGCCGTGCTACGGAGTACGTGAGTCATTATTTCAAACAATCGACGCTTGTGGCAACCTATTCGCCCAACATTCATCCGGTTCCCGATCCACGGTCTTGGACTGTGCCCGAGCACATTGCTGCTCAAGTGGTTTTGCCGCCCAAAGTCGAAAGACAAACGGGTAGACCGCGAAATAGCCGAGCGAGATCAACGGTGGAAGATCTTCCGGGGAATCCACAGAGATGCGGGCGGTGCGGTGGATACGGTCACAAGAGACGCACATGCACAAGTTCTTTGCAAATCAGTTACGCGGATCCCAGTGGACCCTCGAACGAGGATGGTTCGCAGCGACGAAGGCCAAAAACTTGTAGCATTTGTCACGTACAGGGGCATACGAAGCGTAGATGCCCGATGAGAGTTGTTGATTAGAGTAGAATTGTTTATGTAGAAGTTTACAGTTGAGAGTTTATGGTTATGGTTATATATAGAAAGAAGTTTATGTAGAAGTTTATCTTCAATCCGTTAATAATGGGAAAAATAAAATAAATTAATTAACGGTTTGTTAGGCATTTATACCGTGAGCTCACGGTATAATGGCCCATCAAACCGTTAATTATGTTCATAATATTTTTTGAATTAATTAATAATGAGAAAAATAAATTAATTAACGGTATAAATGACTTTCAAACCGTTAATTAATTTATTTTTCTCATTATTAATTAATTCAAAAAATATTATGAACATAATTAACGGTTTGATGGGCCATTATACCATGAGCTCACGGTATAAATGCCTAACAAACCGTTAATTAATTTATTTTATTTTTCCTATTTTTACTAATTAAGAAGAATACTTGCACTCATTTAAACGTAATAGTGTTGTGGCTACTTCACACCTTATATTTTAGCAAAATGATTAACTCAATGTATATACAAGGTGGGAAAGTAGCCACAACACTATTACGCTGCCGTCGCCATGACAACAGCAATATAAATTTACTGATATTTTGAGAAAAAGAAAAGTAAAAGAAAAATATATATAGGTAGCACCTTCTCAATTTTTGTCTTATACTTTCGATGTGGGACACAGCTGACGGTTAGAATACATGTTAAACCGTGAGCTGACGGTTAAAAATATAAAATTACCGTGATATTATATAATTTGTATTCTAAACCGTTAACCCTGTGACCGTTAACCCTCTGACCGTGAACCCTTAATTGTGTAATTTTGCCCAAATTAAGGCCGAAAAGTTTGATTTTATTGATATAATTATGCTTATTACATGTGAAATGTGTACAAATGTTATCTAAATTATCTAAATTAATCACTAATTGTTGTCTATGAATAATGACAAACGTATCTTTGAGTTCAAATAGACCATTCAAGTATTGTTCACTTGTACACTTGTAGTTATGTTCACTTATACATATGCTAGTCATTTTCAAATTTACATACGCTAGTCATGTTTAAATTCAATGTTTAATTTAAATTTTAATTATTCCAATAATCTATCTAAATGTAATGAAGTTTACAAAAACGTTATAACTTTGCGTAGAATTAAAAATTAAAAAAAACCATACAAGTGATGTTCTACACAAAGTCATACATAGTCATACATACATAATGAAAGATAATGTTCACAACTCGACACCTCGCTGTGAAAGTGAGAATATCCGTTTCGCCACCTCTGCGCGAAACCCGGAGAGATACTTCAGACCAGTCCTCTCAAGGCGCGGCTTCTTCAAGGCGAAGAAACGATCGATGTACATACAAGCGAAAGGGCCGCATGAACATTCATCCCTCTGTATGTATTGTTCGGTAAGGGGAACCCAAACAATATGCAGGGCATCAGTTTGCTTCTTCAGCTGCCAATGTCGATCCCAATACCCAACTTGCTGCAAGACTTTGGGCCACAATTTGAGGATCGGGTAGAGCTGTACCTTGCGATGCATTTTGTCGGCTGCATTAGGCATCGTGTGTAGTAGTGAGTCGTATACCTCCAAGGTCCACTCGTCAGTCAGTACCTGGCAGATGACCCAGTGGTCGTCGGATACGTGGCAAACAAACACAAACTGCATACAAGGGTTAAGGACTCGTCTCAACATATTTATAAAGCACTAATAAATAATAATACCGTTTAAATGAAGGCACTTACACAAGTTGCGCTCATCCACTCATCATACGACCCCTCGCCGTTAAACCATTTACGGAGATCATCTGACGGCCTGTAATCACGGTACTTCAGCTTTGACTTCTCCAGTGCAGTTTGATCTCCCCCGTGATAATCTAGCAGTGCTCTCCTCAACTCATACTGTGAAATTATATATTCATTTAGAGATTACACAAAAAAATTATAATTATAATTATTATTCATTAAATATGTCAATAAAAACTCACGTATACGCCCAATCCAAGCAGAACAGTGCCTCTTTCATTCAGAGACGGGCACAAAGACAGTCCCTGTTGGAGCCGACTCCACCAGTAAAGCACATACAGCTCCATTACCTAAAATCCACAGATTATTATGAAAACATTAAATGACAATTTATCAAAAATAATAACAACACAAAATAAGGATGTGTCTCACCTCGGCGTTGAACAAAACCCGGGGGTGTTCGATAAGATCGAACAAATCCTGCGTCATACGATGTGGCGGGTCCTGCTTGTTCCAGATTTCGGCGTCCGGCCCGCCTGCTCTGAATGCCTGATACATCTCCTTCATCGACGAGCCCGAATACGGTGTGGGGATATTTGGTACAAATGGGCTCTGTAAAGCAGCCGCTGGCCTCACAACCCGTCCCGCAACACGAGTGCGACGCACAGGCGTCTCTCCTGCCACGTCAGACTCGGCATCACTGTACTCATTCCCGGTTCCCTATTGCGACTGCTGAGGACGAGGCTGCACATGCTGCAATTCGGGATGCACCCAATCATCCAGTGGCATCGCATCAATCTCCCGGAAAAAAGATGAGTGCGACGACTCCACGTCCTGGACCTCAGCCTCTCGAACCGGCTCCGTAACAAAGCCGACCATGTGCTCGAACCCCGGAGCAGCCTCGGGGGTAGGTGGTCTGTCCTGAATATAGGGAGCTTCCTGATCGTCTCGATCTCCCTGGGCCCTGTCTACGGAATGTCGTCCACCAGAGGGCATGTGGCTAGCCTGTGATGGTGCTCGACGATGAGAATGAGCGCTACGGCTCGAGGAACTCTTCGACTTCTCCAAGAACCCCTTGATGTGCCCTGCCATAAACTTGGCAATACGTGCCATAACCCCGGTGTCCGACTGGTCTTGGGCCAATCTCTCCATGACCTTGTCGGCCCACGCATCGTTATCACATCCTCGGGGACAAGGATCCCCATGCACGCAGCAGACGAGGCCCGGGGACCTCTCGGGATGTGAACTCTCCACCCTTGGCCTCTTCGACGTACTCGCACGAGCCGTGGGGATAGGGAGAGGCCCTCGACCCTCAGAATGGGCCCTCGTGGCACATGGCTGGCGACCTCGAGGCCCGGCATCCCTACACCTCAATTTGTCGAAAACTCTCGCCATAGTTCTCGATTCCTTCGTCTGCCTCTGCGGTATAGGCGCTTTCTTCCAAGCATGACGTGTATTGGGATTAAATTGAAGCACCAAGGGATCTTGCTCTGTGAATAGGCTAAGATAGTAAGACTGAGCCATTTCTTCCGTCATAGGTTCGAGGCTCGGGATTACTTGGAGCTGAAAAAGACAAAGGCAAAAATTTATCAAAATCAGTATTCAAATCTAAAAAAGTGTTCACTAACGGTTTGGGAACACATCAAACCATAAGCTGACGGTTTGATATATCTCCAAGCCGTCAGCAAGCTATATTCAAAAGCTAAATAAAGTAGTCAGCCAGCTATATTCAAAAGCTAAATAAAGTAGTCTCACGGTTTGGAGATATATCAAACCGTTAGCTAACGGTTAGATATCCCTCCAAACCGTGAGAGAAAGCTATATTTAATTAATTGCTAAATAAATCAGCCTCACGGTTTGGAGATATATCAAACCGTTAGCTGACGATTTGATATCCTCCTCAACCGTGAGCGAAAGCTATCAGCCTCACGGTTTGGAGATATATGAAACCGTAAGATGATGGTTTGATATCCCTCCAAACCGTGAGGAAGCTATATTTAATTGCTGTCCCAAACCGTTAGTCCCAAACGGTTATGCTAATTTTCTATAATTATCATAATGAAACATAAATCAACTAAATAAATTAAATTAAACAATTTCTAATTATTAACCGATAATCCACCCAAAACAAATCCAATTCATTCTTTTTCAATCGCCATAGATAATAAACGAAGCCTTAAGAGAATGATATTAGAGAATGACATACCGTCGGTTTGTTAAAAAAGTCATGGAAGTCTGCATAGTTGTGTCCCATTTGCCATCTCCTTAGTCGAGGGTATGCGCTCGGGCTAATCACGGTGGCACACTTTTCTCCTAAATCGGGAAGGGCCTCGAAGGCCCAAAAATACAAAGCCCAGACGGGCCCGTACAGATGGTAGACAGCATTAGTGTCGGAGCCTCCAATTTCTCTAGGGTCCTTCTTTGCCACTCCGAGCTGGTGGCACAGTATTTGGAACGACCATGACCCCCACAGAAATGTAGCCCAGCGCTCCCAATCATCTACTAAAGTCCATGCCCAATCATCAATGCTTCTATCGTAGTCACGACACAATAGCATATAGTAGTAGACGAGGAGGTTAGCGGAGGCCAGGTATTGATCCTCCGTCCCTAGAACTATGGCGGGGTTATTGAAATCCCTAAACAACTGTTTCACTTGCACCTTATTGCTGTTATAGTAAGTATGGAAGATGCTCGTCCTTGGGATGACATGATTCTTGCCATGAGGATTAAAAGTTGAAGAACCGAATCTCAATCCAGTCACGAGGTAAAATTCTTGCGCCCCAAACCGAATATCTTGCCCATTCACATGAAAATATCTCTCAAATTGATGCTCGTCGCCCCTCCATAGCTCACGGGACAACAGCTCGTGCAAGGCACGCTTCGCGTTCCCATTCTTTTTAATCGACAAAATGAATGTGAATGGAGATTGGGTAACGAATCGGCCTAACAAATCACGATCGCCAACACGTAGTAAAGTGTTCATAATGGCCACAGGTGCGGTGTCTCTATAGTAGGCATTGATTTCACCCGGAAATCCTTGCATGAGAGGCCGGTACCATTGGTACCTAGGCTGCAATCACCCAAAAAACATACATGCAAAATTAACATTTACATTCGAATTAATTAGTTTTACTGAAAAAAAAAAAAAAAAACTACTAACGGTATAAAAAATGAAAAAACCGTGAGATGACGGTTTTAATTTAGCCAAAACCGTAAATTAAGTATACCTCACGGTTTGACTAAATTTATACCGTGAGTTGACGGTTTTAATTTAGTCCAAACCGTTAATTAAGTATACCTCACGGTTTGGACTAAATTTAAGCCGTGACACGGCTTAAATTTAGTCCAAACCGTGAGGTATACTTAATTAACGGTTTGGACTAAATTAAAACCGTCAACTCACGGTATAAATTTAGTCAAACCGTGAGGTATACTTAATTTACGGTTTTGGCTAAATTAAAACCGTCATCTCACGGTTTTTTCATTTTTTATACCGTTAGTTTGCAATTAATCGTCTAATACATACATAATTCAAACTTCCCCATGTATAATTAGCACAACAATGGCATAAAATTAGCACATAAAACGCATAAAAATCGCATAAAATTTGCAATTACCGTCTAAATTATTTGCATAAAAATTCAAATTATTCTATAAATTCATATGAGTTTAAATAATTGAAATCAACAATATAATTATTTTTAAAAAACAAAGGAGAGTTCGAAAAATTACCGGCGCCGGCGGCTCCGGAATATGTTCTCGTTCGGCCCTCGTCGGAATTGGGCGATGTACCTCAACTTCTTCGGATTCGGCACCCAAGTCGTGGTCGTGGTTAGATGAATCAGCCATTGTTAACGGTTTAATTTGTTGAATTTGGTAAGGGCTCACGGTTTGTTAGAGAGAAAAATGGGGAGAAGTCGTGAGGAAGAGAGAAGATGAGAGTGACGGCGATGATAATTGAATGGGATGGGGTAGGGTTTGATTTTATCTTTATTTATTTGATATATGGTAAAAAGTGGGGCCCACATCCTATTTTGTTTTGTTTAAATTGTAAGATAAAGTAGAGGTTATTTTGTCTTTTCATTGACTTTTGGGTATAAAACTTATAGTTTTATTTGCTTGGGTATAAAACTTATACACTTATCCAATTTGGGTATATTTAAACATTCTCACATAAACAATTGGGGTGGTAAAACATACCGAAATATCGAAAGATTTTTCTCGATACCGCGGTATACCAAAAAATTCAGTGCATACTGATATACCGAATTCTATCAGTATATATAGGATTTTTTTGGTATATACAAAAAATTCAATATATACTGAAATTTTCGATTTATATTCTAATTATATTATATTTGACTAATTAATTTATTAATATACAAGATGTCACATTATTTAAGAAAAATGTTATATACGTAATTTGTCTTTTAATTAACAAAGAGTTTTTTTTTTCGATTTTAACTAATATGAATTTTGATAAACTCAATTTATACAAATAGTAATTTGTACTCAATATATATGAGTAACGCTCTAATGTCCACCGTGGGCATAGTTAATATGCCCACAGATGACGTGACAATGTTTTAAAAATAAAAAAATTAATTTAAATATATACCATAAAAACTACACCCTACCCAAAAAAAATTAAACCCTACCAAAAATAAAACTAAACCTCAAATGGAAATGATTAACGATGTAGCACTGCTACATAAGCAGTTGGCACATTAAGTGAGTCCACCGTGGGTAGGGTGCGTTTCTAGAAATATATATATTATACGTTTCGTTGTGGATTCGGAACACCACATTATTTCATATGCTTACGTGACATCACATACGGCCTCCATTCTTATATATCTAAAATCTATATATTTATACAGATTAATTATTATTTATATACATATCAATATTAATCATTATAATTATAATATATTTATATTATATTATACTGTACATATATATTTATTTTGATTTTAACCAATATTATATAGTGCAAAATGGCAGTTCCAAAATATGGAGTAATGCTCCAATGCCCACCGTGGGCACGCTTAATATGCCCACAGAGGACGTGGTATTAGTTGTAAATAAAGAAATTAATAAAAGACATACCAAAATTAATTAAATTCCTACTATATAAAACTAAACCCTACCTAAAATAACTAAACCCTAATGGAAAAGATTGTCGACGTGGCATTGTCACATCACCGGTAGACACATTAAGTGTACTCACGTAGACATTGGAACGTTTCTGCCAAAATATGTATAGCAATAATTACCCGCAATTTATCTATAAAATACGAATTTGCCACTTTAAAATTGCAAATCAATTCGCAATTGATTGTTAATTTTAAACTTGGAATATATGGATCTGAATCCGACTTTTAATATATAAATAGATATAGTGATAGATAGATTAATATTATTCTATAAATGTTATCAATTTTTGATTTTTCCCTAAATGTGGACCTTTAGCATTTCCTATAGTTGAAACTTGAAACGATCTATTCCCTAATCCGACGGGGGGAGGTCAGATTCTGTTCGTGTACGCTGGTATACATCTGATTACCGCCCCCAAACTCTAAAACCCTTGCGATTTGCCAAATTCTGAATCACTCGAAACTTCATCTTTGTCTCTCTCCTGGTAAATCCCTAATCCCCTTTTCACATTTCTTTCTCATGTTCGCCACCGGCTTATGGTTACACTGACGATTAGCATTTAGATCTTCATTTTGTATGCGTACGAGGTTTTAGGATTTACGAATGTGTATGATTTCTCTCCGATCATTGAAAATTTTGGGAGTTTTGTTTGTGACCGAATCTTCCTGTCTGGGGCTGTATTTTCTTATTGGTTTCTTCCGCTGTTTGTTGTATTTGATATTATAGTTGTGTGGTATTTTTATGATTTTGTGGAGATTTGCATTTTCATATACTACCTCCGTCTACCTCCGTCCTCCATTTAGTGATCTTCTTTTTTAGCATGTGTGACACGCATTTCTACGCTTATTGTTGATGAGATTTAAAATGAATTTTTGAAGTATTGTAACTACAACACTTGTAGTATCTGGTAAAAGAAAGAATATTTCAAAAATTCATTTTAAAACTCATCAACGATAAGCGTGGAAACGCGTGCACACATGCTGAAAAAAGAGGGTCACTAAATAGGAGGACGGAGGGAGTAGTAATTTTTTTGTGCCGTATTTCGTGAAGATTGGCAGTGTCTACAGACTCTACACTGCATTTTTATGGTTAGATTTGTATTTGATCGCTGATCATTTCGGTAAAGTGAAACTGGAAACAGTTTGAAAGAAGACATGATTCTCTCTCTCGCATTTTCTTTTTGTTCATGAAGAAGAATTCGAATTTGTTCTGGATAAACTAAAATTTGCCGTTAAATTGGATATTCAACTCAAGTTTAACTGGTGTAAGAACTCAAATATTAATTTTCAAATATTTGGCAATATTTAATTACAGTTTACTTGGTAAATCGTAGAAAATGGTAAGATTATTTGGAAAAGGTGAAGGTGCTTTTGATTGAGCCCTACCGGACTGTGCTATTAAATCAAGTTGTTCTGCTGTTGCAACTTAGATGATATTTTCAACAAAAAATTGATCTCAATTTTCTTTTGGCCATATTTCTTTTTTACATACTTATTTTGCTTTTCTGTTTTTAGGTTCAGTAATGGCATTCCTGAACAAAGTGGGTAATGTTCTTAAACAAAATGTCAGCAAGCATGCCGGTTCACAATTTCCGGCCCCGAATGCCTCAATTTTCCAGGCTATGAGGAGCATGTGCATGTCGACTTCTTCAAAGCTCTTTGTTGGAGGTGCAATAGTCGTTTTTCTCTATGTTGTTTTTTTTTTTTTTTCTTTTCTTGAGTCTACAACTGTCTTTATATCATTGCAGGTCTCTCATATAGCACAGATGAAATGAGTTTGAAGGAAGCTTTCTCCCAGTATGGAGAAGTGGTTGAAGGTACTGTATTCATTGTAAACTTGATTTACTTATTTGGTTATTCCTTTTACTCGGTACTTTTATATTGGATATTTTGTTGTGAAACTACTAAATAAGATATTTGGTGGTAACTAATAGTGATTAGAGAATTGTCAGTGTGTTGTCATCCATTTTTTTTGACAATTCAACTGTCTTGAAACCTTGTCTTTTTCTATATTGCAGCTAGAGTTATTTTGGACCGTGAGTCTGGAAGGTCGCGTGGATTTGGCTTTGTTACATTCACGTCATCTGAGGCTGCTAGTAGTGCCATCCAGGCATTAGATAGCCAGGTACGTGGTTTTGTTTTAGTTTGTCTATGTATCGTATTATCGATAATTCTAAGCAGACATCTGACATTGGCTAATTGAAACGTACATGCACTACTAAGTTGTTAACTGTAGCTATATTTTATTTGATAAAGATCTTTACTTTCACTTAATTCCTATTAGTGGCCGTGAATATCAGTTTTCTAGCTTCAATATCTTTGATAATAGTACATGTGCTTAACATGCATATTTAACATTGTTCCTTTTCCAAAATTATATCACATTGTATTTGAATTTAAAGAAATATTTTAAAATTGCTAGTGATTTTTTTTATTTTTATTTGTGCTTATGTATTACTTTGTCCTAGTTTTACTAACTACCTCCCTGGATTGCTAGAAAGTTATATCTTAAAAAATTTCTTTATTAGATACAATAGCATTTGTTCCACGGGACTTTGTAGAAATTTCACCGAAAGATGTTCGTAATTTATTTATTTTTTGTTTTGTTTTAGAATTTTTCTCTACCTTCTAGGGAAGACTTATTCCATGCAAATCTGTGGTCTCATCAGGAAATATTTGCCAAATCGCATTTCTCCATATATATTTATTTAGTTCTCGTGTTATCTTTATACAAAGTGTTTTTTTTTTTTTATTACTTTTGTTTGATGCTCATCTATGTTCATGTGTCATATCATCCACACGGAATTGTGAAATCTAATGATGTCCTTTCCAGGATCTACATGGACGGCAAATTAGGGTGAATTATGCTACTGAAAAACCTCGTACTGGTGGCTATGGAGGCGGCGGTGGTTTTGGCGGCCGTGGTGGTTATGGAGGTGGATATGGTGGTGGGGGCTATGGTGGTGGATATGGTGGCTCTGGTGGTGGGGGCTATGGCGGTGGATATGGTGGCTCTGGTGGTGGTGGATATGGTGGCTCTAGTGGTGGTTACCAAGGTGGGGGAGGTGGTTATAACAGTGGCAACCAATATCCACCAACTCAAGGTGGCAGCCAATATCCCCCAACTCAAAGTGGTGGATATGGTAACTACCCTAGTGGAGGAGTAGGAGGTGCTGCTGCCGTAGGTGGTGGTGATGCTGTACAAGGTGGTGGAGGAACTGACTTTTCTTCCTTCTCGAATATTGGCGCAACGGGAGAGATTGGTAAAAGCCCGGAAACGTTGGGTGAAACTGAAGATGGCGATCATGCATTGGACAGTTTCAAGGAGAACTCTAGGGATGAGGATGACGATGATTATGCCAACACCAGGAACTGAAGGCGAGGTATTAATCTGTAGGAGTTTGTCGTCTCATAATGTGAAAATAAGTTGAATTTTTCTCTTTCTTGTGTCCCTCCCTCCAAGTATTTGGGTGCTGCTATCATATCCTTGTTTACACCCTATTCGGTCAAGACTTGTTCCAAGAAAGTGTTTCATGATATTTTTTTTAATTTTTAAGTGGCTTCTATTAATTCTAAAGAAGGTGTGGGTCTTTGTTCTCATTATGAGGAGAAATCTCCGAGTATTATATTTACATTTCGGAATGCTTCATTTTACTTGAATTGATGCCTCTAGTATTCATTTTATGTTCCAACTATGACCTATTATTTATCTTCTGGTCTACTCACTTGTAAAGTTACAAGTATGACACTAAAATACAATAAGATTTATCTAATTATGCATCTCTCATAAGGTTTTGATTCTAACGAGACGGATAGTCATAGTAAAGGGTGTAACAATACATTACTCAAAAACTCGAATTTCCAACCTACAAAATTATCTCTGTCTTGGTTTTTTTTCTCATTAAATTATGTTTTGTTATAATTTTTCTTGTACAAAGTTAAATTGAATGTGATACATTCCTTGACAAAATATTAATAACAAAAAAAGGATACATCTTTTCTTAGACCCAATAGGTCCAAACAAGTCAAGAAACTCGCCCTTAAAGTCATCTTAACAAAACGATGGAAAATCAAGCAGTGAGTTCCACAACATTTTCGACTTGTCCGTATCACTCCGATAAAAATGATGCCATTCGTACTTCAGACAGCCCAGAAAGGCTTTAATTTTGCCACAGAACTCGATTTTTTTTCTACCAGCTCTTTTGCTGTCTCTCTCAAGTCTTCATTATCGTCGCGTCGTCGTCATCATCATCATCATCATCTCCATATTCCATTAACTTGATTAGAGTATCTGAAACAGTATGATATTTAGAGGAAAAGAAATGCTTTCAGTAAGAAACAGTAAAAACAGATGTGGTGAAAGACACTATACAATGCTGGGGGTATCATAAAAGGATGACTATAAGCTGATAAAAATATAAGCCAAAACGATATATATAAGTTACCTGGGACAGTTTCCGGTTTTGATCTGTGGGTCCCATGGTTGTCTACATGGACTTTCGGTGTCGAGTCAAACTTTGGAGGGAGAGGAGGTGGCGGCACACTCTTAGGAGGAGGAGGCATTGGGGAAGATGAAGGCTTGACAAACTTCTTAGCATCTTGAACAACTGAAATATCTCTTACACCTACATGTGAAGTTAGTTCGCGTGGCATGGGAAATTCTGATCCCTGTATATTCTTCTGGGAAAGCATATAACACATCCCTCAAGTTAGCAAACATATGGCACCATAAATCAAGTATGTAATTAGCACACCAATTATTTACAAGTATTGCTCAAAATTCTGGCTCTAAAAAACATATATGAATATAGGAACACATGAAAAATCAGCAACTATACAAGCTCTAGATAAAGAAGGAACACAAGGAATATGACTTTCTGATAAGGACCTAGAGATTCGACTTTGTAACAAAAGATCTAAGAGAATGAGTATCACTACTCTGCATACTATTAACTTATGGTTCGATATTTGCAGCTTCAAGATCCAAAGGCCCCCAAAAGCCTGCCTTCCACACCCCCCTCTTCCTCAACTTTCACTTCTCCTCTTTGTAATTTAAATCTTGATTGTGTTCGTGTATATTTTTATTATATAACCTCTTCAAGCTAGGTGGATGTGGTATGTACTTGCCCGGGTTTTGGTCAGACTGGCTCTCAGCAATGAAACAAAAGGATGCATCCAGGAATGCTTGACATTCAAAGAGTCTGGCCCTTGGGGCAGTTTTTCTACCTAGGATATAAGCCAGATTTTTCCTCACGATGATTGGCTTACAAGTAAAGCCAGAAACCATGCTTCAAGAGATTTTATCAATCAATGGTTTTATTTCCAAAATCTACAGAAAACATTTGGAACTTGATTTCCAATATGATTTAGGACAGATATTGCTGAAGGCTATGCTGCTGAACATTTTGCTCAGATACCATAAATATATAAATGAACCAATAAGCACAATCATGACCATCACCAGAATGACAGAATGGGACCAGCAAGAAACTATCTCATGTCATATCAATTTAGCACCCTGTGAAACATATAATTGTCCAATATACGGGTCCAGTATCAGCCTGTAAGCTTCATAGAAGGTCAGTGAAAATACCTGGAATAAGAAGTACTAAATGTTAGATGAAAAGAACACTTAATAAGGCCACAACCAAGAATAAGTCAAGTTTTATTACAATCCTGTATTTATATATTAAGACTCCAGAACCGAGATACAATTAACAGGATGAACTAAAAAAGCTACTGACAACATGCAGTGATGGAAAGTAAATGCAGGTTAATATTACAAAATTTTATACTGATAGCTTTGGGTGGGTAATATCCCCTTTAATTAGATGAACAAGTGATACCTGGTTTAGATTGGCAGGCCCTTTTGCAGCAGCAGGTAACTCTTGAAACTTCCGTCTTTGGGAACGCTTATCATTTGTAGAGGAGGGCACCTCTCCAGGAGGGCCTGTGCTTGATGCTGTAATAGCAGGACTAACCATAGCAGTAGTTGGAGAAGTCGAGTGCCTAAGGGCTAAGGCAACTTGTTGCAAGGGTGTAGCTTGGGGATATATTCCACCATAACCGATATAGCTTGTTCCACTTGTCAATCCATGAGGATAACAAGTATTTGTTCCAGGTAGTGCAGAGTTTGGCAATCCAATAGATTGCGCTACTGGACCCTGGGAGGGGACAATGTTCAAACCAGCAGACATAGTTGACATGAAAGAAGGTATATCATTGGTTTTTGATGCATTTCCAGGACTGTTGATCCCAGCCTGCAACAGAGGCGGAGGGGGAACAGCACCATACACCTTACAAGAAGATATCCTTTATCATAGAAACAAGCAATTTAGTAATCTCTAACACGTAGCATGCACGAATACTTGATTCACGCATTCTTCATCTAGAAAGAACAAGCCAATTAACAATCTTCAACAATCAAAATAAAATACTCTTCCAGTCAATTTTCGATAACATTGCAGATTCATGGGAGCATGTAACTTTATTTGTGTAATACCCATCTATGTATTGGAGATCCAACAGTACAGTAACTTTTTTTTGTTTTGTAGTTTTCTGTTCAGGAGTGGGGTTGCGGGAGAAGAGGGCTATTTTTCACTATTTCACCCTGCTCATTTTGATATGCGAAAATTGTGAATTTTTCAATGAAAGATCTTAAGCAAGCTTCATTTCAGCTTGACATGGAACAAGGCAGACACTAACAATATCTCATAGACACAACCATATGGAGATGTAGAGCCTATTCAAGACACAAATATGCATATCCAATCAAAGCTATACATCTGGAATACAGGCTTCTTTTATTGGCACAGTCCGCAATCCATCATATAAACATGCATCGCTTGAATAAGATTACCTAGAGGCACCAAACTCAGCACATATTGTATCCAAAAGATTTTCTGCCAAGAGCTTAGCGCGTTCAAGACTTTTTGCATCATTGCTTGACAAGAACAAATGCAATGGTTGTTGCGTTTCTGCATGCAGGGAAGAACATAAGAACAATTGCAATGGGTTTGAACATGGTACTTAAAACCCCAACAAAGTATCCGACAATAACAACCTCCACTCTGCCCATTTTCAGCAAACCCAGAATGCAGTCCTCTAAGTGAGACAGTAGCTCCTGTTTCATTCATAATGTGGTTTACATACTGGTCCTGCATATACAAAACCCAACCAGCAGCAACAGAAAAGAATTTCTCCAAATTTGATGGAGATGTCAGACAGAGCTTCAGACATTAGAATCTTGTAACTTGAAAACAAGTTATCGAACAAATTTAGCTAAACATATGCATGCAATTCAAACAAACTACTCCCTCTGTTTACCTCTATTTGGCCCCTTTGTATATTTTATATCTCACATATTGAATACATAGGGGCCAAATGGAGGTAAACGAAGGGAGTACATAGGTCGAGGCATTAAACAATTAAACATAACCATACCCAATCATATACGTCATGAATCTATATTGAACCTAACCCCCTACCCCCAGCTTTAACCATCTAACCAAAAACCCTTGCTTTGAAGTTAAATAGAAGAAACAAATGAGACACAGAAGATTGAGGAGGTGGAAATATTGTTAAGGTTATACATTTCACAACCAAGTGACATCATTCATTTTCTATTAACTAGTGTGTTAAGGTAACCGACCAACACCCACTTACAAGAGAAAGGAAAAACGAAATGGACAGCAGCAAACAGAGATACTAAATGAAGCACAAAATATGAGACAGAAGAGCCAGTGTAAATGAATCAAGGAAAATCTCACATTTGGGCCACGGATGCGAGATGCGATGTCCACTAAAGGATCTACCTCAAATCCCAAAAAGATACAGATACTTAATAAATGATCGACCTGAGGCACAGTAATCATAAAGTTCGTCATAAGATTCAAAAACCATAGAGCTTGCAATATCAATGAGGACAGACTTACCTTAACTCCGCTGTTTGATATTGGCTGTTTAAGCATTTCTTCCACCATTGCAGCGGCATGATCAACTGCTTTAATTCGTTCTGCCGTTGTTTCCAACTGAAGTAAAGCCACACTATAGCATATCATAAAAGTACACCAAAAGGAAGAAAACAGTTTGAAGAAGGAAAATGCTTAACAATCATGAGTGATGCTGACACATCTAGACCAAGTTACCCAGAGATCAGGTCTAATGATTGCAGATAGAAACAAGGAAGATATTTGTTTATTAAAATAAACGTACTTTAATAATGGAATTAATACTAGTCAACTTAAAGTTAACAGATTGTAAATGTATATGGTCTCACAAATAGCATTGGTGGAAATCTTATATGAAGTGTTCATACTTCATAACTCAAGCCAACAGGAGATTCAGGAAGCATACAGTTCTAACAATATGGAAACCGTCACATAGTCCAATTGCTATTGAAATCATCCTATAGAAGATCATTTGACAGCATGGAAAACTTCAGCTCCTATCAATTATTTTCACTAGTTCTCAGATCATGCACAGGATTGAACTTACATGTGAGGCTGAAGATATGTGGAGATATAAAGGTCTCTCACCATCGGGTGGTGCATTAAGAGGATGATATTTCCCTCTGTGTTCATAAAAAAATATGAATCATACAGAATTAGGCAAAGTGAAATGCAGGAAATTACTAGCAGGCCCACTCACCGAGTGATTACCACAGCTCCAGTGCTCTTCTGAATCTGAAAAGAGCAAATAATTTATTAACTTCCAAACAAGAAAAAAGCAATTTTCTATAAATCCAGTTGATTATTTAATTTCTTATTCTTCAGCTGGAGGTTACTAAACCATAACATTGAAATTCACCTCTTCCTGAGTTTGGCGCTTTGTAAGCCTGTACCGGATAGCAGCGTCAGCATCATTTATGACAATTTCTCTTGCTATTAGTTCATCTTGGATCTTCGGCTATATGACATAAAAAATGAGAAAAAAAGTTTGTGTTTGAAAATTTACACATGTAAACATATAATAAAATTAGTAACAATTAGAATAAAGCATCACATGATCTATAAACAATAAACCAAAAGAAGAAAAGTAGAGCCCAGTTGCCCAAACGGGGTTTTGAGCCTTTAGGTTATCCACAATCATGTTCACATATAATGGATATCCAAGTGGATGGCATGAAAATTCAACACAAACGACAGCAAACATAATGGGTTTCGGAAAATCATTAAGTTGAAGCAAACAACGAGAATTCCGCACACTAGCAAGGATCACTAACATGACGTCTTCATGAGAACTGAAGAAAGACTTACCTGGACTAGCTTTTGCATGATGGCAGTGGCATGTTGCTGTAAAGGCACCTGAATAACTTGTAGTGGGTTGATATTAGAAGTTGAAAAGGGGATTGCTAAAGGAGATCCAGCTGCTAAAGAAACAGCAGGCCTTGGCAAATATCCCATGTTGCCCAGTGGAAAAATCCCAGGAACTGTCACTCCAGCAGAAAGCAATGGTTCGGCCGGCTGATCCCACTTTCTCTTTTTTCTACAAAACACCCGACTTCCATTAAAATCTCAACTACTCTATGTGTGTATTTATCATCGTAATGCAATCTTACTGGTTTGTAGGTTATCAATGGCCTATTACAGGGATAAAAATCTTTTTGAAATCATAACCTCTTTCGAGGCACTAACCCAAGAAACACTAGTACCGATTTCATCAAATTTACAATGTCACTATATGGAGAACTTTTCCCCCCTTTAATCAGTTTACAAATCCCAAATTCTAAAACATGAAATAAACTAGGAAGCACAAATACGCCTAGGGGGTGGCGTATTTCTAGAAAAAACGTATTTAATACGAATACACTAAAAATACGCTAAAATACTTATTAAAAACATATTTTTTATTTAATTAATATATTTTTAATTTTTTATTAAAAAAAACATATTAAATACGTATTAGACAAAAAATAAAATATAATGGGCTTTCTATATCGATAATTTTAAAATGCTTTTGGGATCATTAATTGCTATTCAATGCTCATTAATTGCTGCTTATTAATATTGCTTACAAGTTACAAGTAGAATTGAGAAATTAGAGATCTAAAATGCATTCAATAGCAGTAGCCAGTAGCAGTAGTCAAAATGGATATACGTACTTCTTAATCTCTTACTAATATTATGACACCGAATCCAAATTTCGATAGTCGTAAACTACTAATAATATTATTACTAATAATATATACAAATATTATTAAAAAAATATAAACGTATTTTTAACGTATTCATATTTTGATTTTTAGAAAATTAACATATTTACGTATCGTATCGTATTCGTATTCGTATTCGTGCTTCATAGGAAATAAACATTGTTCTTTTTTCTCCTCTAATGAGTAAACTTTCTGTTTTTGACCACCAAAAGTTGGTGCTGCGTCAGTTGAGCGCAGATAGCTAAAGTAAGAATTTCTTAACTTCTTGTAAATTGTAATGCATTAGGGATTTCAATCCAATCGCTCGATAACGAAACACAATGCAATATGTTTTAAAGGAGAGGGCATTGAAAGTCCAAATTAAAGCATGTATACGTAAATTCATGTGATGAAATATCTGTGTATGATGAGCAAATCAAGTCGATCAACAAGAATATGAGAATAACGGACCTTTGCTTGGTCACAGACGAATCAGATTCCGACGACGAAACCCTAGGGCAACTATCCTCCATCATTGATTTTATCCGTCACTATCTTCCACAAATTTTGTCCGCAGTTGATTGGTTTCCTTCGATTTCAGATTGAAAATTGCGCGATAATCAGCGTTGGGGTGAATGTGTGTCGTGCGTGAAAACCGTTGAAAGAAGCTGAATAAATTGGAGAGGAAAAATGAAAAATAAATATATTAATTTGCTGTAATAATCATCGCCTTCCCGCTAATTACTATCATGTCCTTGATTACAAGAGTGCTTCATCCGTCCTCACTGTATTAGTCTTATTTCTATTTTCGTTCGTCTCACTTATTAGTCTTATTTTTTAAAGTGAAAATAAATACTTGGCTACAATTAAATCTCTCTCTTTAGATTGTAGCCACATATCCTCCCTTAATTATTGTGCACATCTAAACAAGACTAATACCATGTGACGGAAGTAGTATATTGTTGGAGAAAAGGGTAGTAGAGGAGAGTCCTAAATTCTCTTCCACGCACTAAAATATACTCTTTATGTCCTTCATTTATTGGTCTTTTTTTTTTTGGGGCACGCCATGCTTCTTGAAGTATTTTTATTTTTTACATGCCTCGTAAAAGAAAAATACTTTTAAAAAAAGTTTTAAAACTCATCAACAAGAAACGTGAAAATGTGTACCAAAAAAAGGGCAAGAAATGGAGAACGGAAGGATTACTATTTTGAGACGGCCCGACCCGAACCCGTCCCGAAGGGTGATTATATTCATAGCCCTCATTTCTCTCCTTATAGCCCCCTTATTTAAATTAATAACAAAAATATTAACAAATTTACTACTTTAACCTCATAGCCCCATTTCTGAATTTCTAAAAAAAATCCGTGTAGCCTCCATTATAAATTTTAATGAAAGTAAAAATCACAAATTGTCTACTGCAAATTACCATCTATTATGTCGTCTTTATCAATCCATGAATTCAAATAATTTCTCCAGAAACTCGTCAGTTCATTGAAAATCAAACCCCTCATTATGGACGATATATGAGCAAACATTTAATGAAACTTGCAAAATTTTCAATCAATTTGCATCTTAAGTGGGACGATTTTTTGTTGGATTTTCTGAATGCAAGTACAGAAAGAACTCTTAATTACATATAAAAAAGGGGCAAAAATTAAAGTGCCCAAAAAAGTTATTGAAAATCAAATTTTGACCAAAATTTAACAAAACAAAAATTATACTCAACAATTCAAATTTTTCCTCATATTACCCCTCCTTTTACTTTTTCTTACACTCTCTCTCTCTTCCCACATTTTTCTCTTTCCTCCCACTCACTTCTATCTCCCCACATGAGACATTTTCTCTCTCTACTCTCTCTTTCTCTTTGTGGATTCAAACTCTCTCTCTCTATTATTTTTTCTTTTCCTTTTGTTTTTCTTTTTCTCTCTCTTTTTTTTTAATATTCTTTTTTTTTTAACTTTTTATTTTTGTTCTTTATTCTTTTCTTTTATTCTTCCAGTTTTTTAGATTTCTTTTTTTTTCGTTTTTTTAATTATAAGGAGTTGCAAATTCTCCAACTCGTTTGGTAAGAATTTGACAATTTTTGATTTCCTTCTTCTTCTTCTTTTCATTTTTGTAACTGTAAGAAGTTAAGTTCTCCGACTCGTTTTGGTAAGAATTTGACAACTTCTTACGAATTATCTTTGAATATATTCGTTCTACCAAATAACTTGGTAAGAAATTATCAAATTCTTACATTCTCCAACTCGTTTAACAATAAGCAAAAAATCTTAAATTTTTCTTTGATTTATGTAAGAAGTGCATAATTTCTTATGTTGAACTTGGTAAGAAAATATCAATTTCTTATCAAGTAAGTTATTTTGGTAATAATTTCACAATTTCTTGTGTTATGCTTAGCGAACAATTTGTATGCGTGGTTGTAACTTAGTAAGAAATTTCAATAAAAAAAAGTAGGAAATAAGTAATTTCTTACCAAGTACAATCAAAAAGGGTATGAAAATGTGTTGTTTTCTACATGTAGGTGGTAAGAATTTACTACATACATATCAATCATTTATTACTTCACATGCCAAAACCAAAGAAAAAGTAAAAACAAAACAACAATCCCCCAAAAAGGAAATAATAACCGAATGAAAAAGGAAAAAGAAGAACAAATAATGCAGGCCGGTAATCAATCCAATATTGAAGGCCTTTTCTCGTATTTCCTGTCTCATAGTTGTCGCCGGCCGAACACTTTCTACAATAATTCCAGCAAATTTTTTTATAAAATTTCCATGAACCTGAGAGAGGAAAGAAAACAACAACCACAAAATGGAAAAAAAAAATGTCAAAAGGCAAACAAAATGTAATCATAATGGTAAGAAATTTACAATTTCTTATCAAATGCTTACAATAATGTAAGAATTTTACATATTCTTATCAAGTCGATCATAATTCTTACATAAGATTTGATAAGAAATTGACATCTTTGTTACCAATGTATATAAGAAATGATGCAATTCTTACTTGACTTGAAGAAACGGT
This sequence comes from Mentha longifolia, assembly GCA_001642375.2. NCBI lineage: Eukaryota > Viridiplantae > Streptophyta > Magnoliopsida > Lamiales > Lamiaceae > Mentha > Mentha longifolia. Next base: position 26,228,875 of record CM038115.1, read on the forward strand.
AAGAAATTGACATATTCTTACCAAATTATTATCAAACATTAAACACTAAAAGCCAAAGCTCATTTTTTTAACACACCAAATTTAAATTTTTTGCATTTTCTTATCACGAAATTATAACTATTACAACAAAACGGGTGAAGAACAACAATAATCATCAATTTTTTATCAAAGCTGGGTGTTTTAATCATCAATTCTCACATCATTTGCATGTAGATTTTAATCATTAGATCATCCATACCTACAGATAAGAATTTTATATATTCTTACCACGCCGATTCTTACAAATTCGCATGGATAATCATCCTTTTTTACTTCCATATTTTTTTTGAAAATAACTCTTCCAGCATAATCAAGAGAAAAATTAATAGCATTGGTCCACGAAAAACCAAACTTTTCACAGCACATTTCAAGTAAACACCTTGCTAATTCAAAACTTCACAAAAGCATTAACCTAAATCTCTTCTAATCATCTCAATTTAACTCATTATCACGAACTTCCCAATCATCAAGCTCATCAACACCTTTTATAAACACACAAAAATTCTGAAATCAAAAATCAACGAAATAAAAGAGATTTATGCATAGGAAGAGATTTACCAAAATAAGGTAAGAAAATATCAGATTCTTACCAATTATTATCAAACAAAATACGATAAGAAATTATCAGATTCTAACCAATTATTATCAAACATAAGCATTAAACCCTAAAGCCCAATTATTATTATTTTTTTTCAAATTTCATACCAATTTTGAACTTTTGTATGCAGTTCTTGTTCATCCCTAATTAAGCAACATGTGAAATAAATCAAGCCCAATTTATACAAAATCAAAACTATTCAAACATAATATAGATTCAGAGGAGAAAAATAACAAACAAAAAAAAAAAAAAACCACAATCAAAGAAAGAAAAAACAAAGGAGAGGATAATGTCTATAACAGATCTGAAGCCACCGCATAGCTGCCGTCATCTTGAAAAAGCTAGAGAGAGAGAGAAATTCCGACCAGTTTTGCCGACGACCAAGCTAAAAAAGAGGAAAGATATTAACGAGAGTGCTGAGAGAAAAAGAGGGAGATGGAAGGAGGGAAGAAGGCGCAGCCAGCGGCGGAGCCGTATCACCGGAGAAGGAGAGATCAATAGAGATGGGGGAGTGGTTGTGGCTTAGAGAGAGAGAGAGAGAGAGGATTGAAATGGAATGGGTGATGAAAATGAATAGAGCGGCTGTGGAGAAGAAAATGAGATAGGGTTTAGGAGAGGGAAAGGGTAGTATTGGAACAATATTCAAAAAGTGGGTAAAATTTGATGTTTCTTAAATTTTGGTCAAGTTTTAATTTTCACCCAGTTTAAACAAAATAAAAATTATATGCCACCCAATAACCTCCAATTCCTCCAATAATACTTTCCTCCAATACTACATACATCTATATCTCACATAACTAATCTCTTTAAAAAATTGATATTACCCTGCTCTTTTGCTGCCTCGAATTGACTTAAAGGGAAGTAAGGTACCAAGATGATTGGGCGTCTTCTCTCCATTTGCGAGAAATGAGAATTTCTTATCAAGGGCTTTTCATGGCGGGAGAGGCTACGAGACAAAATAGTACTTTAATTATTAATTTAAAAAATAAATAAATAAAGTGGCTATATGGAGAGAAATTGGGGTTGTGTTTAAAATCCCCCCGTCCCGAAATAATATAAAGCTCAACGTCCTCAAATCAACTATAACTATTTTTTTTTATGAGCTGACATTTTTGTGGCCCGATAACTTTTATAAGTAGTTCGACTATACCTGAATATCGTCTAAGACAATCCTAGATCAACTCTATATTGAACAATGAAGAAATTATTATGAAAGTTCGAATCGAATAACTAGTGTTTCGTATGGTATAATTCATACCCGATTTGAGAATCTTTTTTTTTTTTTTTTTTAGGAATATTTGATGAAATGATTAGAAAATTGATGATGGCCTCATATTTATCAAGGGATAAGGTATAAATACCCCCTTAACGTTTTTATGAAAAAACAAATTGCTCCTTGAACTTTGTTTTGGTACGAATATGACCCTCGTCTTCATTTTTAGGTACAAATACCCCCTAACGTTTTTTTGAAAAAATAAATTGCCACCTGAAATTTGATTTGGTACAAAAAGGGCCATCATCTTCAGTTTTTTAGGAACAATTCTCCAAACCAACTAACGGAACACGCACGGCCGTCTTCTCCGATTTCATTTTTTTGTACAAGCAAGCACAACGGTGTGGGCATGAGGACCCAACGTCTCTCTCCGCCTCCAACAACTAAGCTCGTACAAGAAATAATTGATGTGATGAGTTTGAGGTACAACAAGGAGGCGCCGCCGACATTGAAATAGCAAAGTCACTGTTGGTCCCGAAAGACACTTACACACGTAGAGGGGGGGTGAATACGTGTGTAGAGAAGTGTTTAACTTCTCTTGCAATTTTCAGTCTTTTAGACGAGTAGACGCTTTGAAGCTAAGTGAAGCGTTCAAAGCCTCTCGCTCGTGTGATACTGTGCGGAATGTGATGAGTCTTTAAAGCTTTTCTTGCAAATTAAAACCTTGTTAATATTAAAGAGGTGAGTGTGTGTATGCGAATAATCAAAGCAATAAATAACTTAAAATAAAGAGAAACAATTTATAGTGGTTCGGAGCACCTCTCCTACGTCCACTCTATCCACGACGGGATGAATACCTTCACTCGGTACTCCTTATTTTATACTTCCAAGGGGAAGTGATTCAAGGCAAATAACAAACTTGCACTTGAATCCTCAGAGATTTTACTGGCTCTCGAGAAACCTTACAACAACACACTCTTTCACAAAAAGCTCGACAACCTTACAACTCAATCTATTTACTCTAGACTTGGGTTTTGGGGTTTTGGATTTTCGTAAGTATGAGAATCCTTTACAATGAAATTACCAGTAAGAGATAAGGATTCTTAAGAGTCTAGGCTATGGATATAAGAGATTGAACCTAGAAAGTGAGATAGTTGCAATACTTAAGAATCGAGTTCTTAAGGACACACTAAAGTGAAGCGCTTTGAAAGAACTAAGTACTAGAAAGAAATTTGCTTGAGTTCTTGCAAATGTGAATGCTTGAATCGTTTGTACATGCGTTAGTTTTAGTGTGTGTGCAACTCCTTCTATTTATAGTAAGGAACCATACTTTCCGTTGAGAGAGAAGAGGTTGCGTGTTCCTTAATTTTTGGATAATTCGGCGTGTCAGCCTGCAAGAGTCAGGAAGGGATGTCCGCCTTTACCTAACTTTGACTTCTTGGACTATAGTCGTTTCCGTTATGCAATAGTGTGATGACATATAGGCTTCATTCTGTGATATGTCAGACATCCGAGAGTTTGAAATTCAAACTTGGATTCTGCGAGTCAAACTTGTCACACTTGCACTGATTGACGTTTTGATTTCAGCTCTATATCAGAGACGTTTTGGGTGAGATGACTTGAGAGCGCTTCGCTTCCACTGATCGGAAGCTCGCTCTTAGCGTCTTTATCTGAAGCATCTCCAAGACGCTTTGTCAAAACTTCACTGCTGACGCTTTCACTGCTGGATCCGCTTTGCTTCCTGTCGCTTCGCGAGCTCTGACTGCTTTATCTTTGGCGCTTCTAAACTAAAAGAAAAGCTTCCTAACATGTAAGCTTATCTAAGAGAAACTTGTCTAGTTTATCAAAAATAACAAGGGAAATATTCTAAAGAGGGTTTTGGAATCGAATCAAAACAAATTATTTATTTAACTTGATTCAAGTTCCCCCTTAACATTATATCCCAACAGTCACAAATGGTGTCGTCGATTCAGGAAAGAGAGCATATTAGGGATTTCAATTTTTGAAAATTATGGAAGGGAGAGAGTATGACTAAAAATGAAGATGAGGGTCATTTTTGTATCAAAATAAAGTTCGGGAGCAATTTATTTTTTTCGTAAAGACGTTAAGGGGGTATTTGTACCTAAAAATGAAGATGAGGGTCCTATTTGTACCAAAACAAAGTTTAGGGGGCAATTTATTTTTTCATAAAAACGTTAAGGGGTATTTGTACCTTATCCCTATCTATCAATGCTTCAATTGTAGGATACCTTTTTTAGTGATCCAATAAGCATATTGTGAGTTCGATGATCTATTTTTGGATCTCACATTCTATTCCTACCTTTTTTCTTCTTTTTTTTGTTCTTTTTTATTTTCTTTTTAATACATGTTGCTATCACAATTTATTCAGGGGATCGCTTTTACTACAAAGGGATGAGAAAACAGGGCCGGTCCTGCGTTTCCTGTGGCCTTAGGTGAAAATGAAAAACGGGGCCATTCGTAAGCGAAAAAATTCACCCTCTTCAATTTGATGCTCTGTTAAAATTTTATTTTTACATGATTTGTTTTTTTGCGACCGAGCTTAAAATTTATATCAATAAAGAAATATGCATAAGGAGTATATAAAAGGAACAAAAATGCAAGAAATGTAGAAAAACAAATAAAAGAGGTGTGATTAGTGCAAAATAATAATAATGAAATGTGCATAAGAAGTATTTGAAAAGAACAACCTACAAAAAAACAGGTCGATCTCCGACGGATTCTCCGACGGCAAAAACATACGTCGTCAGTCTCCGACGGAATACCGACGGAAGTACGACGTAATTCTTAGCCGGAGAGGGACGATGGACATGACGACGGATCAGCGACGCCCTTTTGCCGGGAAATTTTCACGCCAAACGCGTCCGACGGAATAACGATGAATCAGTTCACGATGGGAAATTATCCGTCAGCATGTTTTTAATTTATATTTTCGTTTATTTTTAAAATTATTTTTGCCGGCCGACGGATATATATCCGATGGTAATCCGTCGGGTGTTGTATTAGTAGTCTTTTAATTTTTGTTCTCCGGCCAATTTTCATTTTTCAGCCCTAAATTGATTGAAGCCGTCGACCGCTGCCTGCCTCTCTCCCTCTCTCACGCCCCCCCCTCTCTCTCTCTCTCCCCCATCTCTCTCTCCCCCCTCTCTCTCTTATTCACTCGGTCTTGCTGAGCGCCGCCGGTAGCTTCTTCCGTCAACGGCGCCGCGTATCTCATCAGCCTGTTGCTTCATTCACCGCCTCGATGTCTTGATCTTCTCGACACTTGCGGCCTCGATGTCTTGATCTTCATCCGCCTCTTCAAATTCGGGTGCGTCGCTCTTTCATTTCCTTGAATCAACTCCAATTCCCCCCAAAATTCATTCAATTTGGGGAAGATTAGGGTTTGCGAAATTTCACTTCTTATAATGAAACTACCGGACACTCTGCTCTGAATTCTGATGCCCTGTTTAATGTCGTTGATCTTTTTTTCTTTTCGAATGCAGATAAAAATGGCATGCTTTCTTTCCGATGTACTACTAAGTAAAAAAAGTATGGATTAGTATTTTATCAGAATAAGTTTGATGATTTTGGGAATTTGAATTTTGCAGGATTAGATTCTTCTTGGTTTGGTCGTTGGTGGGTTTATTTGTACTGGTACCACTTAACTATGTAGCTGGTGATGGAGAACAACCTGGGCATTCCCATTCAATGGATGCTTTCACAATAACCAACATTACCGAAGGCTCCGACTGGTTACCTACTTCACAAGTTCAGAGAGTATTTTGAAAGTGAGCAAATTCTTTTTTTTTTCATGCATTTTTCAAGAATCTTTCTCCTTTCTCAAGCTAATATTTCTCTGCTTTGCATCTGTAATTTCTTTTTTTATCATTTGGTGTTTCTTCTCTGCTTCTAATCCCAGCGAGTCAGAGTCGTTGGTGTTTCTTCTCTGCATTTTAAACATAATTTTATTTATTTATGGTTTTCTGCTTTTCTTTAGTGAAGTGGGTTTTTCTTGATGTTAGCGAAAATCCCAAAAGTTGGGAGCTAACTTAAACACTTCCACTTTTTTCTACTAACAATTTTGTATTTCTTAGTTTTGTAGAAGAATTTGTGGCAAACCTTCTCTTCTCTCATTTATATAGGAATTCATAGTTAACGTTATCGACTGTTAGGATCAAATTTATTCTGTAAGGTAAAAGTGAACTGAATATAAATATAAAGAAAACAAAAATAGATAAAGATTTTATATTTTTGAGAGATAGATTCAATATTATATTACCTACTGGGATTTTTAAGGCAACAAATCTTAAACACACTACACTTTAATCTTACACGTAATCTATTGGAGAACATACAAGAAACCAAGAAACAATGTGCAAAAATGTAGCCTTTAGCTTTCCGTAATTTTTCTTGCTATTATTTATTTTTATGGGTGGTTTTGTTCTTGCATATTTTACTGATGAAATGGACCCTCATTTTCGTGTCACGATGGTTTATATGCAGACATTCTGAGTTGAAAAGGTTGCAGAAATCAAATGTATTTGGTGAAGAAGGAAAAAAAAAAATGGAAAAACTTGTTTTTCTTATCTTTCCATTTAAGCTATTGATGAGCTGGAAAACAATGATTTGTTTCCTCCTTTCTCTTCGGTTCAATTTTGTCAATTTATCTAGCTTCGATTTATCTAGTTGTTCATTAACTGCTACCTGTTGTAAATTGTTTGAAATTACCTGTTGCTTAAGGAGTGTTGTTAGTTGATTGAATTTCTAAGTGCCGATGTTAATGATTATGTTAATTTTTTGGGCTAGGTGAACTCGCCAAGAGCATCGCAAGTGAGGTCTCCACTGGCACGTCGCATTTCCACTCCCAAACAGCTTGTGCGATCGCTTATCACAGATGCAGCAACAGCTAGAGGAGGAGCGCAAGGCGCGTGAGAAGCTCGCTGAGCAGACACAGCAGCTTCAGGAAGCATTGCAGGCTCAGCAACGTCTATTTCAGCAGTTCATGAGTCAGTCCAGAGGTGATGCAGACCATCCACCTCCCTCTTGATATCCATTCAGCTCTAATTCGATATTTCTTGTACTGAACTTATGGGTATTTAACTATATTTAGACTTTTGATATGAACTGTATAGATTACTAAGACGGAAACTATGTAATCCCGACTTTGGTTTATTTAAATTATGGGATATTATAAATATTATTGGATACTATTGATTGTTTGACACTATTACTTTTATTCATTTGATGGTTGGATTGAAATAGGGTGCAGGAACAGCAAAAAACAGAAGCAGGTTTGCTGTTTTTACACACATCCGACGGATTCCCGACGGATTCCGACATATCTTTTTATTATTTAAATATTAGACTTCCGACGGATCTACATTGGACATATAACGACATGAACAATCTATCGGGAATCCGTCGTGATCCTTGCCGGCAACGGCTACCGGCGGCTACTCGTACGACGGGGTCTCCGTCGGAAAACCGTCAGTAATCCGTCAGAATTGTTGCCGGCGCCGGCGACACGCACGACGTCTTTTCCGTTGGTATTCGGTCATGACGGACCACAAATCCGTCGGTAGCGTTTTGCCGACGCTCTTTTTTAAGACGGAATGTGTCCGTCGGAATTGTACTTTTTCGACGGATATTTGACCTATTACAATGGTTTTTTCCGTCGTTATTCTGGGAAATTTTTGTAGTGAAAAATGAAAGAAGTGTAGAGAAATTAAAAAAAAAAAGTGATTAGTTAAATATGAAAGAAATAAAAAAAAATGTGCATAAGGAGTATAATTATGAAATAAACAAAAATGAAAGAAATGTAAAAAAATTATAAAAAAATGTGATTAGTTCAAAGTAAAATATAAAAGAAGTATATGGAAGTAGTAAAAATGAAATAAATGCAACAAAAAGAATAAAAAAAAATGAGATTTTGTGAAAAAAATTGTGCATAACAGAGGTTGAACCCTCAAGCTAACAAAGTAAGGAGATTTCAGGCTATGTTAAAAACCAAATACACTACATGTTCAACATGTATAAAATTAACTGAAAGGAAAAAAAATATATGGGGCCCCCCAAATTTGGGGCCCTAGGCCTATGCCTCTTGGACCTTGCCTCAAATCCGGGCCTGTGAGAAAATACGGGATTGAAGTGATTAGTTATGCTTTATTTATTAAACTAGTTTCGCAATCCGTGTGATGCATCGCAATGATTACTACATATAATGTAATAAAAAATTATAAATGGATTTGAATATCGAATTTAGTACCCGTCATGGGTTTGGAAGGGGTATGAGTTATTATTGATTGGTACATGATACCCAAACCCTTATATATATATATATATATATATATATATATATATATATATATATATAATTACATAATTTAAAAAATAATAAAGTAAAAGTTATAATCAATATTTAAATGTTTATAAGATATTATTCTTAATTACTTTTAAATTTGAATATAAAAATATATTTCTCCCCAATAATTATATATTTTTTCTCTTAAATAAAAAAGTAACAAATTCTTTAGATTAGTCACTATCATCAAATAAATTAAATGGTTAATTTGTTAAAAATACATAAATTATACCACTTTTTGAATTTTCTCATAAAATTAAAAAATTTTGGCATAAATACATAAATTATTACATATTAATATTAATTATGGCCGGCCACATTATGGCCGAATAGCATCACCCAAAAAATAAACGGAAATAATTTGTTGTTATTTTTCTATCCTAATATACTTCATTACATCCTACATAATTAAAAGCTAATAGAAAAAAAAATATATATATATATATATATATCTATATATATATATACACAAATCTCTGCTAATCTAAATAAAAGTCCCATATTTTATATTTTTTTCAAATAATCCTAATTTTTCCAAGGTATTTATGTCGTATTTACACGCAATAATTCCTTCTACTTCCATGCACGTGTTCTTCACATATTAATAAACAAAAATTATACATCAATATATCTTAGTAATTAATAATAGCACAGTCATTCTCTCGTGGAAGAAAGCTAGCTATTCCAATTGGATGGTTATGATGGTAATTATTAGTGGTAGTGGTTCCATATACCCCTCTAGACTTAACAAAACCAATATTTACCCCCAACTTAAAAAATAACAAAATCTACCCAATTTGTTGATATGTGGACAAAAATACCCCACAGCCCAATTTTTTAAATTCATTTTTGTTCTTCTTTTCACTCATTCCTTCCCTGTCATTCTTCTCCTTGGTTAGAGCTGCAAAAACAGAAACGCAACTCTCATCTCTCATGTCGTTCTCTCCTCTCTCTCTCTGCGGCGACGGCGGCTTTCCGCGACGATGGTGACGGCGGGGGCGACGGCGATGGCGTGCTTATTGGTCTCAGCGCTGTTCTCTCTCTCTCTCTCTCTCTCTCTGTATCTACTCCATAAAACCCTAGACGAGGAGCACATCCCCCTCTGTCTGCGTCCTCCGTCGCCCCTCCTCTCAGCTGCTGGAGCTCGCCGGTTTCAACGACCAGTGGTTCACCAAGGAGAAGAGTGGCGGCGAGGTAGGGTTTTGCAAACTAGGGTTTGCTGCTGTTTTTGCCATTTTTCGGCCAAATCCGAATGCCCATGGTCTAATTGACCACTGGGTTTTGTTCTCCTCGGAAAGACGAAGAGATGAAGGGGTTGCTCACTCATTTTGGTGGAGAAACGAGGGTAGAGACAAGCCGGAGAAGATGAAGCAGTCGGAAAATCGCGAGTTGTACGGCGGCAGAATCAATTACAGTGACAGGTAAGAAATCGCTAGTTGTACGGAATCAAATATGTTGGGAACCTTTTCTCTCTTTGAACTAAGTTTTGATAATGCTATTAGAAACCACACTTAGACAATAGACTTTAATTGGAACAGGCTGGTCTCCGTGTTTGGATCAGTCAAGCTTAACCCGAACAGGTTGCTATGTAAAGGTCAAGGTTGGTAGTGCAACCTTGTACCTATTTTACTCAAACCTGTCATAATGTTCCTTTATGTAATCTGTCTATGTAATCTGCTCCAACCATACTCGAAGATTTCTTGCGAAGATTACAGAAGACTGAAGACAGTTCGAGGTATAGGAAGCGTGACCTGCAAAGTCCAACCTGAGCTGTGACTGAGAAACCTGTCCTCAACTCAACGTCCATAATTGTGTCAGTGTACGGTTCTGCACATACTGACACACACAACGGCTCTATTACAAATGCTTCTCTATAAATACCTCAAGACATTCAAGAAAGAAAGTACGGGAAACTCAAATTACAAGCTGAAACGCTGCAGAAATCTCAAGTTAAATATTCACACAATCAACACTCGAAATCACTAGAGCTTTCCCAAGTGTTGATCTTTGTAGATTTCTATTCTTTCTAGAATCTGTCTTACTAGAACACAATCCACACTCTCACTACCATCACTGTTGATATTCAGTGTAGTTGATAGAGTTGTATTCCAAACGGTGATAGCTTTTCACAGCTTTCCAGTTTGATTAGTAGTGCTAGTTATTTAACATTAGTAAGATTGTATGTAAGTTTGTATGTAAAGTTAGAAGAGACACGACTCAAGATTCGTGCTAGATTCAGTCTAAAGAGAGACTTGAATTTGGACTGGAACCTCCACCAGTGTTAAAAGGAGCGAAAAATCTCAAGTTAAGGGATTACAGATTCGACGGGATCTGGCGTGGACGTAGGAGCTGTTTACTCCGAACCACGATAAAAACTCCTCGTGTTTCTCTATCTTATCTGTTTTCACACAGTTTGCATGCTCACAACCTGCACGATTGTAACCTGTCTTGCATGTGCACTGTCTTTGAAAACTGTTTCTGAAAACTGTTAGCCACTTTCACAGTTTGCATGAACACTTGATTGAACTAAAGTTTTCTTTGAAAACTGTTTTGAAAACTGTTAGCCAACCATTCCACCAAACTTCCGCACGCAGGTTAGTTTTGCAAGCTCAACAGTTCACTGTTTGAGCTGGAAAAACTAAACTGCTCTGATAAACTGAAGTGACGACTCAGTAAGATCAAATTGTTTTGAAAAGTCAAAACTGTTGGCTAATTGGTGTATTCCCCCCCCCCCCCATACACCAATATCTATTTATCGGGACCTACAAAATAATAGGTAAGAAATCAAATAATTAGAGGTAAGAAATTGTCAAATTCTTATAATACGAGTCATTTTAGGGTTTTTCTTCTGCAGTCAATTCTTGCGATCTATATATAAGAAATAATTCAATTGTGATGTTGAGGAAGGTTGAATATTAGGACACATTTTTTTTTTGGAATTTGTTGAATAATAAGCTAGGGCTTAGGAATTGGGAAATTCTTACTGTAGGTCTTTAGAGATTTTGTTGATAAGTTTGCAAATGTTGAGGTGAGTGGTAAGAATTTGTAAGAATTCTAGGTGGTTGATTAATGTGCTGGATGGTTGATTAATATGGTAACGATTGATGATTATTGATAAGTTTACTGTAAGAATTATCATTTTCTTACCATCATGTGATTTTAGGCATATGCTCTTCTTTTACTGATACGAAATACATTAATCTGACTGATTTTTGGCTTAATATGCTAGATTGTAGGGTTGAATGCTTAAATTAGAGGTCAAATCTAATTTTTAATGAAATAATAGCATGTATTTGGTAAGAATTGATGATTCCCCTTCTGAATTTTAGGTGAAATAACTACAAACATGTTGTAAGAATTGATGATTGTTGAAATCGTTACTCACATAGGTAAGAATATTAAAGTATCTGACCAATGTGTTGGTAAGAATTCATGATTCCTACGTATATGTTAGTAAGAATCATCAATTCTTACCAATATATTGGCAAGAGGTGGCATGTTTTTTTATTATTAGCATATTTGGTCGGTAAGAATTGATTATTCTTACCAATATATAGGTAAGGATTGATGTATTTTTTATATTTTTTTATTCTTACTGTATTTTAGGTGTTGACAATTTTTGAAAGTGTGACATATGTAGACCTTGTGGAGTGAGTTGCAGCGGAAGTAGCTTGTGCTCAAGATTTAGGAGTTGTCTCGACACTAGCTTTATTTTCATGTTTCAGTTGTATTATTCAATCTCGAGTAGCAATTCTTTTAAGTGAAAATGCGATACATACATGTCGTATCATCAGTGAAGATGAAAAATATGAGATGCTTATATTCTATAGTTGTACATGTGTTGGATGTATTGAGTTGGCACGTAAAAATATTAGATGCTTCTATTCTATTCTATGCTTCGAAATAGTTATGGTGTACTCGTAAGAAATACAAATTCGTATTATATAATTGGTAAGAACTTACAATTTCGTAATAAGAAAATGCAAAAAATATGAATTTTGTGACATTAATTTATCAATTCTTACATATAGATCACAAGAATTAGATAATTTCTTACATAATCATACACAAAAAATATGCCAAGTGTTTTTTCAATATTAATTTAGATAGATATGTATCAATTCTTACATATATATCGCAAGAATTGGATCATTTTGTACATAATCATACACAAAAAATATGTCCAATGTTTCTTCGATATTAAACTAGATAGAATTGTAGCAATTCTTACATATAGATCACAAGAATTTGATCATTTTTTATACAATCATACACAAAAAATATGCCTATTTGTTTCTTCGATGTTAATCTAGACAGAAATATATCAATTCTTACGTATAAATCGCAAGAAGTTGATCATTTCTTACATAATCATACACAAAGAATATGCTCATCGTTTCTTCTATATTCATCTAGATAGAAATGTATCTCTTCTTACATATCTATTGCAATAATTGATTCATTTCTTACATAATTATACACAAAAAATATGTCCACCGTTTCTTACCGAAAGCATCTATAGAAAGGTAAGAACAAACAATTTCTTAACTAATGTGTTAATGAAACCATCTCATCACCCACTTACAAGAGACAAAGGAAAATAAACAAGTACATGATTATTGTATCTCAAACTTTAAAAATCTTATGATTTTTTAAGGAATATTAGATGAAATGAGTAATGTGAGGGAAAAATTGATGATAGCTTCATATCTCATCAATTCTCCGGTTGCAGCAATTGTAGGATAACTTTTAGTGATCCAATGAGCATTTCGTGAGTTCAGTGATCTGTTTTTGGATCTCACGTTCTATTCTTACCTTTTTTTTCAAAAAAATATACACGCTGCTATTATTTTAATGTATTAAGTTTAAAATCTTTAATGATTTATTATTTAACGAAAAATGTCTTTAGACGCTATCATTGTACTATAACAATTAGTGATACATTATTTGCTAATGTAGTTTGGACATGGTAATAGAGAGTGTTCTAAAAATCTCTCGTGGACCTTGTCTAGGCCCCATCTAAACACTAGGCAGCACCTCGCTGCTCGATTAATGTTTAATACGTTTATGCCCTAAGCGATACTCTATTGGTCTGATTAAAGGTTAATTAGTAGTCTTTATACATAAACTAATCGGCGCCTAAGTGAACTAGACGAGTTGGAAGAATTCTATAGGTGATTCGGACGCTGGACGAATTTAGGGTTGAATATAATATGTTGAAATATATGAATTTCATGTTTAGAGTTATTAAAATTTATCGTGGACTGTAAAATTAATGTGAAAACTACATAGTTTATGAGCTTGGATTGATGATTATCATATTATATTCTTTTATCATAAATTTAATAATAAAATTATTTATAATAATACTCCTATAATGTTTATATAGCTTGTACATAAGGAAATGATGTAAAAATGGTAAAAATAAACATTGTTATCCAATCTGCCTAGCCGTCAAGGCATTGGGCTCTCTTTTGCAGCTCATTAACGCCTAACGATTTTTCGAACATCGATAATAGATAACAAATAATAATTGTTTTGATATTATAAAAACAACATTTTACAAGATCATTTACATTCAACAAATGATTTAAACATGTTCAGTTTAATAAAAACTACAGAAACTAATTACTTCATGATAAAATATACCATGCCTAAGTGTATGAAATGAAGTCTCCTTAACCTCTCCTTTTTGCAAGGATGCCCTTATTTTTTAATAATTACATGTGTATTTCGAGAGAAGGTAAAAATAAAAAATCTCCTTATTCAGTTGTGGTTGAGATACGTTGCATTTCAGCATTTGTATCACGAAAAGGTTAGGCGAGAGAACTTAATGAGGGGCATTTCCGTCTTTTCATGTGAAGTTCAACTCTGTAGACAACAGATCAACCTCCGGTCCCACCTGTTCATCAGAAAGTGTGGAGCCTGTTTCCAGTTTTTTTCTCTCCGCGCCATTTGTCTGCTTCTTCTCCAATTTTTTCATTTATTTTTCTACCCATTATCGCTATTTTTCATGCATTTTCAAGTGTCGTAAATGGCAATTCTTTCCATTCATTCATGAACTGTTAGCTAGCTTTTGTGGAGGCCGCTCATCTTTCTCTATTACCAGGTCGGAAGTTGATTTCTGATTAGTTTTGCTTAATTTTGCTTCATGATTGATGGTTTCAGCTTCTGAAATGTCTAAAACGGGAAATTAAATATCTCTGATTGATATTATTCGATTTTAACACCGGGAATATGCTTTTGCAGTATGCTGATGCTTTGATTTGTGTCGAATAAATTTAGATATATTCGTCCAGTTGCTGTAATCTTCTTAAACTGTTGAATTATTTTTGTAGAGGAGGATATGGGTGCAGCTACGCCGCCCAATGCTGCCGTGTTCAGTACTTTCTTAAGCAAACGGTACGTTTTGTCCGGCGCGCAATGCCGCCGCGGATTCTATTTTGAGCTCAAACGTCAGCCATTTTTGGGAAAAAGGTTTCACGACAACAACAGGTTACAATTTATTGCTGTTTGGGAAAGTTTACTAATATTGTGGGAATTCTGCTGATTTTTGTCCATTTTTGAACTCTTCTAGAAAACTATTAGAATTGAATGCTCGGCTCCATAGATCAAGATCTGTTGTTTGTTCAAGCACGGTATGCATTGCTACAACATAGTTTACTTTTCTGTTTAATGTACCTGCAACAGCTGCTGTTGCCTGAGTTGCATTTCGTTCGTTAAATTCACTGTGACTGCCACATAAATGTCTGTCACAGTGAGGTCTCTTTGCTATAAGAATGTCAGTGAAGCTCTACTCATTGTTATTTGGATTATAGCTTTTTTGAAGAATTATGTTTTCTGCTGGATGTAAGGTTCTATACAGAAGGATGAGTAGTGATGTTATACATATTTACTTGTTGAAATTCAGCTGTAAGTTATGATACTACTGAAATTGCAGAATGATTCCGGAGAGACTAGACCTACTTTTATCGATGAGGAAGATAGTAATTTATCAGAGAGAAGTGAACTCCTGGAGACTAGTGAAGATGAACTGTTGGCAACTCAGATAGCACTTGCTGATGCCCGAGCACGGGAACAGGCAATTGAAAAAGAGAGGGGTATATTGCTCGAAAAATTGGCTCAAGCGGAAGCTAAGCAACGTGAGTATGAAGCTGCTATAATGCATGAAAAGGAATTGGCCATTGCAGAACTTGAGGCAGCGAAGGTCCTGTTTCATAAGAAGCTACAGAAATCTGTAGATGAGAAATTCAACTTGGAGTCCAAACTAGTCCTTGCAAAACAAGATGCCGTTGAACTTGCAGTTCAAGTGGAAAAGTTAGCTGAGATTGCTTTCCAGCAGGCCACATCCCACATTTTAGAAGATGCCCAACTAAGAGTTTCTGCTGCTGAAACTTCTGCAGCAGATGCTACTTACCAAATTGAGGAACAAATACGAAGTGCGACTGAAGGCACCATACTTTCCATAGTTGATCAATCCAAATCTGCCATAGCTAAGGTTTTAGCTGTTGCCAAAACTGCTGATGACCGTGCAGAAAAATACGTGGCAGATCACACAGATGATTTGAAACTAGTTGATGAGATTGCATCTATGAAGTTTCAGAATGTTCAGTTACAACACAAAATGACTGATTTAGAATCTAAAGTACTGGTTTCTGAAAACGAAATCAATAGGTTGAAGTTAGAACTAGATCACAGCCGCCAGCAAGTGACTGCTTATGAACTCCGGGCACGTGATGCTGAGAAAGAACTTGTCGAGATGCAGGAGTCAAGCTGGAAATCATCTCTCAAACAGGAGGAGGAACTCAAATCATTGTTGGATAAAATAAAAAAGGATACTGTGGAAAGAAGGAAGGCAGCTTCAAAGGCTTTCAAGGTGGAGATGGAAACTCTCAAGGCTGCTGTTGAAGCAGCAAAAGAAACAGCTAGGTCCAAAGACGAGGCTTATCTAAGAAGATGTGAAGCACTGCAGAGATCTCTGAAAGCATCAGAATCTGCTTCGACAATGTGGAAGCGGAGAGCAGAACTGGCAGAAGCATTGTTATTGAAGCGATCCCCACAAGGAGAAAGGGTTGAAAATTCAACTTATGTGGTTAATGGTGGGCGAGTAGACCTCCTGATGGGTGATGATTCAAAAAAATTGAAACTACTGACCGATGGTCCTCGTAGAGAGATACCTGATTGGATGTTAAGAAAGATTGGCTCCATCTTTTCGAGGTTTCCCCCTAGGAAAACCAATTTATCTGAAGCCAAATTATTAAACTTCAAATCTTTGGAGTTGCCCAAACCTGATGAAGTGTGGTCCATCGCACTAGAAAAGCCAAAGGAAGGAGATACTCTGGTTGAGCATGTGATGGAGAAAGAAGTTATTGAAAAGAAACGGAAGGCTTTAGAACGTGCTCTTCAAAGGAAAACTATTCAGTGGCAGAGAACTGCTGAAGAGACAAAGTTAGGTATTGGTCTATTGAAATATTCACACATGAACTTACATTTTAAAGCATTCATTATCTTATATTTTCCTCTTGTTACAGAACCAGGAACTGGTACCGGACGTGAGATTGTGGTTAGTATATTTCTAGCTGATTATTCATTTTAAATTTTATGGTTCTTGCACCATCAAGTAACTGTACCTATTTGGATAAGTTTGTAGCGTTAAACCAATGCATTAATCAAATTTTCCTTCTTGAAGTTTCAAGGTTTCAACTGGGAGAGCTGGAGAAGACAGTGGTACCTTGAGCTGGCCCCTAAGGCTGCTGATTTGTCACGCTCTGGCATTACAGCAGTATGGTTCCCACCACCCACCGAATCTGTCGCACCACAAGGTCTCCTCCTAGCCTGGTCCCTGATTATATTCCACTGTTATCAAATGGGCACCTCTTCTGAAATAATTTCTTAGACTCTTGAATTAAGAAATTTCTTTCGTAACTACATAAGACATGTGAAAAATCACTTGGTTGAGAAACATGAAACCATGGCTATACACCATTCAATCTGTAATGATTCTGAGAGTTACCTGTTGTGCTGATTGCATTTTTCATGTACAAAGATGATGTATCCGTGTAATAATCACTGATTGTTACTTTCAGCTTCATTGAGATTTCCTTAAATAAACTTCTGAAAAGTATACTGTAAACTGCAGGTTATATGCCATCTGATCTGTACAACCTGAATTCAGCTTATGGTTCTCAGGAAGAGTTAAAGTATTGTATAGAGGAAATGCGTAATCAAGATCTTCTGGTAAAAATCTATGCATTGGCTTGGTATAATCATCGAGACTGTGAGGCTAAAATTTTATAGTTTAATTGTCTGCACAATGGTCATGATGTGAAAGTGCATTTTGTGTGTCATTTACACCATTTCAGTTTCCTATTCAATGAAACTCACACTCAAATATCTTAAGGGTCATGCACTGGGATTTGTTTTTATTTTTCTTTTTAACTCATGGAGTTTCTTCTTGTGCTTGTCCTTAAAGAACCAATTTGCATCAGTTATATTTCTTTTTTATTTTCTTCCGTCCCTTCTTGTGAATGTGATATGGAGGGGAGACGGGAAGAAGAGGATGGGGCCGAAGAAGAGCGTGACGTGCTTGCGGAACAGTCCTTGCATGGGCTGCATGGGGCTAAGCCTATCATCGTCTACAGAAGGAGGAAGGCTAGGGCGTGAGGTTGGGAAGAAGACTTACTTTCGTGGGCCGAGCTGGGGGGAAATTATTATTATTGTTATGAGAATTTGTTAGTTATTATTATTGGACTAGTTTGTATTGTTGTTATTGGGTCGAGCGATTTATAAGCTCCTTTACGGGTTTTCTTTGTTGGTTCTTTCCCGTATCGCAAAAGACAGTCGAACAAACCCTAGGGTATTAGTTTAAATAGGGATTCTTTCATTAATAAAAATTACGGAAGAATTTAGTTAAGCCTGGAGGCTGGGCGGCTACGGCCGAAAGTGTGTTCGTGTTTTCTGATCTTTTCGCAAATCATATTCGGCATCTAACAGAATGCAAGTAGTCAAATTAGCTTATAGACAGTGCTGGAGAAATCTATTTGAGATCTATCTATTTTAAACCCTGATATTTCTATGCTAAGAAACTCTTGGGGTATAATCACGTTCTTCCATAAGACACTGTTCTTGTGTTATCTACGTGTTTAGAAAACTGTAATTTAATTTAATCCGTGAAGTGGGATTGCATACTGTTCAAGATGTTTGCCGCGTTCATGATATACTTATTGCAGCTGTTCATGTGAATAAATATCTTCTTTTGTTATATATGTATGATCATGTCATGTTTCTGCTGCTGCAGACCCTGGGAGACGTCGTACTGAATCACCGATGTGCTCAGAAGCAGGTAATTTGTTCTCGTAGGTTATATCACTTAATGCTCCACAGGACATCATTGACCATCTCTATCTTGTCTGTTTGTATGTCAGTTTTCAGATCGTCAGATTTTGAGAATCTACATCCGAATTATTAATTGGATGCTACCAGTGTGATAGATGATTGTGTGATGTTCTGATTCCCCCTTCAATTTTGATTATAGAACTATGCGAAGGCAGCAACAAATCAACTTTATTTCCATATCAGACATTAACTAAGAATTACAGTAGATGCAGAGAAAACATGCATCACACTTTGTAGCACCCTCTTATAACTGAACTCATTTCTAGCTTATAAATGTAACCTGTTGCTCAAGGTGTTAATTAGCTTTAAATCATTAGTTTTTTCTTTGTGAAACTGGTTCCAGAAAAATGTTTCAGTTGAGGTTCTAAACCCTACAATATGGTTATTGCAGAGTCAAAATGGTGTGTGGAATATATTTGGAGGCAAGCTTGCCTGGGGACCTGAAGCAATTGTATGTGATGACCCAAATTTCCAAGGACGTGGCAATCCCTCTAGTGGTATGGCTACTAATAATCATTGTTACCATTGAAAAGCATCAAAGAAACATCTAATATTTTCAAAGCACCATACTTTATGCATCCATACCGAGATCCCTATGACATCTGACTGTATTCCAGTAAATAAGTATGACACTGAGGCTGTTGCATATCCATTATAATGCTGTCACTCTTGCTTGAGAAACTCAAACAGACAAAATCCAGTATTGTTGCCACAGCTCATTAGTGCAGCCGGTCGTCCTTTAGATGTTCTTAATTGTTCTACTGAACTCCTGCTACAGTTTGGCATCATTGATATGTCAACTGTAACTTTGGCGCATTTAGCACACAGGTTCAATTAAGGCTTGTTCATCTTAAGGTGCTCAGATGACCACCAATTTTGTATTATTATTTTTTTTAAAGGAATTTTATATTATTAATTTTAGTAGCTATCAATCCTTGTTCTACAGTAGCAATTGCAAGTGCAAGTATTAGGGTTGTATACTAATGAACTCATATTCCAACTAATTTACATATTCTGAAAGTATTCTGATGTTAATGAATTAGTTATTTTCTGCAGTCTGTATCATCTTAAGTTCTGCTGTCACCGCTAGTGGTTATCCTGCTACATAACTAAGATTGATTAATCTGAGATGATAATCAGACTAATCAGTAGCTTCATTAATTGTTCGCTGCCTTTTGCTTCTGGTAATAAACAGGTGATATATTTCATGCGGCACCAAACGTTGATCATTCACAGGATTTTGTACGAAGAGACATAAAAGAGTGGCTAAATTGGCTCCGAAATGATATTGGTTTTGATGGATGGCGTCTGGATTTCGCTAGGTGAAGAACTTTTTTAATTGTTTCAATGTTACTGAATCTCCCGCATGCCAGCTCAGTTCTGTAATTTAGGGGTAATTACAAAAATCCATCATTACTCTGTGAGTTTTGTCTCTTCAACACTTTGCCACCTAAGCTGTCTGAAATTTGTGCTTCGGCAAAGCCTATATTTGTTCAAGGTTTCTGCAGAATTCCCCCATGTGCGTCAAAAAGAATTATCTTCCTAACCTTTTCTTCAAAAAGTGCAAGGAAGCGAACAAATTCCACTGGAAATTTTAGAAAATATAGGCTTATAGCTTGTAGGTACCAGAATGCATGTCATGCAAAGTTCAAGTGGAAAACTGTTGGGAAAAGATAGTGTAGTGAAATGCCAAATCTCACATAGTTCAGATGGATGTTTGTTATTAACCTATTAAAATTTCACTGAAGGAAATGAATAAATCAAATATGCAAACCATCTCTCTCTTCCATCATGTATTTAATGGAACGAAGTTACATGAATGAAAGTGTTCTAGTAGGGTCGCTGATCAGATTTATACATGAATATCGTAAAATCTGAGAGCTTACTTCCTAAATCTGGTTAATTATTTTTCATGTGTATGACCTTGAACCAGGAACTTGGGAACCAGGAAAGTGTTTAGTTGATGATTTCCCTTGTACCATAGTCTTATAATAATATGTATTTGTATCTAATAATGATATTCGAGTGGATCTTTAGTTCGCTATAATAGTTATTGCTAACATTACTCACTATCTTGACAGGGGCTTCTTCGGTGGTTATGTGAAAGAATATATTGAAGCTTCAAATCCTGCATTTGCTATTGGAGAGTACTGGGATAGTCTGGCTTATGAAGGTGGTAATTTGTGTTACAATCAAGGTAATTAACACGATCCCTTAATAGTATTGAAATTAAGAACCCCAATTTAGGCTCAGCTAACCATGTGGGTTGCCCTGAAGCAAATAATATTGTCCATTTGTACATGCACTTGACTTTTTCAAATAGAATGAGTTTTTCATCGAGTTATCTATCAAAATCAATAAAGCAATAGTACACCTCATCTAATCATTCAAATTGAAGTGATGGCAAAACAATATGGGCCCAAATTTATGTTACGAACAGCATTGTAATTCTACATAGGTGGGCCCTAATTCCTTATAGCATTTTGTGGAGCTTAAGCTTTCAATATGTGTATTCTTTTGGTGCTGACATATTTCTTATCCACATTCTCGTTTCACCACATCCATTTCTCTGATGTTTCATGTGCCTGCAGATGCTCATCGACAACGCATTGTTAACTGGATCAATGCTACTGGCGGTACCTCTTCAGCATTTGATGTCACGACAAAGGTTATTCTTGGACATTGTCTTGGCTGCCTTATTGCCTTTATTTATCTTCAGCATCTTCAATTCTTCATGATGTATGTATCCTGCTTTATGCCTCAAATAATGCTCGATAAGAACTCTAAATACTATTCGTACTGAGCAATGAAAGGAAGTTTGTTTATCGAAATCTGAACTCAGAATACATCTGCTTTCCCCCTTTCCTTCCTTTTCTTGTTCCAGTGTGGCATTAGTATTCTCTATGCAAGCTATTATTTTGAGCCCAGTTTCTGAAGTTACGCTGCAAAAAAAGTCACACATCTCCTAAAGTGATACTGCTGAAATGTCTAGCTAGTGGCAATTGTGCCAATTTGGCTCTTCTTAGAGAGCATTGTTTCTTCGTATTCTTCATCACGGGAAGAGTATGGGGAAGTATTCATCTATTAAGTTAATTTAGGAAGGGAAAACCAATGAACAGCAAAATGACACAAAACACATAAAAAATGACTTTGAACCTCCCTTGACCCTTGTGGTAAAGATTTTCTGGGTTATGGCTGTGATCTTCTTGCTCTCAACTGCACCATGGATGATGACTTCTAATCTATTGTTTTAGGGTATCCTCCATTCAGCACTGCATAATCAGTATTGGCGATTAATTGATCCTCAAGGGAAACCTACAGGAGTGATGGGATGGTGGCCTTCTCGTGCTGTCACATTCTTGGAGAATCATGATACTGGTTCAACACAGGTTCTCTCTCTCTCTCTCTCTCTCATGTGTATGTGTGTGTGTGTATTCATGCTGCACAACTTGCTCATATTCGGACCGATGTCAGACAAGCGTGAGACTCTATCTCATCACACGGCATATTTATTTGAAGTTCAAGTGTCGTTCACTATCCTCCGCTGGCAGCGATATTATCTTTGAGGAGGTTGAAATTATCATGTCATTTTACCGAAGTGACTGAACTTTTTGCAGGGTCATTGGCCATTTCCAAGGGATAAACTTACACAAGGATATGCCTACATTCTAACACATCCTGGGACTGTAAGTGGACCTAGGTTTAAAGAAAATCATAGTTTTTCTTATAATTTGAATTGCTGCATGAACACTATCTGAGTTTTTTTTGTGCTTATGTGCAGCCTGTCATATTCTATGATCACTTCTACGACTTCGGAATCCGGGACATAATAACTGAACTGATAGAAGCTCGGAGACAGGCCGGGATCCACTGCCGCAGTCCACTGAAAATACTCCACGCGACGGCTACGTGGCGAAAGTAGGGGAAACACTTGTGACGAAACTTGGAGATATTGATTGGAACCCTTCGAAGGAAGTTCACTTGGATGGGAGGTGGCAGAAGTTCGTGGATAAAGGGTCAGATTATCAACTGTGGTTGAGGCAATAATCACATGATTTCACTCTTTCTTATGTATATTTCCATTCTTGAGGGTAATTACCTTCAACTAAGAATAAATCCGATGCTGGAGATCCACGCGCAAAAAGACATCTATCTCATTGTTGAAAATATACATTATGCTTATTTCCTTAATAACTTGAAAGAAGCACTAGTAAATAAAAATAAAAAAAATGGAGATGAGAGGAGCTACCTGTAGACTTTGATGCACGGATTCTTCTAAAAATATCATATTGCAGTATCATACCCGCACCGGATACACGTGAGCGTGCGATTCTTGTGGGATTCGCACCAAATATGCCACATGGCGAATTCTAAAAATAAAAAATAATAAATAAATAGGATACGCGTATCGGGGGTGCGTGAGCGTCTGCCTCAAGAATCCTGTGCGTTTGGGGTTTAATTTTAAATAATTTTATATTTTAGGTTTTTTTTTATATATATACTGGCATAAATATTAAATTTACTACAAAATCATTATAGTATTTTATTTATGGGGTTCGATTGAAAATTTTATTTTAAGTAACATTTATAATGTAATATTTAATTTATGAATTTTATTTTTAGGAAATCGGTGATATATTTAATAAAATATATAAATATATAGACGTATCATTGACGAATCGCATCCTAAAATTTTTAAAAATCCGTATCCTCGTATCCGAATAGTATCGCTCCCGCACCCATGCAACATAGTGTAGAATAATTTAGCTTCAGCCATTAAGCTACATCTCCTTATAAAATATTTAATTAATAATTTAAAAGAGTTTGAAAGAATTAAAATATGAAGATTAAAAAAAAAAATGGAATTGAGGGGAGTCGAACCCCTTTTGATCAACTAGAACAATTTAGCTTCGACCATAAGAGCTACATCTCCTAATTGATAAAACAATATATACAATAAAAATATTTATTTAATAATTTAAAGGAGTCGGAAAGAATTAAAATATGAAAATTAAAAAAAAGAAAATGAAGATGAGGGAAGTCGAAACCCCTTTTGATCAACTAGAACAATTTAGCTTCGACCATAAGAGCTACATCTCCTAATTGATAAAATAATATATAAAATATTTATTTAATAATTTTAAAAAGGAGTTTGAAAAAATCAAAATATGAAGATTAAAAAAAATTGGATATGAAGAGAGTCGAACCCCTTTTAGCTTTTAGATAAACTTAAATAGTTTCAATAGCTTTACCATATGAGCTACATCTCTTACTTGCAAATTTGATATTTTGTTTTATATTTAACCAATTAAACGTCAAAATAAAAATAACTAAAAGGTCAATGAGAAAAGGTTGAGTCAAATCTAAGATCTACATCTCCTACTTGCAAATTTGATCTTTTGTTTTATATTTAACCAATTAAACGTAAAAATAAAAATAACTAAAAGGTCAATGAGAAAAGGTTGAGTCAAATCTAAAATTAAAAATTAATGGAGATGCGGGGGATCGAACCCCGTGCCTCCCGCATGCAAAGCGGGCGCTCTACCATTTGAGCTACATCCCCTGTTTGACATATTGTTCCTTCAATTTTATATGTAGTATATATTAAGCTAGGTTTTGTATCCATCCACATTTACACATGATTAAATAGTGCACAGAGATTAGTAGATTAGTGCGTGATGTGGTACTATTTTGATTAATAATAGTTACCAAAAGAATAAACACGTACAAAAGTCTTATTTGTTCCGGATATTGATACTATTATGATTAATAATACAAAAACTATTTAGGTGCCGTAGTAAGCCCTCGTGTTTACCTCTTTCTTTTATTGGGGTAGAAGAAGAAGAGGAGTAAAATAAACAATAATGATATTTGGCTATGATCTACTGCAACAACCAAACACCTCCTTCCAGCAAACGTCAATACCCTCTCTCTCTCTCGTTCTCCATTTCTTCGTTTTTAATTCATCACTTTTATTATTATAATATAGTTTTTTGATTTGTTTTAAGGGTCATTTTGAATAGTCATAATATCATGTGGTTAATAAGAATAAAGGAAACTATGTTGGAATGCCTCGAACTATATCTTTGATGGAAAATTATGAAAATGAAAAATTTTACACAATATCCTTCATTTTTCACATGTTCTTTTTTATAGATAATTTCCCTCGACATGAGAGAGAATTTTCCTTGGGTAGCTATTTTTCCATCTTTTCACTCCAAAATCAAGATAATATTTTCCAATCCATTTGGAGTGATAATATTTTTTTTTCATCTTTTCTACCTTAGAGAACATACAATATTATAAAGCAAGTAGGGAACTACATTATGAGATAAAATTTTTATCATTTTATTATTCCTCATTTTTCATTTTTCATCAAACTTATAAGAAAAATAAAATAAAAAGAGATTCATTTCATCAAACTTTACTGAAGAAACAACTTAACTAATAAATTAGTACTCCGTATTATGTAAATCTAGCATCCGCGAAATTTTTGTGACGAGGTTGCTGACTTGGTCTGACTGACAAAACATGAATGAGGTGGCACACAACTACAAAATTAGAAAATATTCCTAAAAAATATTCGATCCGCAACGGGTAATGAGCTGTTTCGAGTCAATTCGGGTAATATCTATCCATTGACACTCCGACTCTACCATAAATTGGAATTTGGACATACTTTGAAAAGTTTAAAAATAAAAAATTACAATTGTTGAAGTAATTATATCGACTTGAGAAAGACTTGGATCTCAATGTGCAAATTGAATGACTCTTATTATTATTATTATTATTTTTTTTTAAATTAAGAGAATGAAAAGCATAATACCTTGTATGCTTAATTTTACTTCGTGATGGTTGATGGTAGAGTAATTTTGTCTAATAATACCTAGAGGGCAATTTATTTTTAGATAATTGAAATTACAAAATAATAATTTTCTATTGCGTTATCATACCATACTGCATAATAATCCTTCCATCTCCTTTCATTAGTCACGTTTGCTATTTTTGTTCGTTCCATTTATTAGTTATATTTTCTAAAATGACAAAGAATACTTAGCTACAATGAGCTATCTTTCCTTAAAATTGATTATTGCTACATATTCTCTCATTCTTTGATATTTATATCCAACCCGAATGTAATTAATACCAAGAGAGAAAGAGGATATATCAAAGTTAGGGATGAGCATGGGTCGGTTAACCGACCTTTTTACACCTAAAAAAACCGACCATGTGGTTTTTTATCGGGTCGGTTAACCGTTATAAATTAAAGAATAAAGACCAAAAACCATGAAAGCGGTTAACCTAAAAATCGGACCGGTTAACCGTTTATCTAACGGTTAACCATAAATAAAAGAAATATTCTATTTTCTATAGTTTATAAAATAGAAAAATTCGAAAGAATTCATATCTTAGAATATACATGCAAAATAAATAATTTATAAAAATTAAAAAATAATGAAATTAAATTGCATAATCATAATAGAATAAGCTTTGAAATAACTTGAACTAACAATCGAGCTACCTTCAATTGCTTATTAACTTTTGGCTCCATCAATACTCAGAATTGGGTGATCTTCTCTCAAACTTTGTTAGTAATATCTAATACTCCCTCCGTCCCTGATATTAATGTGCATATTTCCCATTTGGGACGTCTCTGATATTAGTGTGCAATCCAAAAATGGAAAGATTACCTAAGCAAAAATACATATTTACCCTTCCACTTTATTCTTTATTTCAATATTTACCAAACTGGGCCCACCTATTTCCACTATCTCCGCCTTTTTCCACTATTGGTGTGGGCCCCTTATTCCACTATCTCCACCTTTTTCCACTTTACACTATTTTCATCTAAAACTGCGTGCTGTTTCTCTCAGTACGCTAATACCAGGGACGGAGGAGTAATATATATAAATAATATAATATAATATGATATAATATAATATAAAATCATATATTTATTTAATTGGTACCGGTTCGGTTAACCGCCGGTTTTTTAGACATAGATTCCGAACCGACCGTTAGAGTCGGGTTTTGAAAATTAGAATAAAAACCGAACCATACGGTTCGGTTATCCACATTTTCAGATTGGGTTCGGTCTAGATAGTCGGTCAGGTTCGATTTTTCGGTTTCTTATGCTCAGCCCTAATCAAAGTATAGAGTAGTACCATTACCGAAGTGATTTATTTTCAGACCAAACATTAAATAGAAAGTTCCGCTAACCTTTTTTATAAATAACTCCGAAAAAGCGAACATAAATATAAGCGCACGCGCTTGCTCAACGCGTGACTACACTACGACAAGTCCTGTTTCATACTCCCTTTCACCCCAATAAATACGCAGGCGCGTGAGTTTCCGTCCTTCATCATCCACCGTCAAATTAAAGTTAAATATCTCAACGAACGGTTCAGATATTGGGATAGCGCAACACGCAGACGTGTCTTCAGCTCCGGAGATCCAAGACCGCATTCCGAACCTTGAGGCTCGGGACCGTACCTAACGCACTGTTTTTCTATTACTTATTTTTCTCTTTATTTTAATTTCCTGTAAACAATTTTTTGATGGCTTAAGTAATTAATTGTCTGAGAAAACAAAAACCAACCTTCTCACTGTTTAGAGAGAGAAAGTAAGCAGCAGGCAGTGTGCAGTGCAGTGAGGCAGCATCTACGTACATGCTAGTGTGTATGTACACACGGAGAGTGAATTGCAGAAGCAAGATTTGCATCATTTGATCTCTATTTCTCGAATTACTTCACATTACCAAGTAAGTTGAGGAATTGCATTTACAACGTTCAGTTTTTGTGTGAATTCAATTATTTGACTCGGATCAAACTCTGAATTTGCTGAAGGTCTATTATTTGCTGCTCTTTTTACTTGTACGTTTCTCAAGATTGAAATTTTTCTTCAGTTTTCTTAAATGCTTGACTTGTACCATCAACGACTCGAGCTGGGATCAAATTCTTCTGCTCTCAATTCACTTGAAATGCTACTGAAGCTGATATTGCTGAGGGTTTAATTGTGATTTTTGAAGAATTCGTTTGTAGTTTCGTGGCATGCAACTGCTCTTAGGTTTCTCTGAATGGGGTTGATGGGGTTCTTTTTGGTTGAGTCCGTGCCCTAGATTTTTGTTTTTGCATGCTTAATTTTGTGGTAAAATTGATTTTGAAAAAAGTGATTGAAGCTGAATTTAGCTGCAGTTTGCTGTTGGCAATGATGGTTTTCTTTCTTTCTAGTCTTAATTCGAAATAGTAAGTAGTTATTATCAATTATTTTTAGTTGGTAACTTTTTCTTGAACACTTAAGTTTTGACCTTTTAGACATCGGCTCTCTTGTTATACATTTAATGTGCATTTGTGATGTAATTGTAAAAACTCTTCACTTGCGACAGGGATTTCCGAGGTACTAGGTTGCTGACATGGTTATAAGGAAGTGAACCTCGGAAAGATTTTTGTTTGGACGGTCTAAGCTATACATTTTGTACTTTTAACAGTTATCCGTAGTTCACAAATTGCTCGTTTACCTTTGCATTCCCTAATTTGGGCGTAGTAGCTTCTTTAGGACCGGGTTATTTATCTGTAGCTTATACTCATTTAGGACAGCAGTTGAAGCTCGTGGATGTAAAGATGTTGCAACGCCAGATTATGTTTAAACAGTTGCAGGAGCTCCAGCGAAGGCAGCAGCTTCAGGAATTGAATGGTGCTAGAAATCAAGATTATGTAGAACAACTGATGACATCATCGAAACAAGCTTCACCACTTCATCTTACCCCCACAGTGAATATGACACCTATTCGTGATTCACGAATGTTAATGTTTGATAATATGCAAATGATGCAACAAAATGAATCCACCGTTTTTCAAGGGTTACCTAGTGGATTGGTTCTTTCACAAGGCCAGAATAATGCTTTAGGTCCAATGGGAATGTCCCCTCCACAGTTTGACATGTCTTTGTATGGTAATGTTTATCCAAATTCTGATAAGAATTTGAACCAATATCCTTATCCTCAAGATCTGTCTAATTTTTTTGCTAATCTGTCGACCAAGAGCAATAATCCATCCTCCGTAGCTCAATCTTTTATGACTCAGCAAGGGAATTTCTCTACTGACCAGAGTACCGAATCAGATGGCTCATTGTTATCATATCAAGATTTTCAGGAAAAGAATTTGTTTGGACAAGTTCCTTTTCACAGTTCGAATAGCAACCTTTTGTCTGAGGGGAGGCTTGAAGATTCTTGTTGGCCTCATAATTCTCCAAATGAAGCATCAAAAGTTGACATATCTGAAACTTCTGCTACTCTCGATCCTTTGGAAGAAAAGATACTGTACAGTTCGGATGATCATGATTGGCTATCGTCATTCGGCACAAGTAGCA
The DNA here is from genome assembly GCA_001642375.2 of Mentha longifolia. Lineage (NCBI taxonomy): Eukaryota > Viridiplantae > Streptophyta > Magnoliopsida > Lamiales > Lamiaceae > Mentha > Mentha longifolia. Next base: position 26,257,849 of record CM038115.1, read on the forward strand.
AAACAGGCAGTGCTGGAGATTTTGAATGTACAGTCGAAAACCCATCATTTACTGACCCAGTGCCATCTATTCAGAGAGGTAGTTGGAGTGCTCTGATGCAATCTGCTGTTACCGAAACTTCTAGCAGTGATACTGTAGTGCAAGAGGAGTGGAGCGGGTTCAGCTTCCAGAATCCTGAACCATCTAGTGATAATCAACTCTCGAATCTCAGCAATGGTGAAAATCTGCAAGATAATTGGGTTGATAGAAATTTACAGAATGTTACCTCTCCAAGTTCAGAGCCCGAGCAGTTGTTTCCCAAACAGAATGTGGATTGTAGTTTCCCTGGTTTTCAGCAATCAGGGAAGCAATTCTTTAATCAGCAAGATGAATTTCAATGTGAGAGTTCTCCGAGAAATGTAAGCCAGTTGACAGACTATAACTCTCAGCTGAAGCATTCTACAGGAAGGGATCAGACGATTCAGACTTCTTTACTGTCAGAAAATACTTGGAATTCTCAATACCAGGATAATTCGAAAAATGGTAAGCCTAACTTTTATTGTGCATACATGAAGAAGCATTACCTTCTCAGGTGGTAACATTCACCATAACTCCTATCTTTTATTTTTCATATTTGTATGCTAAAATTCTCATAAGTATGCTGAGAATCACTTATATGATTGAATAAGATATATCCAAGAAGGTCTTGGAAGCCAAATTTTGGTTTGTTCTTTTTATGATAAACTTAGAATCAAAATCTTGAGAAGTATCCTACTTCCTTTTTCCAGGGCTTCACCAAAATTTAAAATATTGATTACTAGGAGAACAATAATGAAGATTTCAATCTTATGCAGGTCATGAATTGAAAGACACCATATGGCGTTCAAATCCTGTATCTGGTGGTTTTCAAACGCCCTTTGGTCAGGTCGTTCGGAGATTTATCAGTTTGTGATCCATTTAATTCTGTATAAACTTGCAAAACTACTTTCTCCTTATAACCATGTCTTGATGATTTATGGTCATGGTAAAAGAATAAAAGTATTCAGTAAGGTCAAGATACCTTTAGTGTGAAACTAAACCAAACTCTTTACAAAAATTGTAGATGACATTGTTTCTTTTTGCTCTGAAAAGTTGGTAATTGGCAATTATATTATTCTCTTGTTACAGTTGAACGAGCCGAACTTACAAAGATACTCGGTAGAGTCAGCGAAGATTCCTGGAGACGTAGGTGCTTCAGATCTTTATGGTCAGAATCTGGCTGCACAAAGGTAGGTAGAATGTACAAGATGTTTAAATATGTTATCTATCTCTATGCAGAAACTTACATAAAGCTTCAGATTGTTAAGTTAATCAGATTCTGTTCCATTTTTGAGGGGTTGGTAGCATTATATATTGGCAGGCTATACACGATCTTATTTTAATTTTTCTATTGAGCGAATTATGTTGCTTCAAGCTCAAGCTATCTAATAAGGATGTCATATTCAATATTCATCTCATGAAATCAGCTGAAAAACTCTCTTCTCTCTCTAACTGAAACATTTATTCCTTTGTTCTGTAAATAATGCAGCATTCTTCGTAATTCCCAAGAATTTTGTTTTAGATCGGGGCCTGCAGATTCCAGGAATCCACAATCATACTCACTTTTCCCATCTTTGCCAACGGTGGGTAAAAATAGTTTTCATGTATATAATTTATCACAATATTAGTGTAATAATCCTTCCCTTGTTCTGGATAATGATTTTAGCCCTCTACCTGGCAGGGAAACTCAAATGTCAAATCTCTTCCAAATAGTTACGAGAAGGATTATATTAAGAATCGGCACTCAACTCCACCATTACCAAATTACATGACTACTAAACTCCCAGCTTATACTGATCCTTCCTCCCCTCAAATAAATTTTCAAGAAAACACCTCTTCCTCTGGTCCCAGATTCTCCCTTTTGGAGAATGTAGCAGTCACTCAACCTTCTGGGACGTCTGTTGCTTCGCAGCATGTTGGATTTTCACCAGGGCCCCCACCTCTGAACTTTTCGAAACACGAACAAAATGTAGGATATCATGAACAGAGATTGCAGAAAGTTAGTTTCCTTCCCGAGAGCTCAACCAAGCTACAGAATCCAACTCCACTAAGTGGCAGTACTGATTCACAACAGTCTTTGGGAAAACATTACTCCGGAGTAGATGGAGTGGTGTCTGATTCTGTTAGCGAAAGCAGAGCCTTTAGCTATCCTCTGCATCAAAATTACCCCCTCCTCCACCAAATTCATCGAACCAGAGATGGTGAAACCGACTCTGGTAAGAGGTTTCCATTTAGTTATCAACAAGCAACTGCCAATGCTAGAGAGCTGTTGTTGAGTGAGCAGGGTGCTTGTCTCAAAGATAAAGATACAAGCAGTCTAGAGGGAGTACAGTATGGTGAATTTTCACCTGCTAATTACAAAGGGAATTCCTTGTTGAGTATTGGGAACATTCCAGAAAATAGGTTGAATATGCAGGTTGATTCTGCCAGTGAACACTTATCAACCCCTAGTATGTTGTCTTCAGATGTCGATTTGGCTGTTACAAACCTTAAGAAGCGTAAAATTGTTGCATTTGACTTGGAACCTTGGCACAAAGAAGTCAACTCTGAAGCACTGAGGCCTCAAAAAATCAGGTCTGACCATGTAAAGCTAATACGGATAGGAATTTCAGCTGTTTTGATGCTTTGTTTTCTTGTTTCTGCCTCATTGTTGGTTTATGAAGCTTCTTTTTTCTGCATAGTAAGAGCTTAAGTAACTAGACAGTACCCTACCTTCTAAATCATAGTCTGATAATTATCTGGTTTGCCCTCTGCTAAATCTCATTATTATTGGCAGCACGACTGAGTTTGAATGGGCACAAGCTCTAGGTAGAAGGCAAGAAGAGGTGAGACAAGTCTCCTTGTATAATTCAATGCCTAAACAACTTCGTACATTTTTATGAATGAAAAACCCATTCACTGAAGTTCTTTATTATTTATATATTTATCTTTTCTTGCCAGGCGAGAAACGAAGTTGATATTGTTGTTGACGTGATCCCTGTGATACGAGGAAAAAGACGACTTATTTTCACAACACAGCTTATGCAGCAGATCTTGAGACCTCCAGTAGCAAGTATTCTCTTTGGAGATGCCAGTTCAAACTGTGATTATGTGGCATATTCTGCTGCAAGAATAACACTAGGAGATGCGTGCAACCTGAATAGTAAAATGCCATCAGATAGCAACGTGTAAGAATTGTTAAATTCAAGTTCAATCCTTCTCTACTTAAGTGTTGGTGCAAAAACCATTATCAGCTTCATTCATTTTAACGCCTAGTTTTCTGGTTATGCTATGTTCAGGTCACCTGGAAAGTTAAACACTTCAAAGAAAACCACTCTGTGCGATTTCTCAAAAATTGTTGAAAGCTTGATTAGTCGGGCCGAGAAGCTTGAAGGTGACCTGTCAAGGTAGGAATATGTATTTTCTTGGTCACAGAAGCATCTTTTAGCATAATTATGGATTAAAAGGCAAGATTTTGCTCGTTAATACTGAATTTTCAAAATTGTGGCTTACTACTATGGTAGTCATCATAATTCAAAAGCTACCATATAACTAAAAGGATAGCATTTGGTTCTGATCCACTTAACTTTCAACCAAGCTATATCCTTCATCATACTTTTCGAGAGAAACGAATCATTATCTTTTTGATGATGCAGACTCGATAAAAGTTTATCAATAGTGGACATCAAAGTGGAAAGCCAAGAACTAGAAAAATTCTCTACACTCAACCGTTTTGCAAAGTTCCACTTCAGGGCGCACTCTACCACAGCTAATCCAGCATCGTCTTCTTCCCCATCAATCATGCAGAAAACCACACCTCAAAGATACGTAACAGCATCTCCAATGCCTAAAATATTACCAGAAGATATGGAATGTCTTTCTTTGTGATCATATATCGAATTAGAATTCTCGTGCATTTTCTCCTTCACAACAAATTCTGCCATGCATCATGAGATCCATGCAAGCCAGGTTAGTGATCTTCTTGAAGTAGAAGAGGTTTTTTCTTTTTTTCCCTACTAGTAAAAGTCGTTAGGCTATGTTCTTTTTCTTTTTCCCTTGTACTCACTAGTTTTAGTTTATCTATCCATGCTATTTGTTTTTGTGTTACGTTGATCTTTCACTTATGGAAAGCATATTATTACTAAATAATGTATTTGTAGATTAGCTATCAGCTGAGGATTTTAGGGACATGCATGAGTATTCTAAACTTTAAAGACAAGGGATGTAAAAATGTCTTTTAGAATATTTTATGAAAGTAATATGCCAAGCAAAGTACCCCTCTATTTCATGATTATTATGTGATTTTTTTATTTAATTTCCCCTCCTTTTCTTTGTAATCAATCTGATGCTGTCCCCATGTTAATACTACTTCCATCCCATATATTTAGTCCACTTTACTATTTGACACGTATTTCCACCGAAACCTAGTACGGGTTTTAAAATATAATTTTGTAGTATCGTTTTTTTTACAGGATACTATGACACTCATAGTATCCCGTAAAAAAAACGATACTATAAAATTATATTTTAAAACCCGTACTAGGTTTCGGTGGAAATACGTGCATAAAGCAAAGTGGACTTCTTACATGGGATGGAGGTAGTAATATCTATAAATGCTTTCTAGAAGCTTCTGATTCCTTTTTAGTATATTCTGTTCAAGTACGAGGTTGTTTCTCTTGAGACCTGGCAAAGCAAGATTTTTGTCGGGTAAAAGTTGGTGTGGTGCTAGAAATAGTATCACAGAAAGAGTGTTGATTTTTGTCCTTTTTTAGTTGAATTTTCTGTATTGGCAGTCTTTATCTCTTATGTTTTGGACGACAGGTCAGTAAATGAAATGTCTTCCTCCTATAAATAGCTTTTATTCCAACTCGAATTTTTATTTTTATTTTTTAAATCTACTTATTTTTTCTGCAGAGTCAGCATCCTAACACAAACAAACTGCACTAAACAGCATCTGATTCAATCATGTGAGTGAAAGTGATGAGAGAAGATAAAGACAAGCAATGTATATATATATATATATATATATATATATATAGGTAGTAGATCATATGAAAACTAATTATTACGTGAAACTTGCAACCCATCATAAAATGTTGCATTTTATTCATAAAATAATACATTTTGTGCATAAAATGTTGTATAATAAAATATATTATTTTATATTATTTTTATGCATATAATGCATCATCATGAGAATTTGCATAATAAAATATATTATTTTATTTTATTTTTTATTATTTTTATGCATATAATGTATCATCATGAGAATGCAACATTTTATGATAAAAAATCAACACTTTTGTGCATAAAATGCAACATTTTATGAGGAGTTGCAGGTTTCACGTAATAATTAGTTTTCACCATAACTCATCTATATATATATATATATATATATATATAGAAAGAGAGAAATGATATGTTACTCACCTCCCGGTGGGCATCTTCGTGGGCACCTTGTCGTTTTATCACGTTTGAATTGCTCTTTTTTTAATTTTTATTTTTATTCTATATTCTAATATCTTAGAAATTAATTTAGAAATCATAAAATCTAAAAAATACATAAAAATCAAAGCTCGATTTATTTTATTACTCATTTTTTCAAGTTAAAAATAAAAAATAACAAATTGAACATTAATTTTTTAGATTTTATGATTTTTAAATTAATTTCTAAGATACTTGAATATATAATAAAAATTAAAATTAAAAAAAAGCAATGCAAACATGATAAAACGACGAGGTGCCCAAGAAGGTGCCCACCGAGAGGTGAATAACATATCATTTATATATATATATATATATATATATATATATATATATATATTTCACTCTTAGATTGAAGCACAAAATCTTGGTCCTGGACGGAAATTAAAAGAAAATAGTTCTTCTAGAAAAAGATAATATGATAGGAGAAAGGAAAAATTTAATCACTTCATAAAAAAAGGTACTCCTTAATGAGCTCGCGTGTACGACCACATGACCGAATGATTCCTAGGCCTTGTATGGTCGCGTCACAACAAGATTTAAATGAAAAATTATATAAACCGAGTAATATGCGACTAAATAAATAAAATGGAAAAATGAATGAAAAACTAAACGTATTTTGGATTAGAGAATAAAGGAATGTACAACTACTATACAATCCAAATAATACTCCTGTTTCAAATCATCACTATTAATCAAGATAAAAGAGACGTTCATTTAGCAACTTAATCAAATGAACTGAAATGAGGCATAAGGATCTCAACAACAACTCCCAAATTAATCAGATCAAATTATTAAGGGAATTTCGACCATAAGAAATATCACCTGCCCATTTCAAGCTCAAAAGAAGTATATCAGGTCAATACTACGATTCATAGGCAAAAAGACATCAAGACGTTGCAGCAGAAAACATGAATATATTTTCTTTTAATCAAGAACCAATCGAACTCTGACAACAAGACAATAATATTTGTGTACCAACAAATCTAAAAATTTATCAATTGACTTGTACACAAGGATATTCAAGGGCTCGGTAATCCAAATCAAGGATACTCAAAATTTAGAGACAACTTTTCAACAAAACTAAAAGTCGTCTAGAAATAATAAACGTTTATACATTAACAATATTAGATAACTCTCAATGAAATAAGTAAAGTTATCTCGGAGTTCAGGTGAAGATAATAACTCTCAACTTCCTGTACATCAAAACATCAACAATAACATCAAAGTGTTGCAGCGGAATGGATCATCAAAAGGGGATTACATGTATGCAAACATATAATTCTAGAACTCGAACTACTGACATCGTCATATATATAAGACTTTTCACGAAATGACAACAAAAGCTCCGCTCGACACACTCCCATCTTCATCCCAGCTTTGCCTGCACATTTTAGAAATAACATGCAGGGCTGAATACTCAGTGAACACATGCCAAAACATTTAAAGCTGTTTCTTAAAGCTATATATTGAACTTGTCATTCTTAAGCTTAGCACAAGAGATATCTTTGTAAAATATATCATGTGCGTGCTAAAATACCTTTACTTCATAGACAACTATCATAAATCATATCATCATCCTCATTGTGCATGCACCACAACTACTATCTCATAAACTTACGTGTTGAGAGGTAGGCCTCCCTCTCAATCACAGTGATCGGCCAACCAAAATAAATAGAAAGCACACAATCATAACGTGTACACAAATCCTGCATCATACATGACCCGATATTGTCCTTCTTCAGTAGGTGGTATCACACATAAACATTAAACATTGGCAAGTCAATAATTTAAAAGCATAATCCTCATATACATATAGAGGCATATTCATTTCATTTTAGTTCAAAAGCCCACCTAACTCCGGCTAGCCTTTTCTTATTACTCTTCCTTCCTCAGTTATTTCCAATCATCAAGTCTCTGCTCGTTCCTTCATTGAAACCAGGGAATAAATAAAGTAATAGAGAAACGAAAATAAGATAGGAAATAACCTTCTCTACTTAGCTTATCTTCTTATCTTCTTCTATAAACCTTTCTTGATAAACTTAACATAGGTCTTAATTTATCAAGAATTTGTTCGATAAGAGTGTTTAACTTATATCCATCTTCATTCCTAATTAAAGTCATATAAAGCTATAACACATATATGCATATATTTGTTCCCATCATTCCTCAAGCTCGTCTCGTTCTCGATTATAAAGGTCTAAAATTTTAGAAATGATTCCCCTAATTTATAACTGAGAATCAAACTTATTTATAGTATATGAATATGTGAGACCTCCAAAATTTTAATCAAGCACTTTAATATCAGATACTACAAGTAGCAAGTATTATACTCCCGCCGTCCCCCATATTAGTGTGCATTCCAAATATGGAAAAATTCCCTAAGCAAAAAGACATATTCACCCTTACTTTATTCTTATTTTTCTCACTTTCTACCTACTTTTCCCACTTTTTTCTTATTTTATCTTACTTTTCCCACTTTACACCAATTTCGTCTTAAACTGCGTACCGTTTCTCTCAGCACACTAATATGGGGGACGGAGGGAGTAATTCCTTAACAAAACTCATGTCGGGCAAAAGTTCAGACCTTAATATTTTATTTCTTATGCCTAATCTCATTCCCCAGAGTTTTTAACAATAACTACCTTATACATATTTCAATCTAATTTATATACTACAATCTTCATATCAAACCCGACAAGAGAAGTTAATTATTCTATAAGTTTCAGCACATTTCCTCTCGATTACATTAATAATTGCAGTAAGCTAATCATAGTATCTCTTCTGTTTTACAACACAAAATCGAATTCAAAAAAATCCCAATTTCATCAAAAACCCAAATTCTGAAAATCATGAAGTTAATCTCTAAAAATTCTCAATAATTTAGTTTCTGCTTCTTGCTATCATATAACCGCATAATCAAACTCAACTTCTCAAAAGAAAATTCGAAATTTTGTGCTCCAACAGGTTTCTTATTTCTCTCATTTCCTCAAACATAATTTCCTCAAACATAATAAAAATTAAGCATAGAGCTTACCGTAATCATAAGCTCAATCTACCCTTGTCTACGTTTTTCCTTTTGATTTCCCAAAGCTTCGAAAATTGAGAATGGGGTTGTAGTGTGCTGCTGTGTGTTGCGAGGAAAAGAAAGGAACGAAAGAAAAGTAAAAAAGTGGCGGTGGTTGGGGGATAAAGGAAAGAAGAAAGAAATTGCTAATTACAATTATATATCCTTTAACTCCTTTTTTTTTATTATTACTTTTCTTTTACTTATCCTTTTTTTTTTTTTTCCTTTTATTTCGTTCCTTCTCTTCTATTTCTTTTAATTCTTAACTTAATTACCCACTTAATTAAATATTCATTACTCTAATCCCTCCTCAATAACATAAATAATCCTCTCATATCATACATCTCTAAATTTCAAAATTAGAGGGATTAACATTCTAAATCTTAATAATCGAGAACAAACAGGAAATAAATACGAATTAAAACTCGTAATAACTTCCGTCTTTAGGATTAACTAAAAATCCCACTAACTTCAGATAATCATTCTACTATATAATTAAATATAGTATATTTCCTCAACATATCGTTTCAAGTCGAAAAAAATGAAATGAGAACTACTTCATCAATAATCTTTAAATTTTTCAGAAATTCTCATTTTAATCTCTGTCTTCTCCCTTATCTCAATATTTCCTCTTACTATAAACTATTATAGATTATTATAATAATAATCTCTAACATCCATTAATTAAACTAAATAAACTACGGGGTATTACAGGTCGTGAGCAACAAGATCGAGCCATGCTCGTGTCAAGGTCGTCACGACTCGCTCGCATCTGTCACAACCCAATTCACGGCCGTTATGGCATAGCTCACGACACCGGTCATGTTGTCACGGTTGCGTTTGTGATGGTCTGTTACGCGCGATTGTGTTTATCGTGGTCATGACTATAAAAAAAAGGGACAATAATACAAAACATTGCTACTACTATACATTTTACTTATAGACACAACCATAACACATCCATGATAACATGACTATTGTCGTGAGCTTGGTTGTAACAGGTGCAGTGGTTGTGACGACCTAACAAGTGCAATGGTTATGATGACATTGACATGAGCACGACTGGTCATGTGGCCATGATATCGTTCATGACCAAACACGACCACGAATCGTTCGGCAGTATGATTCGTATGTACATGGCTCATTAAGAATGGCTAGAATTATACATTTTTTTTTTGGGCAAAAATGCATATAAATCCCTTAACTTTGGTCAACGTTCCAATTTGCGCACGAACTTTCAATTTTTTCTCTAAATTCACTATTTTTTGATTGTGTTCAATTGGACGGAATCGTGACTTGGACATCCCGGGCGGCAAATCGAACGACGTCATCTGATACACATAAGACGACATCATTTTTTGTATTATTTTCTTAAGAAATCAAAATTTCAGAGTTGCTGATCTCGCATTTGTGCAGAAATTAGGGTTTTTCGCTCCAATCGGACTCACATGGCTTCTTCATCGCAGGCCGGGGTGAGCGATGGTTCAAGCGGGTCCTTCAATGGCTATGATTCTCGAATCTTGTGTGAGTGCAAGCTTCCCATAAGATACCGCATTTCTCATTCCGCACTAAAATTAAAATTCAAAGAAATCAAATTAAACCTACCAAAGCAGCGCCATCAATGGTGTTTTGTGTCTTCACTCTCCGTCGATTCAATCATCAATGGGTAACCTTCACTCGTGCGGATTCGTTCGATTCAACTCCAAGAAATCTCCTCTCCCAAAAATCGCGCCACTCCTCACTTCTTCTACCGGAATCGTGCCATTCTCCTAGGGTTTTAGTTCCTAAATTGATATGAAAGGGACCGACGTGGTTTCCTTTGGTTATACCAATTGTCGACGTGTACCCAAAACGACGACATTTCTCTATATATAAAGCCACGCAAGCTGCCACGTCGGATTTTATTTTGCCGAAAAACTAATTTGGGGGCAAATTGAACACAATCAAAAATTGGTGAATTTAGAGAAAACATTGAAAGTTTCATGCGTAAATTGGAACGTCGACCAAACTTCAGGGATTTATATGCATTTTTACCTTTTTTTTTTAATTTTATATGAGTAACTAATTTTTTCCTTTCTCTTATCATATTAGCTATTTTAGGTTTTGCCTCATAATATATGTAGATACGTATATGTGAGAAAATTTCTTAATATCATTTCAAACATTAAGGTAAAACTCGTTAATGTTATTCAATAACTTGTACTACCAATTTCAGATATTACTATTATTCATAGTATCATAAATAAACTTACAAATATCTTCTGTTATTCAATACTCCATCCGTATCCATACATGTGTGGTTATTACCCGTTTGGGACGTCCTCGATATATATGTGACTTCCATAAATAGAAAGATTTCATTATGAAAATTACTTTTTCACTCTCACTTTATTCCTACTTTTTCCACTGTCTACCTATTTTTCCTACTTTCTCCTACTTTATCTTACTTTTCCATCTTTACACCAAATTTATTCTTAAACTGCGTGACATTTCTCTCCCCACACATATATGGGGGACGAAGGGAGTAATTCATAGCAATTTCAAAATACAGGTTAAACTTTAATACAATAACGTTGTCAAAACTAATCCAACATGTAATCCAAACTAATTAAAGTGCTACTGTTGTAATTTAGTAGTATAGAACATCCTTTTATCTGCAGAAGTTCATCTTCAATATTTTCTTCCTCAACCAAATAAAAATCGCAAGTCATAAGAAGATATAGGTAAAATAAATGCTACTTAATTAATTAGTGGACCCAAATGAAACTTCAAAACATAAACTTGACAAGTAGTAGTACAAATGATTCACGTGGAAATCTTCATGGATCTGCTAATCGTGATCGAAATCCAACCTAGCCCCAAAATTCTCAGTTATAATATATATATAGTAGGTAGGGCAGGGCAGCTCTTTCAATTCCTTTCAAGGAAATGAAATAAAATATTATCAAAGATTAAATCCTCCCCTATCTAGTGCCAAAAATCTTATGCGTCAATTTTCAATTTGTTGCGATATTTCCCGGGAAAATTTCCGACCAAGTCGTTCAAACTTTCAGCTCTAATAAACTCAAACGATGAAGAAAGTTCTAACTCGTTGAGACGACCAATTTGGTGTATCGATTTGTTTCAAGAGAAAAGATGTCGGGCTCCCACGACCTCTTGTATGGGAGCGTTTGACATATGAATCGATGTGGTGCAGTTGAAATTTTGTCTATACTATAAAAAAAACATTAAATCCAACTAAAACACATTAATCTATGTTTGGTTCAAATTTTTTTTTGGTATGAAAAGAGAATCAAGTAATTGATTCCATTACTTTTTATTTAGTTTGAGTAATATGTTATCCATTTCCTTTACTTGGGGTTAACCCAATTCATTACATTGTTACCTCTCAAGAAGGAAGGGAAACAAAAAGAAGGGGAATCTCCTCACAAGTGACTCATTTTCTACTATTGAATCAAACACTCAATAAAAGTAACTATTATTATTACCATTCCCTTATTTGACTTGATTCCATTCCCTTTACGTTACCCAACTTGAACCAAACGAGCACTAAATACTAGTAATATTGGTAGCTCCTCTATTCAAAACAAAAATTAAATCCTACCCCACTCACAGCTCACTTCCATCTTAATTACACTCCATAGCAGAATGAAACAAACTACCAACAATTGAAAAAATATTATAAATATATTACTACTTCATTTCATGCGCAACCTTGGGAAACCAATAGCATACAGTGCCTATAAAATGAGCAGTTTCAATAAGATTCAACCATTATAGTAACACAGAGCAAAAATGGAAAATACTCCACATGTAATAGCTGTACCATATCCAGCACAAGGTCATGTCATCCCCATGCTAGAGCTATCACAGAGGCTAGTGAAGCAAGGCATCAAGGTCACCTTCATAAACACCCATTTCAACCACAAACGAGTCGAGTCATCATCATCACTGCTATCTTCTTCAGTATCGGAAGATGCAGTGACGATGGAGTCGATCCCTGATGGATTGGAGGCATGGGAGGACAGGAATGAGCTGGGGAAGCTGTCAGAGTCCATCAAGAGAGTGATGCCTGTGGAGCTTGAGGCTCTTATAAATAGAAATGAAGGGCCCAAGATTGTTGGTGTAATTGCTGACTGGACAATGGTGTGGGCTCTCGAGGTGGCGGAGAGGCTCGGGCTGAGGAGGGCCGTGTTCTGCCCCGCGGCGGCCGCCACGTTGGCCTTGACCTTCAGCATCCCAAAGCTAGTCAGTGATGGGATCATAGACCAAAAGGGTACTGTACCGTACTATATTTTTTTTTATGATATATTAGGAATATCTTATAATAGAATGAGCATTTTGCCCCTTGATTTCAAGAAACACTATCTAACTGAACTAACCACATATATTGTGCTTTGTCAAACTTTCCACCGCTTTTTTACTATACAAAAAACATTTTTGAAAACACTTATTGTATTAAATTTTGCATATTAAAAATCATGGGAAAGGTAAGATTCTTTATATATGCAAATATAATCAAGAACCTTCCATTTCTTTCTGCCTATACAATCAACAACTTCCAAAAGAGAAAACAATCAAACATGATGGATTATGATATATTTTAGCCTTTATTTCCTAAACCTACTCTGTTTTGAATTAGGAAATATGTCGGTGTAATTCAATTACTATATCAAAAGGAACAAAAAACAGAACATGAATATACCATGAAATTCCGCAGGGCGGCCATTGAAGAAGCAGATGTTTGAGCTGTCGCCATCGATTCCCCCCTTCGACACCTCCAACTTCGCCTGGGCTTCCATCGGCGACGAAGCCACCCAGATATCCATCTTCGAAATGCTCCACGCCTGCAAACATTCAATCATCAAACCCACAGATCGGATTATCTGCAACTCGTCCAACATTCTAGAACAGGGCGCATTTGCCCTATTCCCAGAATCCAAACCCATAGGCCCCCTTCTCTCCCCACAAAAATCCATCCAAGGCAATAATGGCAATGGCTCCTTCTGGAAGCAGGACTCCACCTGCCTACCATGGCTGGACCAGCAGCCGCCCAATTCCGTCGTCTACGCCGCCTTCGGCAGCTTCACCATCTTCAATCCGAAGCAATTCCTCGAATTCGCCCTCGGACTCGAGCTCTCCGGCCGCCCCTTCCTCTGGGTCGTGCGCCGCGACGCCGCGCAGGCGGCGGGCGGCGGAGAGTTGCCGGCGGGGTTCGGGGAGAGGGGGAGGGTGGTGGAGTGGGCCCCGCAGCAGGAGGTGCTCTCCCACCCTTCGATCGCCTGCTTCGTGAGCCACTGCGGCTGGAATTCGACGATCGAAGGTGTCAGCAATGGCGTCCCGTTCCTCTGCTGGCCTTATTTCGCGGATCAGTTCACGAATCGGGATTACATTTGCGACGAGTGGAAGGTGGGATTGGAATTGGAGAAGGATGAGAGTGGGATTATCGGAAGGGAAGAAGTGAAGGAGAAGATTAGGGTTCTTGTTGGAGATGGAGGGTTTAAGGAGAGGGTGGTGAAAATGGGAGAAGGGATCTTGGAGAGTGTGAAAGGAGGAGACTCTCATGCAAATTTCACCAATTTTATCACTTGGCTCAAGAATATTTGACTACTCACCTTTCAACATTCATGTATAGAAATATCATCCCTCCCCATTTTAATGTACCAATCGCATGTGACTATTCCCATTACGGTGTATTAAAATTAATTTTCTTGATTTTTATTATTATTATTTTATTTTTATTTTTTCCATTTGTCAGTATTATAATTCAATCTAATTCATACTAATTGACTATGATTCACCAATTCAATTGAAGTTTATTATTGATTTTTTTAATTATATATATTTCAATCACAGTATTAGTTAAAAAAATTAAATTTTTGGAGTTTAATTTTTTCTTACAAGGTACTACAACACTCGTAGTACCATGTAAAGAAAATTAAATTCCAAAAATTCAATTTAAAATCCATCCTCACAAAGCTCCAAAATTATCTAAAAAGTCAACAAGGTCAGTAAATCATGGACGGAGGGAGTACCATACAAATTTATTACTAAAAGATTAAAAAAAATTAAAAATTATACTCCCTCCGTGTTGGGAACCCTTTGAAACTAAGTTTTGATAATGCTATTAGAAACCACACTTAGATATAGGTTTTAAGTGGAACAGGCTGGTCTCCGTGTTTGGATCAGTCAAGCTTTACTCGGACAAGTTGCTCATGTAAAGGTCAAGGTTGGAAGTGCAACCTGGTACCTAAACCACCCAATCTGTCATACTGTTCCATTTAGTAAATTGTCTATGTAACCTGCTCTTACCATGCCAGAAGATCTCACACGAAGGTTACAAAGGGACTGAAGACAGTTCGAGGTATAGGAAGCTCGACCTGTGAAGACCAACCTGAGCTGTGGTTGAGAAACCTGTTCTCACCCAACTACAAGAATTGTGTCAGTGTACGGTACTGCAAATCCTGACACACTTCCAACGGCTCTATTTCAAACGCTTCTCTATAAATACCTCAACTCATTCCAGATTGAAGTACGGGAAACTCAATATACAAGCCGAAACGCTGCAAAAATCTTAAGCTGAAATTCATTCAATCAACACTCGAAATTACTAGAGCTTTCCCAAGTGTTGATCTTTGTAGATTTCTGATCTCTCTAGAAACT
The DNA here is from genome assembly GCA_001642375.2 of Mentha longifolia. Classification (NCBI taxonomy): domain Eukaryota; kingdom Viridiplantae; phylum Streptophyta; class Magnoliopsida; order Lamiales; family Lamiaceae; genus Mentha; species Mentha longifolia. Next base: position 26,273,099 of record CM038115.1, read on the forward strand.
GTCTTACTAGAACACATCACACACACTCTCACTACCATCAAAGTTGAAAAACTAGTGCAGTTGATTGAGTTGTATTCCTTACGACGATAGCTATTCACAGCTTTCTAGTTTGGATAGTAGCACTAGTCATTTAGTGTTTGTAAGATTGCATGAAAAGTTTGTATGTAAGTAAGAAGAGACACGACTCAAGAATCGTGCTAGATTCAGTCTAAGAGAAAGACTTGAATTTGGACTGGACCTCCACCAGTGTTAAAAGGAGTGAAAAATCTCAAGTTAAGGGATTACAGATTCGACGGAATCTGGCGTGGACGTAGGAGCTGTTTACTCCGAACCACGATAAAAACTCCTAGTGTCTCTCTTGTTATTTACTTATTCATTTACACAGTTTGCATGTTCACAACCTGCACCACTGTAACCTGTCTTGCATGAACACTTGTCTGAACTAAAGTTTCCATTGAAAACTGTTTTGAAACCTGCTAGCCAATCTTTCCACCAAACTTCCGCACGCAGGTTAGTTTTGCAAGCTCAGCAGTTTACTGATTGAGCTGGAAAAACTAAACTGCTCTGATAAACTGAAGTGACGACTCAGTAAGATCAAATTGTTTTGAAAAGTCAAAACTGTTGGCTAATTGGTGTATTCCCCCCCCCATACACCAATAACTATTTATCGGGACCTACAAGTGGTATCAGAGCGGTGGTTCTTTTGACCACTGCTTCTGCATACTAGAAGCTTTATGTGCTTTTGTGTCAAATTGAACTAGATCTCTAGACTTGTGTTTGTGCATACATACATAAACTGTCATTATGGAAGCTTCACTTCTCCGCGTCTGCGAAGATTTCTCTGTGCAGGGATATGAAGACTGGAGTTTTCGAATTAAGATGTGCCTCCAAGCTCATCATGTGCTGATGTGGGATGTCATCGAGAATGGTCCAACACCAATCTACGAACCCTACGATACTGATGTTTCTGGAGATAAAGTTTCCGAAGCAACGTATGTGCCAAAGATCAAAGATCCCAAAAAATACACAACCGAAGAAAGAAAGGAAGCTGGACTTGACAGCTTCGCAAAAGGATTGATCTCTAGCACAGTTAAGGGAGTCCACCTGGCCAAGATAAGAAATCTTGGAACCGCAAAGGAAATGTGGGACACCTTAAAAGCCATAAGCCTTGGATCAACAGAAATGCTGGAAAACAAGCTGTCAGTGACATGCAGTAAATTTGAAGAATTCAAAATGCAGCCAATGGAGACCATTGATCAACTCAAGAACAGATTCACAATGATCACTTTGGAGATCGCAGCTCTCAAGAAAGATAAATACACACAGTGCGAACTCAACCTCAAAGTTATCCAATCTCTTCCAGCAAGCTGGCATGTGTACAGTGCCATGCACCGTGGCAGGTCGGACATCAGCAACCTGTCAACCGAGCAACTATTTGATCTACTCATCGGGAATGAGTTTGAAATGATCAGACTTCACGGGTCAGAACAAGCATCTTCAAGCAAGAAGACTGAACCCGAAAAGAAAGAAAAGGATGCTGCATTCAAAGCTGCATCAATTATAGAAGAAAAAGCAATCCCAAAGGACTTATGCTCCAAAATGGAGAAATTATTGAAAGACTATGCACTCATGGCTAGGAGAAATGAAAAGCTTGAAAAACGTTTCAACAAATTCCGTAAATATCACAAGGATTTTAAGAGAAATCAAACCACCTCTTCTTCCAACAAGAAAGGTGAAGGTATATCAAAACCCTCTAAATTCAATTATTCTAACACTTTGAATGTGGCAGACCAGATCACTATAAGTCAGACTGCCCAGACTTATCAAAGGCTGAACGCGAAGAGCTCCGCGCAAAAAGAGATCAAAAGCTTAAGGATCAGCGCAACGCCATGATCGCAGCTGAGGAATAGGCCAAAGCAATTGCCACATTATCAGACTCAACCTCCTCCGATGAAGATGATGATGAATTGGATGAGGAGGAATATCGCTTAGCTGACGAGGAACTTGAATATGAGGAATGCTTCATGGGAAAAGATCTCGATCTTGTTCAAAACAAGGTTGATACTGAAACCTCTTTTTCATATTCAGCTAACTCCGATCATGCAGGTATTGAAATACCAGAAATGCCAACATATGAAGAGTTTCAACAACAGCTTGATGACTACAAGAAGCTCTCGGAAATGTTCAAGCAAGTAGTCATAGAAGGATCCAAGCTGGAAGATGAAAACTTGAAACTCAAAACTGCCTTAAATGAAAGCTTCACTCCAAATGATGAAGCAAAAGAAAAGGAGATAAAAACCCTAAAAGTCCACATGGGTCAATCAGCTTTAAGGGAAGAACACCTTATAGAAATGCTCACTGAAAGGGATAATGAAATCAACAACTTGAATGGCAAACTGATGGATCTCTCAAAAGAGCATGAGAAGCTGTTGCAGAAAGAGCTCAAGCTTCAACAAGTCCTGATGAAAATGAACAAAAATTGTGAAAAGCTTGAAGCCCTGCAAGCTGCCCAGAGACCTGCTCAGATAAAGTTTGACATTGGATTCCATGGTCAAACCAGTGGAGCCAAAGAAAAGGAGAAGGTCTTGTTCGAGAAAGAAAAAGGATTGGCTGTAAGCAAAGCTCATCACACTCTACCAGACAAGTGGCTCAAACTGAAGAATCCAGCCCGGCAACCACAAGCAATCTTGGTGAAAGAGCATGGAAAGCTTGCTATCAAGAAGCAGCAGCTAAAGCCGTCAGTTGAACAGAAAAAGGTTGAGCTTCCTAGGAAACTGTATGGTCAACCTGCTTATCAAAAGGGAAGCCAACCTGCTCCAAGAAAAGTGCAAACTGCTAGCAGAAGAAAATGAGTCTCTCATCCAAGAACCATTCAAACTGCTCAATCACAACGAAACAATCACTATGAGCAGCGAGCAAATCGACAAACACTTGACAATGAAGGTTACTGGTACAATCATCATTGGTACCAATATCCTGAACTGTCAAGAAGGCTCTATCAATTTCCATATGGAAGTGGATTTGGAACTGATTGTTGCAGATGTGGATATATGGAGCAATGTTATCAACATGATCATTATCAACCTGCTCATTATCAACAGAAGTCTGCATATGAAACCTTCCACTCAATAAACGAACAATGGACCAAGCCACGAGTCAACAGAAGGAGTTTCCAAAAGAAGAAGCTTGGAAACCAAGCTGCTAAAACTCAACCTGCTAACAAAGCACCCAAATTCATGTGGGTTGCTAAAACTGTCTAAATTGCAGGATGGGAAAACTCAAAGGAGAAAGCGAGCAGCTCGCGGCGCGATCTGGATCATTGACAGTGGATGCACAAAGCATATGACCTGCGACAAAAGCTTGCTTACAAACTTCACTGAATGTGATGGACCTCTAGTTGCTTTTGGAGGAGACTCTAAAGGGAAAACAAGAGGTTACGGTAATTTAGTTGTTGGTAAAACAACAATATCTAATGTCACATATGTTGAAGGTTTAAATCATAATCTCTTTTCAGTAAGCCAGTTCTGCTCTACTGGAAAAAGAGTAAGAGTTTTCTGCTGACACATGTGCTATAAAGAACAAGGAAGGAGAAGAAATTCTTCTTACCGGTATCTTGCTGGATAACTTGTACATAATACAATGGTCAGATGAGAAAGAAACCTGTCTGGTCACCAAGTCTGCACCTGAAGTTAGCTGGCTATGGCACAAGAGACTGTGTCACTTAAACTTCAAAGCCATCAACAAGCTTGCTCGCAAGAAGCTCGCAGATGACCTTCCAGATCAAGTCTACTACAAAGATCATGTTTGTGAAGCCTGTCAAGCTGGAAAGCAGACCAAATCGTCATTCCCAAGCATTGTAGCTCACAACACAAGTAGAATCTTGGAATTACTCCACTTGGATCTATTCGGTCTAGTGACTCCTAGAAGCATTAATGGTAAAAAGTATACTCTCGTTATTGTTGATGATTACTCACGATATACTTGGGTTATTTTCTTACATAAAAAGAAGGAGACACTAGTGGAGCTACCTGCGCTGCTCACCAGACTGTCAAATATGAAAAATAAAAGTGTGATCTCAATCAGATCCGATCGTGGAATAGAATTTCTTAATCATATGATCGAGTCCTACTGTACTAGAAATGAAATCACACATCAAACTTCAGCAGCTCGCACACCTCAATAGAATGGTGTTGTTGAACGACGCAACAGGTCTCTAAAGGAAGCAGCTCGCACAATGCTGAATGAAACCAATCTTCCCAAGAAGTTCTGGGCGGAAGCTATCAACACAGCTTTCTACACTCAGAACAGATCAGTCATTCACAAACGACATGGAAAAACTCCATACGAGCTGTGGAAAAATAAGAAACCTCGATTTAAGTATCTTAAAACTTTTGGTTGCGTATGTTACATTCATAATAATGGGAAATCACAGTTAAAAACATTTGATAGCAAAGCAGATCCAGGAATATTTGTAGGATATTCAGAGATTAGCAAAGCCTTCAAAATTTTTAACAAGAAAACTCAGATTGTGGAAGTAACACCACATGTTGTTTTTGATGAATCTATCTGTGAGTACAGAGAGACTCAACCTGAAGAAAGTACAGGTGCAAATCAAGATCAAGCAGGCTCCAACACGCAGTTTCGAGATGAAATACTTATATGGAGTCCAACCGACTTGGAAGAAGAAGAAAGTCAGCCTGTACAAGATTCCAATCCGCACAATCCACCCATTCAGCAAGGGGGAACAAACCAAGGGGGAACCGAAGCTCCTCCAACCAGCTCCTCTTCAACTGATCCAGAAACTCCAAAAGAACCTGCAGTCAATACAACACTGTCAGTGGATCAGCTTGCTGAACAATTTGAACAGCTTGACCCCTTCACTCCTCAACCTCTACCTGAGTTTGAAGATCCCTCACCAGACCCTGAACCTATTCTTACAGAAGAAAAAATCTCTCGTCGAATGAGATGGGTCGATGCTCATCCTGAAGATCTCATTGTTGGGAACCCAAATGCAGGTGTGAAGACAAGAAGACAGATAGGTGAAAGCTGTCTATTAAGTTGTTATCTCTCCTACTCTGAACCCAAAACCGTTGAGGAAGCTCTCACTGACCACGACTGGGTTACAGCCGTGCAAGAGGAACTCAACGAGTTTAAAAGAAACGAAGTATGGTCACTAGTTGATCGTCCTACACATCAAGGAGTAATTGATGTAAAATGGGTGTTTAGGAACAAGAAAGATGAAAATGTTGAAGTAATCAGAAACAAGGCAAGATTAGTTGCCAAAGGTTACTGTCAACAAGAATGAATAGACTATGATGAGACCTACGCACCAGTGGCAAGACTAGAAGCAATTAGGTTGTTTCTAGCATATGCAGCTCATCAGAGGTTCAAAGTCTACCAAATGGACGTGAAGAGTGCCTTCCTCAATGGAATTCTTGGAGAAGAAGTGTACGTTGAATAGCCTCCAGGTTTCGAGGAAGCAGGTCCAGAGAAAGTTTACAAACTGCACAAAGCAGTATATGGTTTGAAACAAGCTCCCAGAGCTTGGTATGAAACCTTGTCTACATTCCTACTGCATTCCGGTTTTAAAAGAGGATCGGTCGATAGAACTTTATTTACTTTTAAGTACAAGGATGATATTCTTCTTGTGCAAATTTATGTTGATGACATTATCTTTGGATCTAGGTCAAAGTTTCTATGTGACAGGTTTGGAGAACTCATGAAGTATGAGTACAAAATGTCCATGATGGGGGATATGAACTTCTTCCTCGGCCTGCAGGTCAAGCAATCTGCGGATGGTATCTTCATTTGTCAATCCAAATATGCTAACGAGCTAGCAACCAAATTCGGTGTCCAAGATAGTAGACCACTGAAGATTCCAATGATTGCAAATGGAAAAATGGATCCAGATTCTGAAGGGAAACCTGCCAGCATGACTTTGTACAGGGGAATTATTGGTTATTTACTTTATCTTACTGCAAGTCGACCTGATATTTCTTTTGCAGTTGGAATATGTGCTCGATATCAAGCTAATCCAAAGGAATCTCATCTAGAAGCAGCCAAGAAAATTCTTAGATATGTCAAGGGAACTTCAAACTTCGGTTTATGGTACCCTTGTAATGATAATTTTGAACTAACTGGCTATGCAGATGCAGATTATGGAGGATGCAAACTGGATAGAAAATCCACATCAGGAACCTGTCAGTTTCTTGGAAGCAAATTGATCTCTTGGTTTTCAAAGAAGCAAACTTCAGTTGCTACTTCAACAACAGAAGCTGAGTATATGGCGACAGGAAGCTGTTGTGCACAGATTCTTTGGTTGAAACAACAACTCAAAGACTATGGAGTCACAATTCGAAGAGTTCCTATCTTTTGTGATAGCACAAGCGCTATAGCACTCACCGTGAATCCTGTCTACCACACCAGATGCAAGCATATTGATATAATGCATCACTTCTGTAATATCCCGCTTATTTATTAAGTTAATTAAGTAATTAATTTGCTTAAGTATTTAATTAAGCAGTATTAATTAAATATTAATGCGTGGATTGAGCCCGTTATGAGTTAAACGTTAATGCTCGATACGAGCCCATTGTGAGTTATAACTTGCGCCGCATTAGTCGGATTAAATCCGGAACTAAAAGTTAAGTGGGCCATTTATTACTATTAAGGATGAAAGGGGGCCTTATTTCCAAGTTTATTAGGGCCTAACCTATCTAGAATTATAAATCGAGCCATTAGAATTATTAACATATTCCTTTGAATCGAACTCGTTGAAGTTTGAATATAGTCGAGAATTTATTAGGGTAGAGCCCAACAAGAATCAAACGGGCTGAGCCGATTAGATAGTGTTACTGGGCCAAGCCCACCTGCAAAAAGATCAAAAAAGAAAAGAATTGGGCCAGCCCACATATTCCTCAAATCAAGGCCCAAGGGCCAACCAAAATCTGAAAACTCTCAGGTACTAGAATGAGGGAAGAAAAGCAATACTTAAATAAAATAAACTACATTCCTCCTCTGCTCCTTAATGAAGAATGAAAATACAAGAAATTTTAATAAAACAACAAATTAAAATACATTAATAAGAAGTAATGATTACATTGCTTGGGAAATGCAAGGAGAAGGCCTGCAACAGTCACCCTACTCCCTCTTTGTCTCCTTCTTCACACTATCTCTGCAGTCAATCCCTTGAAGAAACCACCACCATTCACAGCCATCCTTGTAATGATGAGTTTCAGCCCCTTCTCTTAAGGACAAAACCCTTTCCATCTCCTGCAACAAACACACACAAGCAAACATAATCAGAGTTAGAAAGCAAAGTAGCAAAGTAAGAATAGAGAGAGTGAGAGCAAGAAGGAAGTAGGAGAGAAGAGAGGAAGAAGGACTGTACCTGCTGCCGTTTCCAGCCTTCACTGCAGCCCTCAGTCACCTCCAAAACTTTCACCTTCACTCAAGGTAGTAATCCTCAGCACATACCACATAATCTCATTTGAAACAATTCTCACCAACACCATTTCCATGGGTTTTCAAGCTTGAACTCCCTGCACCAACTCTCACACTCAGAGGCAAGAAAACAAGGAGAGGGAGAGAGGAGCTGAAGTAGCAACCACTGCAGTCCCTCAAACCCTTTCAAACATCCAAAGCTTTCAGGTAACAACAAGGAACTCTCTTAAACCTAGGCTTGTTAAAACCAGAAAACTGCAGCCCTTATTTCTAACTAAAACCAACTAGCATGACTCTAGCTTCAATCTATTGCATGCAGCCAAGTGTAAGCCAAACCGCAGCTTTAGAATGAAAGCATGAAACGAATTCTGAAATTTCTTTCATTGAACAAAACCGCAGCTTGTTGTACTTTAGCACATATAAATCTTGTTAAGCATTAGCATATGTTCACCTCCCTAACATGAAACAATCTGTGGATGGTCGTAACGTATAGTTTTTCCCACACTTCAGTTTTGAATGAGAACATGAGCATTAAAGAACCCAACTTTCTATCGCAATTTCACATACTAACTCAAGCATAATCAGATTCAAGCTTCATATACTCATTCCAATAAGAATTCTAATTTTGGAAAACGGAGCTCATTGCAAAATCCTAGATCAAACCTTAAGTTCTAAACTCTGAAACACACCTAACACCTACCAGTACTTCTACTTCATAGAATTCTAGTAAAATAATTAAATCAAGAAAGAGGAGGGATCGATACCCGTTGAAGTCGAGAACAGCGGCGGCGGTTCTGGAGCCTCAACGGCAATCAGCCGCAATGGAGGGGCACCACAGCGAGCCCGACCGAGCTGCAGCAGCACCGACGTCTTCATCGTCGAAACCTGCAAGCAAGGAACAAAAGCAATAATAATAAACAAGATTAATAAAACCAAAACAATAATAAAATTTATGAACATATAAAGAAGAAGCAAGCAGCGCCGAAATCACAAGGAAAGGACGAATGTCCCCCAAATCACAAGGATTTGAGGATTTTAATGTTCGAGTGTATGGGAAACGGGCTCGTTGGCCGTGGGAGTTGCACCAACAAACACGGCGGTGCCGTCTCTACCACGCCACCGCCGGAATCGAGAGCAAGAGAGATAGAGAGATGAGGGACAAATGTCTCCTAACTCGTTGGGTTAGGATTTTGATCTTGGCGATCGAAGGGACGATACCGATAGCGGGAGTTGCGCCGGCGGAAGAGCAGCCACCGGACGCCGTCTCACCGCAAGCGATCGCAGGAGCAATAGACACGAGTTCGAGTAGCGTTTGAAGGCTCGAAGCCCAGAAACTGAAGCAACCATCGGGGACCTCTCACCGGAAATCGAAGATTCATGCCGGAAATCAGCGGCTAGAACAAAAAGAACGGACGCCCCAAAATCTAAAATTAGGGCTCCGGCATTTGGGGAAATCGCGGATGAAGGGAGAAGAAAAGAGAGACCGCCGGAGCACGGTGATTGACGACGCCGGCACCGCAGAAGAGAAGAGCCACATAAATCGCGCAGAAGAGAAGAGCCCTGATAGGACATGGCCTAGCTACTAGGCCCAAGCATCGAGCCCAATATAATTGGGCCTCGACAGTTAAGCTCGGCCAACGCAGCTCGGCCCAACTAAAGCCCCTATTCCCTATGTAGCTCGGCCCCGATCCACTTAAGCTCGGCCCAGTCAGCTTCATCCTACTTCAAAGAGACTTTTACACCAAGGCAACTCCTACATTGACTACAATTCAAGCTCTAAGAGATATAGAAGCTCGGTGTTTATCCAATAAAGGAGGAGATGAAGCCAAAGAGTCCTAATAGGAAAAGACTTATAATCCTAGTCGAATTCCGTATGTAAACACTTATAAATAGGGGTTTAGAGTAGGTTGAGAGGGGAGAACAATCTTGTAATCACTACTCATACAAGCAATAAAGATCTATACTCTTTCCGCCCGTGGACGTAGATCTATTCCGATAGATCGAACCACGTAAACCCCTTTGTGTTCCGTTTACTTTCGTGTTCATTAAATCCCGGTTCTCGTGCATTAATCTTCTTGCGAAAATAAGATCGATCACTGGCGCCGTCTGTGGGAAGCGAAAAAAATCTGTGAATCTCGATTAAATTCTGCAAGTTTGCTACAATCACGATGGCCGGAAAAACAACACGAGCTAAATCCGCAGCCGACGCTGCCGCTGCCGCTGCCAAGGAGAGGGAAGCCCAGCAGAAAACCCCTCAAGAATCCAACGAAGCCTCCAGCCAGTCGCCTAGCTCTAATCGCAGACGCCTTGGGAAGGAGCGTGCGCTAACTCCAGATGGCCATGTCGGAGACATCTTGGTGGATCAGTTTGGCAACCCACTCCACCCCAGCCGAGAAGGCCACAACAGTGGTCATGAAGAAGAGGAAGTCCCGAATCTCCAGCCGCATGAACTTGCGGATGCCGTGAAAGATTTCCTAGCATATAAAGGCCCAGAATTCCTCCAATTCGTCAACCAACTAAAAGCTGGGAAACGAGATGAAGAGCGTGGAGCCACACCCCATTCCCAGCAGCAACATAATTCCCAAAGCGTCCAAATCGTGGGAGCACGAGATGCCGCAATTCGTCAAAGGAGGTTCAATGCCGAACCCCGTGGAGATCAAAGACTTCCACCTCCGCGTAGCTCCACTCCACCTCGTCGTCGCACTATTTCGCCTCGGCGCGACAACAATTACCGAGAAGGGAGGTTTACTGTTTACAGTAAGATCTCTACTCCTTTCACCAACAGAATACTATACACTCCTCTCCCGGAGAAGTATCGAGTCCCTCCGATTAAGCTTACAACGGCTCGTGCGATCCGAGGAATTTCTTGTCCCAATATCAGTATAGCATGGTGAATCAAGGTCTCAGCGAGGATACCTACATGTGTAAGGTATTCCCCGAACTACTCGTGGACAATGCTCGCAGTTGGTTTGATAGCCTGCCTCCATGCAGTATCGGATCCTATGGCGACCTACTCGACGCTTTTGAACGCAGATTTTTCCAGAAGGCCGAGGCGAAAACTACTCCGGCACAACTTCTTTCCATACGGCAGAGACGAGGAGAGTCAATAAGCGACTTTATGACCAGGTTTAACGAGGAAAGCCTGAAAGTCGATCGCTTGACCGACGACGTTCTCATCTCCGCCTTCCAGAATGCCATCCAATCTGGCGCTCTTTATAGGGAGATTGTCAGAGAAGAGCCTCGCACATCAAAGCAACTGTGGAACATCGCGGATCGGTTCGCACGCGCAGATGAAGCAGACAGAAAGAAGCGCGAGGCTGATAAGCCTGAACCGTCAGACCGGAGGAAGGAAGAGCATAATGACCGAAGTTAAAGTCGCCGAAGTGCCTTAGATAGACTGTAACGAGGCCCAATTGAATCCCGACTTGGACCTCGGCAAACTCCGGAGAAGACCCAATTTACACCACTGACCAAGCCGAGGACGAAAATTTACGAGCTACATACCAACATGTTCGAAAAGCCTCAGCCAATGTCAAAATCAAAGGCAAACCGCCGATCCAGGGATAAGTACTGCCGATTCCATGAAGACTATGGCCATGATACAGAAGAGTGCTGGAACTTAGCCGAAGATATTGAGAACTTGGTGCGTGATGGTACGCTTAAAAGGTACCAAAATCGCAACCAGAATGAAGGCCGACCCCAGAACAACAAAAGAAAAAGACAAAATAGGGGGGGGAATAACTGCGGCCCCCAGGCCGACAAAAAGCCGAAGCGAGAGGATGGCGAAGACGAGGACCAGCCTCAGTATGATGGGGTAGTACAAGCTATTACTGGACTCCCACAGGGAGCTACGAAGTCGTCGTTAAAAGCCGAGGCTCGAAGTCCGCAACAAGGCGAACCTTCCCAAAAAAGGTTCAAGAAGGACGAAGTGGTTACTTTTTCGGACCGAGATCCAGTGCCACCTATCATGCCCCATCAGGATGCGATAGTGATCGAAGCCGGGGTGGCCAATAAGCTCGTACGACGAATTTTCGTCGATACCGGAGCCTCGGTCAGCATCCTCTTCAAGAGTTGCTTCGACCAGCTCGGAGTGGAGAGGACGTAGCTCGCACCAGCACCAGTCCCGCTAAAGAGCTTCGTCCAACAGGAGACGCAAACGGAGGGGGTCGTACAGCTACCCGTCACAGTGGGGATTCACCCTTTATCAACCACTAAGGTCATCAATTTCTTCGTTGTTAAAGCGGATTCTCCATATAATGTTATACTCGGAAGGGATTGGCTGGTGGGGGTCAAGGCGATCTGTTCGCCATACCACTTAACGATCAAAATCCCATCAAAAAACGGGGTGATCATAGTTCAAGGTGACCAAAAAAGGGCAAAAGAGTGCATGCAGATTGCACTTCGAGGTGCCGGGGCACCCCAACACTCTCAAGCATAGCAATTACAGTTACCCGAAGAGTTGAGGCAGGAGCAAGAATCCGCATTAGATGAGCCGGTGGAAAGCATAGTACTCTACGAAGGCGACCTATCTAAGGTCGTCAAAGTAGGCTTCGCAGGAGGTGCCGAACTCCACCGGCAGATCGTCCAACTTCTTCGGGAATACAGAGATGTTTTTGCCTGGACTCCCCTCGACATGACCGGAGTAACGCCCAGCATCATCACTCATAGGCTGAATATCAACCCCGAAGTGAAGCCGGTAAAACAGAAGCAACGAGTCTTCGCGGCAGAACGAAGTCAAGTCATTCATGACGAAGTGCAACAGCTTCAAAAAGCCGACATTTTGTTCGAGGTCAAATATCCGACGTGGATAGCCAACCCGGTCATGGTCAAAAAACAACAAGGAGGTTGGCGGATGTGCATTGACTATACCGACCTCAACAAATATTGTCCAAAGGACTGCTATCCCTTGCCCAACATAGACAAAAAAGTAGAAGCCCTAGTCGGTCACAAGGTCTTCAGTTTTCTAGATCTATATAAGGGGTATCACCAAGTACTGATGAGTGAAGAGGATGCGCCGAAGACAGCTTTCATCACAGACTTCGGCGTGTTTGCCTATAAGAAGATGCCATTTGGGCTTAAAAACGCGGGAGCAACCTATCAAAGGATGGTCGACAAGATATTCGAACAATACATTGGAAAGAGTGTTGAAGTCTATATTGATGACATCGTCGTTAAAAGCAGAGAACCAGCGACCTGTGTTAACGACCTGAAGGTTGTCTTTGACCTACTTCGGAAAGTAAATCTGAAGCTAAACCCTGAGAAATGTACTTTTATGGTATGATCAGGGAAGTTCCTGGGGTGCTGGATTTCGCAAGAAGGTTTAAAGGCAAACCCCTCTAAAGTTCGAGCCGTCCAAGAGATGAAGGTCCCGAAAACCATTCATGACGTGCATCAACTGACTGGCTGTTTGGCAGCGTTAAGTCGTTTTTTATCTAAGGCCGCCGAAAAGCAGCTCCCTTTCTTCAAAATTCTCAAGAAGGCACCCGACTTCGAATGGAAGGACGAGCACAAAGTGGCGTTTGAAGAGCTGAAGAAATACCTGGCCAGACTCCTAACTTTGTCCGTTCCGAAAGATAGAGAGGTCCTCTCCCTATACCTCGCAGCCTCGGATGAAGCTATAAGTGCTGTACTAGTTCGGGAGGAAGGACGACGACAACTTCCTATTTATTTCATTAGCCGAGCCCTGAAAGGACCAGGAGACGAGGTACCAACTGTTGGAAAAAGTCACCCTTGCACTAGTGAATGCCGCTAGAAGGTTGAGACCGTATTTCCATGCACACACCATATGAGTTCTAACCGACCTGCCACTTCGCCAAGTCCTGACAAAACCTGAAGCATCGGGTATAATTGCAAAGTGGGCTGTCGAACTCGGCGAGCACGACATAAATTTCGGCAGGCGATAAAGGGACAAGCCCTAGCAGATTTCCTGGTAGAGGCTAAGTTCTCCGAAGCACCAAAACAGGACGAACTCCCGCAAAACAAAGTTGAAGCCGAGCATCCTAAGGAGCCCCCACACGACTGCTGGAAAGTTTACGTAGATGGCGCTTCAGGTCGTACAGGCAGTGGAGCGGGAGTCATGCTAATTAGTCCGGATGGAAAGGAGACAGCATATGCACTTCGGTTTAGCTTCCCAACGACGAATAATGAAGTCGAGTACGAAGCGTTAATTGCTGGACTTCGCCTAGCTCATTCTTTGCATATCCGAGCGGTTCAAGTTCATAGTGACTCCCAAGTCATAGTGAGCCACATGCTAGGCAGATACGAGGCAAAAGGAGAAAGAATGAAGAAGTATTTGCAAAAAGTAAAAAGTCTGCAAGAAGGCTTTGAATACTTTGAGCTGCGGCGTATTCCGAGAGGGGAAAATAACCGAGCTGACGCCTTAAGCAAACTGCCATCATCTTCGACAAATCCACCTGTAGAAGAAGTCACGCTTCGAAGCATTGAAGAAGCCGAACTGAACCTCGTACAGGAAGATGAACCAAACTGGATGACTCCCTACAGAGCCTACTTAGAGGAGGGAGAACTTCCCCGCGACAAGCTCGAAGCAAGGAAACTACTAAGCAAAATCCCGAAGTATACCTTAGAGCAAGGAGTGCTATATCGAAGGTCGTATCTCCAACCCCTTTTAAGATGCGCCGGGCCAAATGAGGCAAATTATGCACTAAGAGAAGTGCACGAAGGAGCGTGCGGAAGTCACATCGGAGCTCGAGCGCTAGCAAAAAAGGTTATGAGGTGGGGATACTATTGGCCTACAATGTCTCAAGATGCAGTCGACATTGTCAAAAAATGTCCGAAGTACCAGATCCATGCGACGGTGCCGAGGTTACCTCAAACCGACTTCGTAGGCATGCAAAGCCCCTGGCCGTTCGTGCAATGGGGAATAGACATCGTCAGACCGTTTGACAAAGCTCCTGGACAGCTTCAGTTCCTCATCGTAGCCATCGACTACTTTACGAAGTGGGTCGAGGCCGAGCCCGTGGCTAAAATCACGAGCAAGAATGCCCTCAACTTCGTCTGGAAGAATATAGTCTGCCGCTTCGGTGTACCTCGCATTCTAGTATCGGATAACGGGACACAGTTCACAGACAGAACATTTAAGGAATGGTGTGAAGGTCTCCACATTCAGCAAAAATTCACTTCGGTAGGTCACCCTCAAGCGAACGGCCAGACTGAAGTGACGAACAGAACGATTGTCAAGGGACTCAAAACCCGCCTCGATAAAGCCAAAGGGGATTGGGCAGCAAATTTACCCCAAGTCCTATGGTCGTACCGAATGACTCCCAGGACCTCGAACGGTGAAACACCTTACAGTTTGGTGTACGGAACCGAAGCAGTGATCCCGGTAGAGATGGACTTGCCGAGCCATCGCACGCTCAACTTCTCCGCCGAAGCCAATGAAGAAGGACTTCGGATTGGACTAGACCTGCTGGAGGAGAAGCGAGACTTAGCCTACATTAGGGAAGCAAAGTACAAGCAACAAGTAGCTCGGTATTATAACCGAAGAGTGAATTATCAGCAATTCCAAGTAGGCGACCTCGTACTTCGAAATAACGAGGTCAGTAAGGCAGAAAGGCTTGGCAAATTGGAAGCCACATGGGAAGGACCTTATCGAGTTGAAGAAGTCCTCGGCAAAGGGTCATACAGGCTCGCCCAGTTATCCGGTGAGCCAATACCCCGAACATGGCATATTTCTCATTTAAAGAGGTATTTTGCATAGGTGGAAAGGATTAAATTTGGAGTTGTTTAGTTCATGTAGGTCCTGAGTCAGGTCGTCCTGATATTCTATCTTTAATTTTGTTTTTTTATTTTTTTATTATTTTTTATTATTTTTATTTTTTTATTATTATCAATAAAGTTCACTTTTTCTTTAAACTTCGGTCTTGCATATTTCATTCTGCATGTCTCCTTTCCACTAATGTAAAGTATCTCGCCTTCGTTCTTAAAACCCTGACGAGGGTAAGTCAATATCCGTCACGGATAAAACTAAACGCGCGTAAGGGGACCACCCCTATCGATAAATTTGACAAACAAGGAACTATAAAACCCTTACCTTGTCTTTTGACGTGAACGGGTTTATCACAGGCCGAAACCTCGTCCTCTGACGAGGTGAGCCGAACAAAGGCCGAAACCTCGTCATCTGACGAGGTGAGCCGACCGAATAAAGGCCGAAACCTCGTCATCTGACGAAGCGAGCCGAACGAAGGCCGAAACCTCATCATCTGACGAGGTGAGCCGACCGAACAAAGGCCGAAACCTCGTCATCTGACGAGGTGAGCCGAACAAAGGCCGAAACCTCGTCAGATGACGAGGTGAGCCGACCGAACAAAGGCCGAAACCTCGTCATCTGACAAGGTGAGCCGAACAAAGGCCGAAACCTCATCAGATGACGAGGTGAGCCGACCGAACAAAGGCCGAAACCTCGTCATCTGACGAGGTGAGCCGAACAAAGACCGAAACCTCATCCTCGTTTCGAGGTAGTTGAATAAAGGCCAACACCTCATCATAAAGGACCGAATTACGTCTAAGGATGAGGTGGGTCGAACTTCATTTCCCATGAAGTAAGCTGTATAAAAGCCCAAACTTTATTATTTAATAAAAGGGGCCATGATATAAAACACAATTTCATTACTCCATATAAGGAATGATTACAGTTACAAGGACGACTATATCAAGGAGGTGCCGCTGAGCTCGAAGGTTTGCTACAATTGAACCATCTATCGGCAAAATTCTGCCTAGGCGGAGGTGAAGGCAAACCCATAATATAATCAATAGGAGCAATACCTCGGCCTCTAAGCGCAGAGAAGCCACGACCTCGGCCTCGTGCTGCAGGGTTCCGATTTGGGTTACCTGACACAGAACCTCGAGCTCGACCTCGCCCTACTGATACTCTGACACCTGGATTTCGAGCCGGGATTCGAGTTTGCTCGCATGGACCCTCCAAAAAAGCCCTAGAAGCTGCATCTAGTGTTCCCGAATTGCCCGAACTTGAAGAGCTCGTATCAGGAGTTAAATATTGCAGCAGTTTATGCCGACGAGCTTTTACAGTATCATACGAATTGATGGCTTTGACTAGCTCGTCAACTAATCCCAGATACTCCCAAGAGTCCTCGCCATGATCGTGCTTGAAACGCGGAAGCCACTCTCTTTTTTGGTCAACTTCAACCAAGACCTCAGTGATGGTCGGCTTCCCGCTACGGCGGATCATGGTTTCGTATTCCTGAAGCTCTTCTACGATCCGCTTGACTTTTACCCTTAGCCTGTTGTGCTTCTCATTAAGTTCGATCAGTTGAGCTTGTAATCCATCCGATTGAATTTGAGCAGCCTGCCGTTTTACTTCGGCCTCATTCTCGATATGGCCTACCTTGCTTTTCCAGTGCAAAACCTCAACCTTCGCTGCATCAAGTTGATGTTGAAGTCGAGATATTTTTTCCAGACAAGACGATAAGTTGCCACAGGTCGGAGAAGACTACAAAAAAATGGAAACAAATTTCTAATAAGAAATCAAAATTTCATTCCTTCGGCAAAATGTGCTATCCTATTGATGACGAGGTACATATTATAAAAAATAAATAAATGAGGAGGCGATCAACTGACCTCCTCCTCGTTTCGAGGTACATCTCCTATCACTTCAGCCTCTCTACCAGAATCGCCACCAGCTGTGCTCTCGGCCTCGGTTCTTTTCTGAGCCACATTTAGCTCGGCAATAATCACATTCATTTCTGGATCACGATCCACCGAGCTGTCCCGAATCAGTTCGGCAGTAAGCAGGTTGGTAGAGGCTGCCAAGCTCTCAAGAAGAGGAATCTCTTTCAGCTTCTTCAGTACAATCTCTGCAAAGGCTCTGTTGAGATCCTCCACGGACACCTCCTTGTGCCCGTACTTCGCCTTATCTAGGTCCGGGAAGTCAGCGGCGATGGCCTCTACAGCATCAGAGACACTTTGAGTGGTCAGCACCTCGGCCACGTCACCGCAGAGACCCGAGAAGAATTTGGACAGGAAGAGCCTTTCAGTATACGCTCGAAGAAGTGCCCCTTGACGAGCCACAGCCTCGGCCTCGGCCGCAGCCAATTTAGCCTTCAGCGAGGCTACCTCCTTCCGAGCCACATCAGCATCGGCAGTAGCTTCACCTTCCTTCCTTTTGGCCTCCTGGGCCTCCAGCCTGACAGCAGCAAGCTCTCCAGTTAAACTTGCCTTCTCTTCTTCCAGTCGACGACAAATTTGGTTTGTCTCGTTGAACTTCGAGACCCCATCGTTTACAACATTGGTAAGGGTAGACGCACTTTTCACCAACCCGTCCACCCAATTTTGGAAAGTCGCTGAGACCAGATCAGCATCCTGTCAATTCCTAAGGAGATCAACCCCGAGATAATATACATCCTTTTCAACTTGATACATAAAAGGATGAACTTCTTACCTCAGGATAGACCCGGCGCTGCTTTTCCAGCTCCACCACTGGGCAAGCCATACTAAGTGAGGGCTGGCCCACAGTCAGAGTCAGGACGTCCTTTGCTGAAACCTTTTTGCTCAGTTTCGGCACTTTCGTCCGATGAACTAACGAGTCCGGAGAAGGCGACCTCAGTAGGGACAACTCCGGTACGCTGGCAGTTCGTTCACTTGCAGTTCATTCCGAGGACGCCTCGGAACCCACTTTTTCTGAAAACACGGCATCCTCGGATCTCAGCCTCTTCTTCTCTTTCACCAGTTTCACCACTACAACCAAAGTACAAAAGACATTACGCGTCATAGAACATATATTTTGCAAGCTGTAAAAAGAGACGGACGAAAACCTCACCCTCCTCGGGATACGAGGTATTCTTATTAAACGGGCTCAGCCCGGCCGACACCAGCTCGGCTTCGGTGTAATCCCGTAATAGTGTACCTAGCTGATCTAACCTAGCCACGGCATCAACCAGGTCTACGTTGGGATTCTGACTCTCTGGCTTACTACCTTTCTCTCGCTACATGAGGTGGGGGACCTCGGCAGAATGACAAAAAAAGAACTTATTCTGCCAGTTTGTAAGTTTCGATTTCGTTACTAAACGAAACGAATCCTTACGAACCGGTGTCAGATAGAACCACCCCGTCTCGCCCAACTTAAAAAAGAACAAACTCAGTATCAGGTCTACTGAAACTGGTATACCCATTCTAGAAGCTTCTACAGCTAATCCTACGAGCTGTTTGAATGAGTTCGGTGCAATTTGACCCATTGCAATACCTAGTCTACGGAGTAAAGCCCCGAAAATAGGAAACAGAGGAAACCGAAGACCGTGCTTCAAACTGTCTTCATATACGGTAAAAAAGCCGTCCGGGGGAGAACAGGCTCTATCTCCCGGACCGGGGGCAACTAGTAAAACGGAGGACGGAAATTGATAATTTCTACAAATACTTATAATATTTTCGGCGCTAAGAGATGACATATAATCTTGGACTTTTCCCTTAGTCACCGGCGCAAAGCGACAACACTCAACTTCCCTAAATGACAAAGCTTCTACAGTAAAAGTGTTTATTTTTACAGTAGAAGGAAAAGATTGCATTGGGTGCGACGATGACCCACCAACGGCTTCATCGTCGTTATCTCTACCGCTGGAAAAAGGAGAGGAAGAAGGATCCATAACTTACTTGTGAAAATTATCGGCGGAATGACTCCTAACAGTGATTTGATGGCACAAACGTGCGGCGAATCTAGCAACGGCAGATGGGAGACGGCGGCTCTTTTTCAGAATGCAAATTAGGGCGAAATGGGGAAGAAGGCGTACAGTGGAAGTTTTATTCAAAAACTTCCGCCCCATTCAACTCCCACCATAACAGCGCGACACGTGTCCCACTAACTCGGGACTCCAACCGTTGCTCCGTGCTCGGCTTCGCTCTTCAACTTGAGATCGTCCTCGTCTTACCGAGGTTACATACAGTTCGGCCTCGTCGAATTGGGAATTTTTGAAGGAGTAATCCGAAATTACGCTTCACCTCGTTCTGACGGGGTGGTATGCATTTCGCCTTCGTTGAATTTCTAATTTCAACGAGGCAATGCACTTTCTCAACTCCTATTTCAACCTATCTACTCTGCGTCCCACCCTCACTTCTACATCTTGTGGGGGGGGGGATGTGATAGGACATGGCCTAGCTACTAGGCCCAAGCATCGAGCCCAATATAATTGGGCCTCGACAGTTAAGCTCGGCCAACGCAGCTCGGCCCAACTAAAGCCCCTATTCCCTATGTAGCTCGGCCCCGATCCACTTAAGCTCGGCCCAGTCAGCTTCATCCTACTTCAAAGAGACTTTTACACCAAGGCAACTCCTACATTGACTACAATTCAAGCTCTAAGAGATATAGAAGCTCGGTGTTTATCCAATAAAGGAGGAGATGAAGCCAAAGAGTCCTAATAGGAAAAGACTTATAATCCTAGTCGAATTCCGTATGTAAACACTTATAAATAGGGGTTTAGGGTAGGTTGAGAGGGGAGAACAATCTTGTAATCACTACTCATACAAGCAATAAAGATCTATACTCTTTCCGCCCGTGGACGTAGATCTATTCCGATAGATCGAACCACGTAAACCCCTTTGTGTTCCGTTTACTTTCGTGTTCGTTAAATCCTGGTTCTCGTGCATTAATCTTCTTGCGAAAATAAGATCGATCAAGCCCCAGAAATCACGCAGAAGAGAAGAGACGAGAATCGCGATTCAGCAAGAGGAAGAGTTCTGCGTGAATGAGGAAGAGAAGTGGGGGTCAAAGGTTTGTTGACCCGGGCCGGGTCCGGGTCGATTACGGGCCGGGCTGGATCGGGGCAATTAAGAATATGGACCGAATGTGGGCTGAAGAAGAAGCGGGCCAAAGCTCAATATATGGTGGGCCTATTATTAGTTTAAGTATGGACTGATTGGTTATTTCTCTTTGGACCAAAGATGATTGAGCCAAATTTATTAATTAATTCCTAACCCAATACTTAACTAATTAGAACAAGATAATTATTTAGTTAGTTAAATAAAGAAAAAAAAATCTACCAATAATTAAATTACAAGTTTTAAGTTAAGATTACTCACTCGAGTAATTAATTAAACTTTATAATTTAACCAAGAGTTAGATTATTATTTCCAAGTCAGTTGATCAAGATAATCAATTATAGCCAAGAATTGAGAAACCTCAATTAATTAAGAAGAACTTTAATAAAATAATTATTAAGAAAAATTCTTAATAATTTAAATAACAATAGTAACAATTCAATTAAGTCGATTAGCGAATCAAAAATCTCATTTCGATTCTATTAATTAAGGTCAAGCACAAGAAGGCCGTAGCGGCGGAGGCACCTCAGCTGAGTGAAAAAGAGAAGACAAGCTGTCGAGTGTCGAGGTGGGCTTTCTTAAAATAAAATAAGTTTTATTAGCTGATGTTAGCTCTTTTAAAGAATTGTCATGCCATAAAGTTTTCTAGTTTTATGTATGATGCCTATCTGTGTTTGGCTCTGCCAAAAGTTTATAAGAATCGAATTCGGGTCCTTGCAAGGTAGCGATCTTGCTTGGGCTAGTGCGCACAAAGCGGCAGACCACCTTAGCGAGAGTGTGTCTGTCTGGCCTCCGCGGAAGGTGTACAACTTCCCGGATGCAAGTTTAGTTTGGATATGGCTGATTACTAAAGAACATAGACTGCAGTCTCTTTTAAGTACACATAGGCCTTTTTCACAAAAATCCTATGTGATACTCTTGCATGGCTGACAATTAAAGAAAATGTTTTGGCAACGTGTCCACTGGGTACCTAGAGTACTCAGCCCTGTACATATTTCCCATGCGCAGGTTGAGCGAATTGGAGTGAAGTGGCCGGTGGAGCTTTTGTCGAATCTACGAAGTCGAAGTCTCTTGGTGGTGCATGTCTTCATACATGCATCCGTTTCCGCTGTGCTCACTTGAATGTTAATTCGATTTGGTTGTAATTTGATGACATCATCATTGCACTTTGTACAATTTGTTGGTTTCTAAACTCCTTTCGAGTCGAGTTATAAATTCTCCTTTTTGTCATTTATTTCCTGATCTTCGTATTATTTTCTTAAGTCACGAATTACCGAGCTAAGCTATTAATTAGCAAAGCGCGGTCGTGACAACTTCATAAGAGATCATGTGGAAAAATAAGATATAACAGTTGAGAAAATCCATACTGACATCCAAAGAGCTGATATTCTAACGAAACCTCTCATGGAAGAGAGATTCAAAATGCTGTGTGGAAAGCTTGGAATGCTCAGAATGGATACACAGCCTAAGTCAGAAAATGGAAGCAGTTCGCTAGAACAGGTCAGCCAAGAGAAGACTGACTTGGAAACTGCAGCTCAAAAGAAGTAGTTCGGTGACACGCAGCTTGAGGCCACAAACTGCGTTGAAAGTTAAAAATTACTGGTCAACCTTTAAGGGGGAACTAGAGATATCGTATCAATCTCCATTTAATTCTTAGTAGAATTCATTATTTCCTCTCCTTACTTATCCTTTCAAAAATCTTTTTCAAATCTTTTTACTGTTAAGTATTTGAATTTTTTTTTACGAAAATCAAGGGATTTATGTCAATCTAAGAAGGAAAAAGAAGAGAGAAGAAGCGCGTGAAACTCACCTTCTCTGAATCACCTTTCTCACGCGCCTCCTAGCCATTGATATTTATTAATAAAATCTTAACCGTTGGAGAAAACTCTATAAATAGAGAGAAATTCTTGAACTCCTTAAGCGTTTCTTGAAATCCTCTGAAATCAAGTTTCAAAACTTCTTTCGCTTCTCTTCAAAAATCACAAATTTGTAATCATTCCTTACTCTCTGCAAAATGTCTACAGATTCACTAAGTGCTCAAGTAAAGAAAGCAACCCCTCTCATCTTCTTTGAGAAAGTTGCTGTGCTAGACAAGTATGGATACAGAGGCCTGGATCCGATGATTGAAGCTATCACCCAATGTGATGGTTTCTTCAATATCATCACTCAACATCCGCGAGTGACGCTACCGATGAATGTTGCTTATTTGCTGTGTTCTTTGGAATCAATGGCCGGAGACCCCGCAACGACAACTTTTCTAGTCAACGATGAAGAAGAACAGCTTCATCTTCTTCCACTCGTCCTTCAGACCTACAGATTGACGGATGCAGGGGCTATCACGACAATTGATGATGTGCCCATGGATGCTGTCAACGACGTGTATCAGCAAGCTCTGTTCGAGCCCAAGAAGGTTTACGATCAGAAAACCTTCAACCGCCACGACTTGAAGTCTGAGTACAGATTCCTCTTCGAGTTCGTCCACAACGTGTTCTTTTCGTATCTAGGCTCGAATGAAGCTGTCACTCTGTTGAAATTCAAATTGCTGACTGCTGTGGTGAAGCAGTTAGATGTTAATTGGGTCAGGGTGCTAGTCAACCTGTTCATCAAAGAGGCCGCAGAGCGACCTGCCAGAATCAAGGCCAACATTCAGCTTCGTCATGGCATCAAGCTCTCCATCATTCTGCAGAGAACACTTACAAATCGTATGTGGCCTGTCTGCACCGGATTTCCTGAGGACAAGCTGGTTCCTCACACCTGCAACCAGTTGATCATGATACTTGGCATTCTGCCACACAAGATCAACAAAGCAAAAGGTGCAGCCAAGCGTTTGCTCACAGAGATGCTCGATTCAAAGGAAGATGAAGATAAAAGTGAAGATGGCAGTGAGAATGAAGAAAAAGACGGTGACGATGCTGAGAAAGTCAGAAAAGGGAAAAAGAAGATGACGGATCCGCCGTCTGCGCCCTCACAAAAGTGCACCACTCGATCTGCAGTAGCGACCTTCGTGGAGGCAGACCCCAAACCTGCTAGCCCAACGCAACCTACCCCTCCACAGGTTGATGTGGAACCTGCCGGTGTCAAGTCCACTCCAGGCTCTCCGTCCAAAGCTCAGGACCAAGCCCCAGCCTTCGCAGCTCCAGACTCCGTAGCTCTTGGCTCCTCGTCCGTAGCTCCTCCATTCAACAACTCAAGTGTAGTTGACAAGATGTTATCCTTCTTCAACGCAGAATTCCTTAAAATGTCTCGTAAGGTTAACATGTTGGAACTGGAAAACAAGATGTATGTTGATGAAAAGGTTGCAGCTTTACAAGCTGAGAATGCCAAGCTGTGGGAGTTCATGGTGAAAAGGATGCACATGGGCAGTTCGTGGTGGACAAAGGACAGTCCATCTAGGTGGAAACTGCAAGATCAGAAACTGTGGATAAGTCATAGTTTGCATAGGGAAGTGTCATGGACGACCTGTATCAGTCTCCATGTTTTTGAATTATGTTCTAAATATGTCAATGATATGCCTTAATATTTCAAATGTTTAAATTTCAATGACATATCTCTTGCTTCACTTGATCAATTTATGCCTTATCAATCATTTTCATTTATTGAAGCATGTGTTTTGTTATTTATTGAAATCATTGTTAAAGATATTCTGACACATTACTTAACATTCGCACTTCACTTTCCATGTATATCAAAAAGATGCATGCACAAGTGTCCAATCGCATTAAATGCGAGGCGACGGTTGAGTGTAAGACTTGTGCGAGTGGGCATCATAGCCACCCCACGCGCTCCACACATCACGGATTTCTAGGGTTTTAATCCCATCCGCTGAACGGTTGAGATGCCTTCATCTCAACCGCTCATTCTCTCTTTTATATATGCTCAACTGTGCATCGTCTTCTTCATTTTGAATTTCCAACTACTTCCGCCATTGTTCTGCAACTCATATCTCTCAATCTCTCGTGTTTTTCAGTTCTCAAACACTCTCTAGCAATGGCAGCCGAATCCTCCTCTCACAATGTCCATCAATCAACCGGTACAAGCATGCAACAAAATCTTCCAACAACTACCGAAGAAAAGATTCAATTTATTCAAGAGTACATTCTCACAGAGCCCTCTGCAAATTTCTCTACCTACGGCTACGCCGGTCTCGACGAGATGTATGCCTCCATCAAAGCTGCGGAAGGGTTCTACAAAATCATCACTCACGAGCCCAAATTTTGGCTTCCGCAACAAGTAGCCATGTTCATTCTCTCATATTTTTGCACGGATGGTGTTGACTCTGCCGCCTTCCATCTTTCGATGCCCAACCAGCCCGACGAGCCTATTCTCATTCTGCCGCTCATCTCTCGAACCTACAAAATCGCAGATTCGGGAACCGTAGAAATTCTGTATCACAAGACCTCAGGTCTCATGTTGGAGGTTTCTGATACAGATCTGGAAACTATGTATCAGAAAGCTCTGATGCAACCTGCAGAGAAATACGATGGAAAGAGGTTCTCGCGACCTCTGCTGCGACCTGCATACAGAGTTCTCTTCGACTTTGTACACAAGGTCTTTCTTGGTTACTCTGGTAACCACGACGCAGTTACTCTAGCAAAATTCAGAGTGATGACTGCAATCGTACAGGGCCTGGACGTGAACTGGGTCAGATTTCTTCTCGAGCTTATAAATGAAGAGATCAAGCAACTCTCGATCACGTTCGAAGGTGATGAGCTGACTGAATTTTGAGTCGCCCAGAACCTGCGACTGGGAACCAAGATCTGCTTCCTGATTCAAGGTCTCCACCCCAACCTCCACTGGAGTGGAATGATGCCATTCATCAAAGAAAAGGTCCCCAAGGACCAGAAGCAGCTAGAACTCATCATTGGCGTCGACAACACAGTTTTCGCCAAGTATGACGACTCCGTCAAACCCTATCTGTATGAGATGGGAAGGTCCAACCCAGCCTGGGTACCTCCAGTTCAGAGAGAGAACAAGAAGAAGAGGCTGCACGCCCCCGGAAAACCGCTTGACAGACCTTCCAAGTCTGTGAGAATCAAATCTCCAACTCCTATCTCGCGCAGGTTGCATACGGAGTTTGCTGAGATTGAAGTGCAGCACCGTCCCGCCCTACTCATTGAAGGCATCTCTGAACCAACAGATTCCACTGCTCTTGCAGCTCCCAACGCACAGATTGCAATTCCTATTCCATTAGTCCGTGATATCTTCCAGGCTACAGCTCTGGAGACAGTTTTCGAGGAAGAACCCTCTCATCAGCAATCCGGTGAAACCTCTTATCATCCCAGCTCTTCACCAGAACTCGACATCCAACTTATTCTTTTATCCGACGATGATGATGTCGAAGAAGATCCGGTGAAAACTGCAGCTACCATGCTGGTCAACACCATCGAGATAACTGCTGAGAAGACAGTTTCCGAGTCTTTTCCCGGAATCGATCTCACACTAGAGACCAGGCAGATGGTGTGTAGGCTGCGTACTTTGCTCGATGGGGAGGACAAATCATACTGTGACTTGAAGTCCATTTTCCTGATCCACTCCATCGAAGAACTCGAGATTGAAGAGCACAACCTGGGAAGTATTTTGGCTATGCTTCCATTCCTGAAGCTCGCGAGTACTTCAAACAGTTCGTACTGTCAAGGATGAAGAGAGAGGCCAAGGTTCTCAATATTGATTTGAAACCTTTTTACACTCATGATCGCAACTCTTATAATTTCAGGTATCGGAGGACGAAGAATTCAGTCCTATTCCCTCTCCCACTCAGAACAGCGAGGACACAGAGTCCGATCACGACCGTACTATCACCGATTCTGTTGCAACCGCTAGCATTCCTCTCCCTGCCGTGCAAGATGACTTGAAGAAATTCATCTCTGAGGAGGTTGCCAAGGTGAAGGCAACAGAGGTAGAAGAGCACCAGAAGATTGCCAATCAAATAGAAGCAATGGACAAAGCTGCATCTGCCATGCTGGCAAATATCAAGGAGGAGATGCCAAAAGTCATTAAGGAAACTGTGGCAAGCCAGTTCAAAACCTTCATCTCCACCCGACTCAAAGCTGCAACGGACGAGCTGCTTCCCACCCAGCTGTCTGAATTATAGGTTGCCTCCAAATCTTCCATTTCGAACCTGCAATACGAGCTTGAACAGCTCACCACTCTTGTCCACGAGTTTACTGCGAAGCTTACTCAGACAACCTCCTAGCTCACTAAAGAAAGAGGAGGAGATGCAGGGGAACATCAGCTCCCTGCTGCAGTTCAAAGAAAAGATAGAAACAGATATGCCCTTGATCTCTCAAGAACAATCCTCTCTGAACACCCTTCTTCAAAATCTCATCGATGATAATGCCGAAAAGGGGGAAGGAAAAGGTAAGAAGACACAGGTTACAGGAAAAGGTAAGAAGGCACAGGCTGCTCAACCTCCTCAAGGTCGCTCTTCCCAACCTGTGATGCCAACTGCAGCTGCTCAACCTGTATCAACTGCCCCCCAACCTGCTACTGCCAAGCAGCTGTCTGCTCAAGAGAAAGCTTCGGCTGAATCCAACCTCATCCGGCTCATGGCAGAAGCTGGATACACTGCTGAAGACTGCGCAGATGAAGGCAAGCAGAAGCTGTTTTTGGCTGAGCTGAAGAAACAAAGGGCAAAAGACAAAGCTCGCGTCGCAAGCTTCAGAGGCCTTGAAAGCTGCAAGGAACAAGCTGACAAAAGAGAGCCAACTGATTGGCTACCAGTGGAAGATCAGCCTCTGTGGGACGAGTTCCTTAACCAGTTCATCTTGCACCACTACTGGTTGCAAATCGATGCTCGTTATACTGGTGATACCAAAACAGCCTTTCACAACTGGCTGCAGACTTTCCCAGATCGCGAATTCATCAAAAGAGTCAGGGCGAAAGCTGCAAAGGAGAAGGTCACGCTCAATCCGCCTAAGATAGAGACCTTCCAACCTCCCACTATCTGCGGCACTAACACTCCATACATCAACAAAATTAATACAGTCATTAGAAGTGTTGCAGCTCAGTATGGCTGCAAAATCACAAACTGTGACGAGTACAGGTCAATTCGAGACAACATATATGCAGCCATGGGAACTGTAAGCAAGGAAAAGATAGCTGAAGAAAGGTTCAAGACTGTGAGGAAGTAACCTGATCGTTTTCATTTACTTGATGTATCAACTCTCTGTAATCTGTGCATATCAATTCAGTTGATACTATAAATGAAAAATAATCATCTTTTGATTCCTGATGACAATCTCTCTTTGTCCAGGCCTTCGCATGTTATGCTTTAAACTCTAACATTTTCTGCTATGCAGTTGGCTGGACATCAAACCTTTCAACTCTTCTAAACCAAAATGTAAAGTGTGGGTTTCGGCATTATCAAAAAGGGGGAAATTGTTGGGAACCCTTTGAAACTGAGTTTTGATAATGCTATTAGAAACCACACTTAGATATAGGTTTTAAGTGGAACAGGCTGGTCTCCGTGTTTGGATCAGTCAAGCTTTACTCGGACATGTTGCTCATGTAAAGGTCAAGGTTGGAAGTGCAACCTGGTACCTAAACCACCCAATCTGTCATACTGTTCCATTAAGTAAATTGTCTATGTAACCTGCTCTTACCATGCCAGAAGATCTCACACGAAGGTTACAAAGGGACTGAAGACAGTTCGAGGTATAGGAAGCTCGACCTGTGAAGACCAACCTGAGCTGTGGTTGAGAAACCTGTTCTCACCCAACTACAAGAATTGTGTCAGTGTACGGTACTGCAAATCCTGACACACTTCCAACGGCTCTATTTCAAATGCTTCTCTATAAATACCTCAACTCATTCCAGATTGAAGTACGGGAAACTCAATATACAAGCCGAAACGCTGCAGAAATCTCAAGCTGAAATTCATTCAATCAACACTCGAAATTACTAGAGCTTTCCCAAGTGTTGATCTTTGTAGATTTCTGATCTCTCTGGAAACTGTCTTACTAGAACACATCACACACACTCTCACTACCATCAAAATTGAAAAACTAGTGCAGTTGATTGAGTTGTATTCTTTACGACGATAGCTATTCACAGCTTTCTAGTTTGGATAGTAGCACTAGTCATTTAGTGTTAGTAAGATTGCATGAAAAGTTTGTATGTAAGTAAGAAGAGACACGACTCAAGAATCGAGCTAGATTCAGTATAAGAGAAAGACTTGAATTTGGACTGGACCTCCACCAGTGTTAAAAGGAGCGAAAAATCTCAAGTTAAGGGATTACAGATTCGACGGAATCTGGCGTGGACGTAGGAGCTGTTTACTCCGAACCACGATAAAAGCTCCTAGTGTCTCTCTTGTTATTTACTTTTTCATTTACACAGTTTGCATGTTCACAACCTGCACCACTGTAACCTGTCTTGCATGAACACTTGTCTGAACTAAAGTTTTCTTTGAAAACTGTTTTGAAACCTGTTAGCCAATCTTTCCACCAAACTTCCGCACGCAGGATAGTTTTGCAAGCTCAGCAGTTTACTGATTGAGCTGGAAAAACTAAACTGCTCTGATAAACTGAAGTGACGACTCAGTAAGATCAAATTATTTTGAAAAGTCAAAACTGTTGGCTAATTGGTGTATTCCCCCCCCATACACCAATAACTATTTATCGGGACCTACACTCCGTCCTCAAATAGTCTGTCCCGATTTGATCAGCAATTCTATTGTTTATTGTGAGTAGAGATTGAGTTTCGCCTTTATCGTGAGTAAATGTAGTAAATATGTAATGTTAAAAGGGTATAAAAGTTATCATTATAATTGGTACACGTCCAAAAATAAAAAGATGCATGATTTTAGAGACAACTCGAAATAGGATTATGGACATGATTTTTGGGGATGAAGGAGTATATCCTAATATTGCATTTAAGTAATAAAATTGAAATTAAATTATAAAAAATAATTATAAATCCTAATAAAGTTAGTTACTTTAGTCATTAATAAGTTAAACTAAATCATAATTACTGAATTGAAGAAAAAAAAAAACATACAAATAAAAAAATGAATTTATGATACAATTTGATGCACTGAATTTGGATTAGAGAATCCTAAAAATTCGATTGTTATCTACGAAACACATTATTAACTAATATTATGGTTGTTGATTGAACAATTTGTTCTTATAAATATTCCTTATTTAACTTAAATCGCGACACTCCGTTTTAACATTCTTTTTTGAGAATTACATATCAAATTTATTATAAATTATAGCACAATTCTATTCATATACTACATATATATGAGAAATCTACTCTACACATAGATGAGAATCCTACACCACACAAATGTGAGAAAACTATTGCACACGCTAGAAGCCGGCGGTAGGAATTGAACCCGATAGCTCATTAAAATATACACAAATTTTCAAATTATTTGCAACTTGATTTAACTTAAATTACGATGATTGCTCTTATCATTTCTAACTTAAATCACAAACTTTCTATGTGCAACCGGCAATCTTGATTTTTTTAGTCCAAACAATATATAATTTCAAACAAAAATATATACCTTAAATTGCGTTTCCACCAAATATGGTGATAGCATATGTGGGACTTAGAATAATGCTCTAATGTCTGCTATGCGTATAATGTGTTCATGGATAACAGGTTAGTGGTAAAAATATAGAAGTTGATAACAAATCATACCAAAAATAAATTATACTAAAACAACCTAAATCTTACTTAAAAAAACAAAACCTTAATTGAAAAAATTACAAACGTGGCATTGCTACATCAACGGTGAACATATTAAACCCATGTTTGGTTGGGCTTTTTTTTGCCTAGGGAAAAGAATCCATTACTTGTTTCCATTACTTCATGTTTGGTTTATGCAATGGATAATCCATTACCCTTACTTTGTTGTAACCCAATTCATTTGATTGTTACCTCTCAAAATAGACCGGTAATAGATTCCATTCCTTTAATTCATATTCATTAGTGAACCAAACACTCAATAAAAATACTCCCATGTCCCACTAATAATGAGCCTTTTATTTTTGACATGGAAATTAAGAAGGTGGAGATTAGTAGTGTTTTAAAGATGTGTGTAGAGATTATACTCATTTTTAAATTTATTTCTACTTTTTTTTTGCTTTTATTTTAATTTGAGTATATATTTTCAAAGTCATAATTTATTACAGTATGTTTTATTTGCTTTTATTTTAATTTGAAAAAAAAAATTATTTTAGGGAATGACTCTTTATGAATGAGACAACTGGAAAAGAAAATGGCTCTTTATAACTGAGACGGAGGGAGTAATAGTTATTGTTTCCATTTCCCTCATTTATTTGATTCAATTCCATTTTTATTACCCTACTTGAACCAAGCATGGGTTAAGTGTATCCATGATGGGCAGTAAGCTAGTAAAGCATTTCTAGGAGTTAATAGCATATAACACCCTTGTGTTTTACCTAAATTGCACGAAAAACCCATATATTTTTTAAATTGCAAAAAATACCCATGTATTTTAATAAATTCTGCACGGAAAACTCATTCCGTGAAAGTTAACTTTATGCAATTGGTTTATTAAAATAAATAGGTGTTTTTTGTAGTTATAAAAAATACATGGGTTTTCGTATAATTTATATAAAATACATGGGTTTTACGTGCAATTTATATAAAACACAAGAGTGTTTTATGCTATTAATTCGTATTATGTTTTAACGGCGTTAATATTTCTTGGACGGAAGGGCAAGTATGCAGAGTTTATTAAAATACATGAGTGATTTTTACAATTTAAAAACCACATGAGTTTTTTGTGCAATTTAGGTAAAACACAAAGGTGTTTTATGCTATTAACTCGCACTTCTAGTGGAGACTTATATATCCATGTTAGACTTCCCATTTATACGTGTGTTAATTGGAACAAATTGTGTATTTAAGATTCAAATACTACTAGAAGCCTAATTTAAACCCTGAAGTTCATAGCTCCCCATTTGCCATCAAAATTAAACCCAAAAAATAATAGCTCGACTCTATCTAACACTCTAACTAGGACAAATTGTCACCATAAAAACGTGATTTTTTTTGTATGCTTGTGTTGATCTAAAGTTGGTGAATTTCATGCCTGAATACTTCAGACATTATCCACACCACCCACCACCCATCAACACAACCGACTTTCCAGATGAAGCCACACAAGTTATTGCCATGATCAAATAATCCAACCATTCAACGCTGCATAAGAGGACTCCGCCTGCCTCTCGTGGCCGGATCATCACCCGCCCGCCTCTGTCGCCTTCGGCAGCTTAGCCGTGCTTGACTCAGCGCAGCTCCTCGGCCTCGAGCTGTAGTGAAAGAAATGAACTCTAGTCATATAGAATAGTATAATGGTATACTTCATGTCAAACATCATTGATTTTGCACAGAATGGTAAGAACATCATACAACTTCTAGAAATCATAGATACAACAAATTGAATTGAAATCATAAAGGAAGATCAGTCACAATCATACATAAATGAACTTTACTTGTAGAAATCATTCATAATAGGATAAATTAAAATCATAATAAAGAGCCACGAGAAAGTTGAGTCACAACCCTACATGAACTGGTCAAGGATTTACCTGCCGGCTGATAAAGCTAGCTCCATAAGACTACAAGAAAACTTTTTAAAGCCGGCAGATTGCAGAAGATCCGTCAACCAACTCATGAAAATCGGTGGCAGATCCGCAGCAGATGCCAATTGCCATAGTTATTCTCATAGAATTCAATGTTTCTCAAACAGTCAGGAAGCCGGCAATGCTTAACTCTTTCTCCACTCCTACAACATCCAATCCATATATAGAGACCAAAAGCAAGAGCTATTTGTATTTAGGAAAAACTACAGCAAGAAACAACCAAACATGTGCATAATAAGTTGATTTTTTCATACTCTTTTCCCCTACATAAACCAAGATCAAGAAACAGGTTCCATTCATCGGTGAAAATGGGAAGGCCACATGTACTAGCAGTGCCATATCCAGCACAAGGACATGTCATTCCATTGATGGAGCTTGCACAATGCTTGGCAGAAAAAGGCATCAAAGTCACTTTCGTTAACACCGACTTCAACCATGCCCGAATTCTGCACTCCCTCTCCCATTCTGGAAGAAGCATTAATGAGCTCATAAATCTGGCCTCCATCCCTGATGGACTAGAGCCATGGGAGGACAGAAATGACCTTCGAAAGTTAGAAGTATCGATGCCTAACGTCATACCTCAAGCACTAGAGGCTCTCATTGAGAAGATAAACACAACAGAGAGCGATAAAATAACATGTGTCATCGCTGACTATGGCCTAATATGGGCATTGCCAGTGGCAGATAAGCTAGGAATCAAGAAATCGGTCTTCTTAACAGCACCGATTGCGCTGTTGGCTCTTGCCAAGCATGCCAAGAGCCTCGTAGACGAAGGGATCGTTGACAATGATGGTGAGCCCACAAACCGAAAACATTTCTTAATTTCTTTTTCTTTTGAATGTTCTTTCTATGTATAAAGTTTGTTATCTTAAACTTGTAGGAACACCCTTGAAGGAACATGTGATTCGGCTATCTCCAGAAATGCCTGCAATGAGAATTCAAGAATCGGTATGGCTCAAAATAGGCGATTTCGCCACCCAACAACGCATGTTTCAATCAATGTCGCGCAATATAGAATCAGAAACGCTCACGGATCGGATAGTTTGCAATTCTTCACACGAATTAGAATCCGGAGCACTCAAACTTCTTCCAGAATGCATTGCACTAGGCCCTCTCCTAGCAAGCAATCGCCTCGGACAATCAGCCGGATTTTTCTGGCCAGAAGATTCGGACAGCCTATCATGGCTAGATCAGAAGCCACCAAACTCAACAATCTATGTTGCATTTGGGAGCTTCACTGTTTTTGATGAAAAACAGTTTCAAGAGCTGGCTCTTGGGTTAGAACTCTCCAAAAGGCCATTTCTGTGGGTTGTTAGGCAGGATATGACTCAAGACATCGACAAATCTTATCCTGAAGGATTTCAAGAAAGAGTGAAGGATAGAGGGATGATGGTGGACTGGGCTCCACAACAAAAGGTGTTATCCCACCCTTCTATTGCTTGTTTCTTGAGCCATTGTGGTTGGAATTCGACGATGGAGGGCGTGTGCAGTGGAGTACCTTTCTTGTGCTGGCCATATTTTGCAGATCAGTTTCTGAACCAGAGTTACATTGGTGAGTGGTGGAGAGTGGGGTTGAGGTTGGATAAGGATGAAATTAGTGGGATTGTTGGAAGGGGAGAGATTGTGAAGAAGGTGGAGCTTTTGCTGAGTGATGAGAGCTACAAAAGTAGAGCGATGAAGCTTCGATCCGAGACCATGGCTAGTACTACCAAAGAAGGAGGGTCTTCTCAAAAGAATTTCAATAGTTTTGTTGATTGGATTCAGGAAAACTCAACTTGTTAAGAGTGATTATTAGTCAAGTTGTTAATTATTGAGATTTTTTTTTTGTTTTTTTTGTGAGATTTCTTATTGCAAATTTTTTGATATTGTGAAAATCTTTGATTTTCCATCACTGCCCAAGTCTAGAAACATTACGAGAACATTCACAGTACAGAAAATAGATAAAACATAGGAATGCAGCAGATATATATAAGAGAGGAAACTATACTTTTGCTCCATAAAAAAGTTATGATTGAGCAATATTTGTTCTTGGAACTGAACAGTGAACAACTAAACAACAACTTAATGCGAAAACAATAAAGAATATACATCACGAGACAGACCAACTTAATTAATGCGAAAACAGCATCGAGTATCCATGTGATCAAAGAATACAGCGGATCAACTGTAGGACTCGACTGTTGGAATCTAGACCTCGATTCCAACTTTTGTTTTTGTCTTTCTTCACATATGTTTACATGGAGTTATTTCATGTGTCATGCTCTAAGGAGGAGTGATGAGGTGGCTGATGAGTCCGCTGATGAGGTGGCTGATGAGCAAGCTAATATGGCGGCTGATGAGCAAGCTGATGTGACGGCTGATGTGGCTTGGGCAATGGTCGAAGACCAAGTCACCGTTTGGGCTTATTCGGTATTGAAGGATGCTTGAGCTTATTTACTTATAGACCAACACGTAACAGGTCAATAACCTCCTTCCTATCTTCAAGGAACTGACCTACTTAGAGATTGCAATGGTAGTTGGAAGACTCGGTCAAAGTGGAATCATGGGCTGTAGCATTGAGAGAATAACCGTCCACTAACTTCAATCAAGCCGTGCAAGGAGAAGAACGTGGGTACGTGACTGGATTGTAACCGCTAAGACTAGCACTACTTCCATCGTGGGGTCTGATGTGCTTGGTGCTGTGGTGTTGCACTTGTTTATAAGGAGACAGAATTACTGGAGATAGGGGGGCTTTTGGTGAGATTAATTTTTCAGAGATTGAGATTCGTCCAAAAGTGTTTGTAGTTGAGTAATACTAGTTTTAGGGTTAATAATTTTTCATAGGTCTTTTCCTCAACTCTAGTTTGTAATTCTTTGTGAATTGTAGTAAATCGTTTCGCCTTGAGGCATCTGCAAGATATATGAATATATCTTGTATCTTGCAAAAAAGTCATCTTCTCCATCTCTGATTTCGTCTTTCTAGTTTTGTTTGTTTTTCTGCTACGAGTTTCAGCAGAGGTGCTCGTAGAGCTAGCCTCTGCGAGTACCTTTGTGCTCAAACCCGCCCTGTGATGGTTTCCGCTGCGTTTTGTGTTCAAAGAGGATGTCACAGTGCAGACCTCTGCGAACGCTTGTGTTTATGAGCACTTGTGTTCAACGAGTCTGTCACTGTACAGAGCTCTGTGAGCACCTCTGTGTTTTCTGACCACCGGTTGATACCAACATCGACCCTCTAGTTCTATACCAACGTCGACGCAATGGGATCAAACCGGATGGATCAAGGGACGGGCAATCATGATGACGATGGCGAAGAAGAAAACTTGGACGCCTAGCTCATTAGAGAGCAAAATGCCTCAAACTTAACTGATCTACTACACACCTTCAAAGTGGTAATTATCCAAGTTTGGCTTCTTATTTCTACAAAGACTTCCCATGCCAGCTCGAACCCCGGGTCAAACACCAATTTCAAGCTCAAAAGCCAGCCATACCAATTGCAAGAGCCATGTTCCACCTCCAACAACTCCAGTTTTTACTTCAACAAGTCATCCGCTTATTCTAATAACCTAAAAATATCAAAATAAGATTTATTATTTTTCTTTTTCATCGGATCAATATATATAATTATAGGGTGTGTTCTCTATGATGAAAAATTATCATGGGAAAAGAGAACAATCACCTTTTGCATTTTCCACCTTTTCCCACATTCTACTCATTTTTTCTCTTCATTTTCACTTTATTTTCACTCTATGTTGGTGGGATAATATTTTCCTTTGAAGAAAGAGTAAAATTCTTCATCATAGATAAGAAGGTGGGAAAAGGTGGGAAATTTAAAGGGTGATTGTTCTCTTTTTTCTCATTTTCCCATGATAATTTTCCATCATAGAGAACACACTCATTGTAGTATATAGTGCTTCAATTATTATTTTGTAGTTTAGTCAAAATTTTAATATATTAATATAATCATTGTAAGATTTTTATAATTTGGGACGAGGACAACTTTTGTAAATTTCACTTTATTATGTATGTAACTGAAGACCAATAAAAATAATATCACAGTTTTCCTTTATTAATCATCAACCAATAAATTGAACTCTTGAAAAATATATATAACCACAAAAATCCGCCCAATTGCCTACGGAATTACTAGGAAAATTAAACTGTAGGGAATTTACCTACAAATTGTCTACAGAATTGCAATAGAAATTTTTCCGTCCAATTAACTACAGAATATCTACGGAATCTCTACGGATTATTTGCCTACAAAATTTTTTCCGTAGCTAAAGTAATTTAATAATTTGCCTATAGAAATTTTCTGTTGATATTCTGTAGTTACAAATCTTATTTTTAATAAATTATAAAAAAATAAAAATTATTAAATATTTATATTTTAACTATGGAAATTATCACTGTTATTACGTAGGCAAATGAATTTCTCCATCAAAATACTCGCGGCTTTCTTTTTAGCCTCCCGCTTTCTAAGGGGGTGTATTGATTTTAGATTGTGTAGGATTTTTTTGGACTTTCAAAATCTGGGTGTATTCAATTCGGATTTTTAAAAGTGACAATATAGATTTTTAAAAGTCATTAAAAATCCTGAGGTATTCAATATAGATTTTAAAAAGTCTTAAAAAATCTTTAGATATTCAACAATCTATGGACTTTAATACTCCGTGGATTTTATTGATTCTCTTTCAAAAATATATACAAATCTCACTCTCCAAAATCTCTTCTCAAAACAAGAGATTTTTAAAATCTATGAGACCAAAACAATTAAACCCCCGGAAGAAAAAAAACTAAACATTTGTTCTTCAATCCATTTCACTCCATCTACTACAACAATTGCCACCACATCTACTACATTCTCCTCCATTCAAGAATCTCAACTTATGCTCGGGCAAGATCACCTCTTGTGCACATAAACACAACACAAGGTGCAGTGCCCATTTCAAGCACAAATTTGTGCACTTTGAGCATTTTTTTCCTATTTTTTTATATATTTAATTATGCTGAAATTTACAATTATAATATTATTAATCGTAAGTAAATATTTGGGTCAAGTTTAAAAGTATATAAACCTAATGATGAATAATTAAACTTAAAAGTTTAAAACAAATGATTTCCTATAAAAGTCTATTGACAAAAATAAATAATTTAAAACCCAATAAATACATGTAAAATATAGAATATTGATTAATTACTTCTTAAATAAATAAATGAATGAAAATAGCATCACTTTGTGCTTGAAATGGGCACAACACCCTCTACTGTTTATGAGCACAGCAGAGGATTTAAAAGTTTGATACTCTGTTTTAGCTTGTTAATTTGCCAACTTAATAGTGCCTGAGCAATTACTTGCAATTAATCCACTTTTAGACTGTGTTGGCTGCAGACTGCACTGCAATTATTAGAAGGTTCTGAGTAGTTGTGGTGAATCATTTATTGTTGTAGGTGGCTATTTTTACTTAGTAGAAGTTTCTGAATCATTTTATGTATAAGTGCTGGCTGCATCCTCTGCTTAGCCTTTGATGTATCATTGTTTCTTGGCAAAACTTGGGTGTGTGACATATGTAATTAAATTTATGAAATTTGGCAACACCTGAAGGGAGCTTTTGTGGTTATGATTGATGATGGATTCTGATTTAAATGCTGTGAAACGAAGGACTTGAAAAACCGTTCATCTTGCTGCTTTCACTTGTTAAGAGCAACTTGCTGCAGTTGGGGAGCTTTGTGTGTTTTTGCTTTCTTCTTCTTTTCTGAATAAGATTCTTGTAAAATGAGATGGGGTATCTAAATAATATATTGCTTCCAAATGGTAACATAATCTTCATCCGAAAACAGAGGGAAGTTGCTATCTGATCTCAAACAAGCCGCCTGCCTTTGCTGTCCCATCTTTCCTATCGATTTTGGCGAAAGGTCAGTACCCCTCAATTTGATCTATTGATGATAGTTGTAATTCTTCAATAGTTTATCTTGGGAGAATGAAGTTAGTGAGAATATACTTTAAGAAATGAAGATCTAACTTTATATGCACCAAAAAATGCTCAAGTAACTCAACTTAGTGTAACTAAGTTAACAAAAATGTTTCTATGATTATAGTTTAGTAAAATTATTTACTTAACATGTGCAATTATTTATCTTTCCATAGAACAAAATGAGTTTAGATCGTGGTTGGATATATAGACGCTATCAAAACGGTAGTTTGACTACTGAATTCCTAGAGGGTCTTGAATCATTCCTTGGCTTCGCAGTTAGTAAACCAACTTTGATGGTAGGAGAAAAAAAATCAAATGTCCTTGCATTAAATGCAAGCACAAGCATTTTCAACCCCCCCCCCCCAGGTACAGTTTGTGTCCACCTCGCAAAGAAGGGTTTTGTACCTAATTATAACATATGGGTTTTCCATGGTGTAGCATAATTCTTCTCTGTGTCTGACTCATGCTAGATCAAGGTGGCTAAGTATATTCTTGTAATATTAGTTTTGTTTGGCTATTATTTATCTAATACATACTTTAATTCTTTGATAGGTGCAAAACAACAACTCTCAAGTTGAGAACCCATTCTTACGTGATTTATCCATAGGACCTCGTTATTCGGTTTTGGAGAGCCGATTGGATCACTTTGAGCAAACACTTATGCCTCGATTGGATTTGATGCAGTCGACACTCGAGAAGTACATGCACGTTGGGCGGATCCTTGAGTCTCTTTCCACCCACACCGCCTCTAAGACTTATGTTTGGATTTAGTAGTTGGAGTATGAACATCTTATGTAGAGTCTCGTATTCGGATTTAATATGTTAGGTGATATTTAGTAACTAAACTTTTAGAGATCTATATAATCTGTTTTGCTTTGATTTATGCATTTCCATCATATTTAAGATGATATAGCATATGTTCTTTTGGGTTGTATGTAATTGGTTTGAGCATGGAGGTTTATAATGGATGGATCAGAAACTGGTTAAATAAGCTAAATTCGCTATGGAATCCCTATGGTTTCCCTACGGAATCTCCAAACCGTTTTAACTGCTTTTCCCTACGGAATGCCTACAGAATTATTCGTAGTCAAAACTCCATAGCCATTATGTAGGGACACCGTAGAGAAAACTGGATATTTATGACGTTAGCACAAACCATTGCCTATGGAATGTTTGCATAGCAATTATGTAGGGAAACTTTCCCTACGGACTGGCAACAGGTGAGGATTTCCTGACGCAACATTTTACTACGGAACTATTCTGTAGAGACTCCGTAGGGAAATTGAAATTCCGTAGGCAATCTTTAGTCAATTCCGTAGGGAATGCTGTGTTCATTTGTATTAATAAAATATAATTCAAATATATCCTAAATATTTATTATTAATTTTTATGTATCTATCATCGATACTCATTACCAACACTACAACAAAAATGTCTAGTAGTGACACAATTTTAGTGACATCATGAGATATGTCACAAAATTTGCTACATCTTTAGTATAATAAAATTTAATTACACCCACATATGTATCTATAATATTTTGTGACACATAAAAATGTAAGTAAATTAGTTACAATTAGAAATATAGCAAATTTTGTGACATGTATACATGTCACTAAATTTTGCTACACCTTTAAATTATCACAAAATATTTTTGTTACACATAAGTGTCACAATCACTTTCTCTCTCCATAGCACAAACACTTTCATATATATATGGGTGCTTTTTGTTACAAAAATTATCCCACATCGAAAAATTATAAGAAAAAGGCATATATTTTATGAGAAGGATCAACAAATAATGTCATAACCTAATTCTCCAACTGTAGTGTTTGGAGGGGAAGATTGTAAGTCGAATAAAAAAAATGGTTAGCTTTCAACTAACATTGTATGAGATCAAGGTTTCCTATTCACACACACACCCACACCCACACATATATAATTCATTATTAATAAAATATTTTTTATTAAGAAATAATTATAAATAAATTGTTAAAAAAATAGCTAGAAATTTCACATGTCACAAATATAACTATACTTTTATATGTCACAAAATTAGTTACACCTTCAAATGTCATTGAATTTAGTGAGACGTCTTTATTTTTGTGACACGCATATTAGCTA
Source organism: Mentha longifolia (assembly GCA_001642375.2). Classification (NCBI taxonomy): domain Eukaryota; kingdom Viridiplantae; phylum Streptophyta; class Magnoliopsida; order Lamiales; family Lamiaceae; genus Mentha; species Mentha longifolia. Next base: position 26,313,021 of record CM038115.1, read on the forward strand.
CTCAACTATAATATGTCACAATTTTATTTAGTGACATTTATAAGAGTTACAATTCTTCAAAAATTATGTCATTACTAGAACATTTTGTTGTAGTGCAAACATTGCAAATTATTTATTCTATTATTTGTTATGTATTTGTTTTTTTGCCATTTTTGGAGCACCACGCCGTGCATGTACATTACTTTAAAAATATTATTCCTACTGACCTATTTTTCTACTATGGCAAACTATAGATTGAAGGTCATCCCTATCGGGTTTTGGCTATTCTGTTCGAGCTAATTTTGGTTTGCCTCATTCTATACCTCTGATTTTCAAGTGGCCCGGAAGTTTTTTTTTTATTTATTTTTTATTTTTTTTAAAGATTAGTATATATTAATTTCTATGATTGCTAACATATAATATCAGATAACTCATTCGATTTTCAGACCATCCCTATCGGGCTTGGGTTATTTTCTTTCGGGTCGATCGGGATAAATTATTTTTGAGTTAAAATATGAAAACATGGAAATGCTCTCCTCCATCAGGTGTCTATATATGACGGCCTCAAATCCTGGGAAGATCGGATGGGTGAGGCGAAAACTGTGCAGGCGTTGGGCAAGGTAATGCCGGTGGAGGTGGAGACGCTGATCGAATCGATAAACGCAATGCCAGCTAATGCAGTGACGTGCATCTTGATAGATGTTTACATGGCAGGGATAACGCAGGCGTATCACAAATAGTCATCAAGACAGCGGCGTTCATGCCCGGATCAGCCGCCTTGCTCGCCTCCACGAGTAGCGCCGACAAACTCCTTGAAGATGGAGTCGTCGATACCAACGGTGAATATTGAATATTTTTTACAAGTTCAAAGCGTTAGATAAGATAAATTTTATAATTATTGTTATATTTGTACTAACGTAATGCGGGGACTGTTGGGTATGAAAACATAATAGGTGTGTTGCATCACTTTTGATAGAGAAAATATGATATGAATATTTTGGCTTGATTGATTAAGTGATAGAAGTTACAAAGGTATTTATAGATACCTCTGAACATGAATCTGACAAATACATGAACCAACAATAAATGAGATGCATGACTCTTTAAAGAGTACATGAATAGACACATGCATGAATAGTTTGACTAACTTAATTGCAAATTACTTCTCAACACCCCTTCTTAATTTGCAATCTTGAGCATCACGAGACTTCTCGAATTTCTCCACCGGAATAGCTTTGGTAAGGAAATCTGCAAGCTGGTCCTTTGTTCCAACAAACTCCAAACCGATTTCTGCTTCGTTCACCATAACTCGTTGAAATGATGACGCAACTCTATGTGCTTGGATCTTGAATGGCACAAGATTCTTTGTCATAGCAATTGCCGACATATTGTCACAATAGATTGTTGTTGGTTGCTTTTGAACTTGCTGCAAATCAGCTAATAATCTCCTTAACCATATTCCTTCACAAGTTGCATCCAAAGCAGCAATGTATTTGGCTTCGGCGGAGGATAACGGCACAGACATTTGCTTCTTCGAGCTCCATGAAACCTCATTAGTCCCAAGACAAAATAAGTAGCCCGAAGTGCTCTTTCAATCATCCAAAGAGCCTGCCCAATCACTATCGGTATAATCAATTAGCTTACACTCAACTTCTTTCACATATTTGATGCCCATCTTTCGCGTTCCTTGCAAGTATCTCGTGAGTCTTTTGGCTGCTGCAAAATGAAGCTTACTTGGTTCACTAAAAGAACCTTGAGAGCATACTTACAGCTTGAACAATACCCGGCCTTGTGTTGGTAACGTAGATGAGCGATCCAACAAGGCTTCTATAGAGTTATGCATTAACTTTGTCACTACCATCTTCCTTCTTCAACTTATCGCTCGTCGCCATCGGAGACGAAACTAGATTACAATTCTCCATACGAAATTTCTTCAAGAGATCTTCACTGTACTTCTCTTGAGATATGAATATATTTCCTCCAGATTGCTTCACTTGAATTCTAAGGAAGAATTTCATAATTCCTAAATCCATCATCTCAAATTCTGCCATTCGAAAGTACTCCCTCCGATATTTACACCTTTTATAATCATATGTGAGGTATAAAATAATAAAAAATGTCAATATCTCTAAGACAGAGGGAGTAATGAATAAGCTATAAGCTTACCATCCCTTCTTTTTCCTATGAAACATTGGAATTCAGTTTGAGGCTCAGAGCTGTAAGGCATTTCATCACGCTCCTCATCATTCTCAATACAAGGAAGGTCAGTGATTGCATCACAAAGACACAATTATTTCTTAAGATCAACTTTACACCTTTCTTCATATGCAACCACGTTGGCCTCAAATTCAGTTAGAATGTCTCCTTTAACAATAACATCAATGTTTCAAAAAACGGTTGAGGCGTACGAACTGAGGCTCGCCTCAAACCCTAACGGCAGAAAATCACATTAGAGGCGCCGCCTCAGTGACTGAAATTGGAACGTGCGCCTCTGTTGATTGAGGCGTAAGAACTGGTTCAAAAGCGTTCCGATGCTGACGAGGCGTAAGAGTTAGATGACATCGTAAAAATTGAATTTGTTTTAGTTTAATTAAGCCCAATTTCATTTGGGCTTTATAATTTAACACCCAATTACTAATGGGCTTCAAAGATTATGCCTTAATTCACATTAATTTTGGAAAAAAGAGGAAGTAACCTGCTTCATTTACGCTTCGCAAGTTGCCGCTCTCTCCTCTCCTCTATAAATATGTGGATTTTTATTATTTTAGCTTGCATTTTGAAGACTTTTTTGATTTGGTGTTGAGTTTCTGGGATTGGACTTGGTTATCATGTCATGAATTTAATATCTTTTGAGTTTATTTAGCTATGAAACTATATTTTTTTTAATTTAAGGCCTATGCCTCGATTCTTACGCCTTGGTTTGAATCGATTCTTACGCCTCGTGATGCTATGGGAAAATGCCTCGGTTCCCGATTTAGTTTTTTTAAAACATTGCTTACAGCTTGAACAATATCCGGCCTTGTGTTGGTAACGTAGATGAGCGATCCAACAAGGCTTCTATAGAGTTATGCATCAGCTTTGTCACTACCATCTTCCTTCTTCAACTTATCGCTCGTCACCATCGGAGACGAAACTAGATTACAATTCTCCATATGAAATTTCTTCAAGAGATCTTCACTGTACTTCTCTTGAGATATGAATATATTTCCTCCAGATTGCTTCACTTGAATTCTAAGGAAGAATTTCATAATTCCTAAATCCATCATCTCAAATTCTGCCATTCGAAAGTACTCCCTCCGATATTTACACCTTTTATAATCATATGTGAGGTATAAAATAATAAAAAGTGTCAATATCTCTAAGCCAGATGGAGTAATAAATAAACTATAAGCTTACCATCCCTTCTTTTCCCTATGAAACATTGGAATTCAATTTGAGGCTCAAAGCTGTAAGGCGCATTTCATCACGCTCCTCATCATTCTCAACACAAGGAAGGTCAGTGATTGCATCACAAAGACACAATTATTTCTTAAGATCAACTTTACACTCTTCTTCATATGCAACCACGTTGGCCTCAAATTCAGTTGGAATGTCTCCTTTAACAATAACATTGTGAGTTTGCAATGGGTTTGGGGGTAACTCGGTGGAAAGGGCACCACATATGAAAACACGCATGCGAAACTGAGGCAAACCAAATGCACCAGCTGCCATCATTCCCACTCTAGCCTGATAATCCATTGAAACAAGATAAAGCACATTTTGCTTCCGAGAGATAAGGTTCTGGACGGACCCCAATTGTCACGTCACTAGATGGAAGTTGTATCACACTAGGGAGAAGGCTATTGCAATGCTGAGGCTCCGTCCAAATGTGGTACATGATGCAAATAACCAAATGTGATACAAATTCCATCTAGTGACGTGACAATTGGGGGTCCGTCCAGAACCTTATCTCTTCAAAGCAAATGGTACATTTTCTTGTTTCAATTGGTTATCAGGCTAGAATGGGAATGATGTCAGCTGGTGCATTTGGTTTGCCTCAGTTTCGCATGCGTGTTTTCATATGTGGTGCTCTTTCCACGGAGAAGTTACCCCCATACCCATTGCCAACTCACAATGTTATTGTTAGAGGAGACATTCCAACTGAATTTGAGGTCAACGCAATTGCATATGAAGAAGGGTGTAAAGTTGATCTTAAGAAAGAATTGTTTCTTGGTGATGCGATCTCTGATCTCTGACCTTCATTCAGTTGAGAATGACGAGGAGCGATAATGTATATTTAACCCAATATAACGAATAAAAAAAAAATCAGTGACCATGTCCTCCAATTTCTCTTGAAGCCGGCCTCGAGGCAATTACAGCGACAATATAATAAAACCTAAAGAAAACATCAACCAATGATACAAAATCATAAGCATCATCACTCAGAACAAGAACTAAGCATAATAGACAAAAACACAACAAGCTAAGGCGGTAAACAACGAGAATATGCAACAGAAACTTACATTAATATCAACAGCAACATCTCACAAAAACTATTGTTAAGAATCTCCGCCTGCATCACCACGTATAAAATTAGGGCAGAACGCAATTGGGGAAAAACGTACAAAAATAGCAGTCTTTGAATTAAAAGAAAAGAAAGAACATAGAGCGAGAGAATGGGGAGAGCACACGTACTGGCGATTCCGTACCCAGCGCAAGGGCATGTGATTCCGTTGATGGAGCTCGCCCTAAACCTAGCAAACAACGGAATCAGAGTCACATTCGCCAACACCGAATCCAATCACATCCGAGTTATGGAGTCTCTTCCGCCCAACCAAAAGCTGCACGAGCTTCTCGATCTGGTGTCTATTTCCGACGGCCTCGACTCGTGGGAAGACCGGATGGATTTCGCGAAATCGGTGGAGGCGCTGGGGAGGGTAGCGCCGGCGGAGGTTGAGGCGCTAATCAAATCCATAAACGCGACGCCGCAAGCCGATGCGGTGACGTGCATCCTTACAGATGTTTTCGTGGCCGGGATAACGCAGGCGTACGGCAAATTCTCCCTGAAGACGGCGGCGTTCATGCCTGGATCAGCCGCCTTGCTCGCCTCCACAAGCGGTGCAGACAAACTCCTTGAAGATGGAATCATTGACACCAACGGTATGTATATTTTCAATTAGGGTTTAGTTTTTTAAAATACTAATACTTACAAATTCGTTCAGCTATTATGGATTTTTTTTTCTTTCTCTGATAATTTAATTCTCAATTCTATTGTATAAATAGTTGATATTATTCTTTTTTTTTTTGTTTTTAATCTATCATGACTAATAATTATTTTAACTTTTACTTCTTCCGGGTTAGAGATATTGAAACCTTTCTTATTAATATGTGAGGTATAAAATAATAAAAATGGTCGATATCTCTGAGACAGAGGAAGAAGTACCATTTTTGGAAACAATTTGTACTTTTATTATTAAAAAGTATTGAACTGTATTGATAGGTTTGTACTTTTATATTATTAAAAAGTATTGAACTGTATTGATAGCAATTACATAGTACTCCATGCTATCCGAATTATTATAAAATTATAGTAATAAATATGACTTATGAACAGGAACGCCGCTGCAGAGCGCGGCGATCCGGCTATCGCCGTCCATGCCGGAGATGAACCCTAACCACTTCGCCTGGGTATGTCTTCCCGATCTACATCAGCGCAGAGTCATCTTCCAATCCGTAGTCGACAACAACAAAACAGCAAAGCTAGCTCAATTCGTCGTCTGCAATTCCTCGCCGGAGCTGGAGGCGGCCGCGCTCGATTTCACCAAATGCCTCCCGATCGGCCCTCTCCTCGCCAGCAGCCGCCTCGGCAAGCAATCCGGCTACTTCTGGCCTGAGAATCCCTCGTGCCTCTCGTGGCTCGACCAACAAACCCCTAATTCCGTCGTCTACGTTGCCTTCGGAAGCTTCACCGTCTTCGATTCCGTCCAGTTCCAAGAGCTAGCCCTAGGTCTGGAACTCGCCGGAAAACCGTTCCTATGGGTGGTGCGGCAGGACATAACTCAGGATCTGGATAAGGCTTATCCGATCGGATTCGAGGAGAGAGTGAAGAATCAAGGGAAGATGGTGAATTGGGCGCCGCAGCAGCAGGTACTCTCTCACCCTTCCATTGCGTGCTTCGTGAGCCACTGCGGCTGGAATTCGACTGTGGAAAGCGTGAGCAACGGCGTTCCGATCCTTTGCTGGCCTTATTTCGCCGATCAGTTCCTGAACGAGACGTACATCGTGGATCACTGGGGCGTGGGGTTGAGTTTGGAGAGGGATGATTCTGGAATCTTCCGGAAGGAGGAGATCAAGAAGAAGGTGGAGCTGGTTTCGAGCGACGAACAGGGGTATAGAAAGAGGGTGGTGAAACTTCAAGAGAAAACTTTAGCTGCTGCTGCTACTGGAGGCTCCTCGGAGAAAAATCTGCGTGATTTCATGGATTGGATCAAGGAAAACTGATTAATAATCATTCATGATTGCAGATTTGAATTATCTCTCTCTGTCTTTGAATTATCATTGGAAATTTCATTTGAAATATACATGCATATTTATTCATGCATCGTAGAAATTATATAAAATGTCTACATCTTTAGGTGCATATCCTGTTCATTGCTTTGAGATATATAAGCAATTTGGATCTTCGAATACTTTTAGAATCAATATTTTTTGTTTATGAAGAATCAATTATTATTGATTATGAAAATGTTCTTAACACATGACAATTATCCGTTGGTGCAATAAAAGATTGAAATACGAAATTCAATAAATAAAAAAAGGGAAAAGTAGCAGATAAGCCCCTAGCGTGCAAGCCCCTAACGTGAATATAACGCTAACGTATCGTTCGGGCCGTATCCCACCCCAACGTTCATTAAGTAAAGCAAATCCCCTTCCCGTCTAACACCTCTCTAACGCCGTTTGTCACCATTTCTTTTTTTTTTTTTTTTTTTTTTAATACTTCGGTGGGACCCACTCTTAGCTCGCTGCAGAGAAGGCTTGGCTTTGTTAAATCTCGGCGGTGGCGTAGGCAAGTTCTGCGGCTGGCCATTTTTAGGGTTTCGCGAGCTTCCAGCGGGAAATTACCGGCACAGTAAAGTCCTGACATTGAAGGAGCTTCGAGAGGCGGGTGAGGCTTTCTGTGAACACCGCCATCCAATTCTACGATCTACAAGATCGAGTGGGTACGATCAGCCGAGTAAGGCGGTGGAGTGGCTGCTCAAGGCGGCGGTGAGTTCAATTTCGGAGCTGCCGCCTATCAACACCCCTTTCCCCGATACCCCCAAGCAGTTGAGCGATAAGAGAAGAGGTTGAGCACCGCCGGAAGCGATCAATTCTGCTTTGACTCGGCGGTGATCGATAATCCCTATCCTTTTACAATTCCACACACATTGTACTATCTATTCAGATAGTCAATGGCCCATCCGCCCCAGAATTTATGTTGGAGTAAAACACTACCCAAAAAACCAACTCACTATTTAAATGGAAAGTCTTTTGATATTAGGAAATCAGAGTAGACGATGCCGGCGATCCGAATTATTTCCATCAGCAGGTTGCAGCACCAATTCTGAAAATAACAAGAGTTCGGGGCTGATTAGAGTTGGGTCCCACCAAAGAAAAAAAAAAAACAAAAAAACAAAAGGAATGGTGAGTAACGGCGTTAGAGAGGTGTTAGACTGAAAGGGGAATTTGCTTTACTTAATGCACGTTGGGGTGGGATACGGCCCGAACGATATATTATGGTTGTATTCGCGTTAGGAGTTTGCACCTTAGGGGTTTATTTGCTACTTTTCCCTAAACAAAATTCATATTGAATTTTAAATTGCATATAACAATTACTTGTGCCATCTATAAAGTGGAGATTAGACAAAGTGCATAGATGTAATTAGTTGACCTAGTTATAGAATTCTTCCTTTGAAGTCATAATCACCACCAAGAACAAGGAGGAAGAGACACAGAGAAAAAGATACAGAAATATAACAAGGTATATTTAAGTAAAAATGAGGATACGAAACAAAATTAGAATAAAGGGCAAAGGGAAAAGAAAAGAGGACACGGACACTTAATGTAGGGTAATTCTAAACACAGCCCCCATTTTACTCTTCATAGCCCCTATTTATTTATAACTAAATAAATTATTTTAAAAATTAATTATGATTTTTATGCCCTTTTCGGCTTCCATAGCCCCCACCCCCTCTACGCTAAACACCTTCCACCGCAGTCCCTAGATACTTGTTTTGATTTTTTCCAAAACCTCTCTGATAGGATATGGCCCAACTACTAGGCCCAAGCATTAGGCCCAATATAAATGGGCCCCGTTATTAAGCTCGGCCCATGCAAGTTCGGCTCAAGTAAGAGACTTCTTCATCAGGCAAGGAGGACTTCTTAATCGACTACAATTTGAACTCCAATATAGATGTAGAAGACTCGGATGTCTATCATAAAGATCAAGATAGACTCTAAGAGTCCTTACAGGAGTAGGCTTTGTATTATAATCAAACTCCATATGATCATCTATAAATAGAGGCTTAGAATAGAATGAGGGGGAGAACAATCTTGTAATCAATACTCATATTACTCAATAAAGATCTATACTCTTGCTCCGTGGACGTAGATCTATTTTAATAGATCAAACCAAGTTATTTCTTTGTGTCCTTTTACAATCTCGTTATGCTCATTAAATATCCTACGAAAACTAGATCGATCACTGGCGCTGTCTGTGGGAATCTTTTTAATTGTGCTTCCGATCAACGTTTTCTGGGGGAATTAACAGCCATGACGAGACCCACGCGATCAACTGCCTCCAAGGCGGTGGATGGTAACAACAATAACAAGGGCGTAGGAGGCCGGCGACAAGGAAAAGAACCGGCAAGAGATCCGACTCCCGAAGGAGATCTTCAAGATCTGGATGAGCACGACAACCCAATCATCTCGGACAAGGAGAAAGGCGACCAAAACAGCAGAGGAGGGGAGGAGGCCCAATTCACGCAGCAAAACCTCGATGAAGCCGTTAAAGGGTTCCTCGAGGAAAACCAAGAGAGGTTCCTCCGATTCCTCAATCGGAAACAAGGTCGGCCTCAACCCAACGACGAGGAGTATGAAGCCTGGTCCAGATCACAGCGATCTAAATCCCCCAGTATTCAGCTGCTGGGCACCCATCACGCGAAAAATACCCCTGTGCGAGCTGGTTTCCAAGCCAATCGTACGAGGGATGATCATCGCAAAGGACCGGCAAGGGTCGGTCCACATCGGCATCAGTCATCATCATTCTCTGACAATGATGACTTTGCAGGAGCAGGGTTCGACGCATATGGGAGAATCATTACCCCTTTTTTGGATAAGGTACTTCGTACTCCCCTCCCAGAGAGGTACAAGGTACTAAATATCACTCCATACGACGACTTGCACGATCCACAAAATTTCCTCTCCCAGTTCCAGTACAACATGATCAACCAATAACTTGGCGAAATCCACATGTGCAAGTTATTTCCGGAGCTGCTGATCGACAACGCTCGCAGGTGGTTCAACAGCTTACCACTTGGTAGTATCGGGTCGTATCGAGAGCTGATGCAGGCCTTTCACCAGAGATTCTTTCAAAAGGCCGAGTCAAAGACCACATCGGCTCATCTTCTCATGGTGCGCCAAGGACGAGGTGAGTCTATCAGTGATTTTATGACCAGGTTCAATAAGGAGAGCCTAAAGGTCGAGGATGTGAACGATCTACTCATCATCTTGGCTTTTCAAAACGGCATCCTACCTGGTGCCTTATATAAGGAGATCGTCAAGTACGAGCCCAAGACTACCTCAGAACTTTGGCACATAGCGGATCGTTTTGCAAAGGCCGATGAAGCTGATCGGAGAAAACGCGAAGCTGAAAAGGCCAAACCATCCGACAAAAAGAAAAGAGAAAAGGACCGAGGAGACCGAGGTTGAGGCCGATGCAGCGCCCTCGATAGGCTACAACGAGGACCTATAGAGTCCAGGCTCGACCCACGTCAAGATCCAGGGCAAACTCAGTACACCCCACTGACGAAGTCTAGGGCCGAGATCTACGAACTCCATGCTGACATGTTCGAGAAACCCCACCCCATGTCAGGAGGAGCAAAGCGCCGATCTAAAGATAAGTACTGTTCCTTCCATGAGGATCATGGACATGACACGGATGAGTGCAGAAATCTTATGGCAGACATCAAAAGGTTGGTACGTAACGGGGTTCTCAGAAAGTACCAAGATCGAAGCCGGCGTCCCGGCCAATACAAAGCACCTCGTCAAAATAAGGGCAAGCGAGGGCAGGACAAGGGGAGAGAAAGCTACGGCCCGTATGCCGACAAAAAAGCAAGATGGGATCCCGATGAAGAGGATGACGAGCCTCAATTTGACGGAGTCATATCTGCCATCACGGGGCTCCCTCTCGGCGCAACGAAATCCTCCCTAAAATCTGAGGCCCGAAGTCCCCAAGCAGGTGAACCCGCGCACAAAAGGTTCAAAAGGGACAAGACCATTGTCTTTTCGGATGACGACCCGGTACCAGCCATAGTACCTCACCAAGACGCGATCGTAATCCAAGCCGGGGTCGCCAACAAATTGGTTCATCGTGTGTATATTGACAGCGGTGCGTCGGTAAGCATCCTCTTCAAACATTGCTTTGACAAATTAGGGATCGAAGAGGCACGTCTCACACCGGCACCACTTCCATTGCGAAGCTTCGTACAAGAAGAAACACGCCCAAAAGGAATCATTGGACTCCCCGTCACAGTGGGGAGAGCACCGATGAGCTCCACTAAAGTGGTACAATTCTTTGTAGTGAAGGCCTACTCACCGTACAACATCATATTGGGCAGAGATTGGCTGAATGCGGTGAGGGCGACTGAGACTGGTGCGTTGCTGGAACATTTAGAATTACTTTAAGATTCTTAAGAATTAGCAAATTTACGTCCAAACTATAGCCCGTTAATATTTTATGTATTGGCACTGTCTTCCTAAATCAAGGGATGAACATTGAAGAACAACACCAGGGCTGTCAAAAGAAACTTGCTTTTTCGTTTGCACTTTGAATCTATGTGAGTTACAACTTGCAAGTATGACTTCTCCATGGTTTATTTTTTCTAAAATACAATTTCATGAAATCATTTCCATCATAATTCATCATCTCAAGAGAAATAGAACAAGATACAAACATCATTTACTCAATCTATCTTTATATTAGAAAATTAGTTACCGACAGGGCTCAAGTTGCCGCCGTCGGCACCGGCTGACTGTATCTCTACCCAATTCTTCATCTTCTCTTGCTTTCGGCGGCGGGGTTGTTTACAACCGTATTTACGACCACCGATCCGATCACCATCATCAACACATAATTACTTGCGTTTCTAGATGGCCCATATCGCACCAGTCGCTGTCGCCGACATCGCCATCAGCCTTTAGTTTCCTCCATGGTTGAATTGAGGGGTTTTGGGAAAAAATCAAAGCAACTATTTGTGTGGGGGCTATGGTGAAAGGTATTCGATGGAGGGGATGGGGGGCTATGGAAGCCGAAAAGGGCATTAAAGTCAGAATGAATTTTTAAAATAATTTATTTATTTATAAATAAATATGGGGGCTATGAAGAGTAAAATGAGGTTGTGTTTAGAATTACCCTTAATATAACACTTGTCTATTTAGTGAGCAAAACTTAATATAATGCTCTGATCCCAAAGGACTAAATCGTCACGAAACATAAAAGAAAAAGGGAAAAGAAAAGTGGAGAAATGATCGAGAATAAAAAAAATATTTGCATTATGAAACATATATATGCCGATTAAATACAAATTTTGGCAGCATTTCGTTTGGACATTCAACTATTCTTGTGCTGACCAGGCACACCAATCAAGAATGAGAAGAAAATAATTAAATACTCTAACATACTTAAATGATGTATCGAACTGAGGCGATCGGCCACAAAATGAGGTATCAAATTGTGATTGATATCGAAATGAGATGATTGGTCACAAAGGAGATACTGCCAATTCAAACATTCAAGAAACATTTACAAAGTCACGTCATTAATCAAGGACTGACAAAACTTTGAATATTAGCATCATCAAAAAGAGGGACCTGCAAAACATTGAATATTAGCAACATCAAAACGCGGAATATATATATGTTAAACGAATCAACATCAAATAAGGAAATAGTTGACTAGTCAAAACGGGGAAATAATGTTTATTCATTAATAACCTTGGTCAACTAATTGGGAGCCAATAAAATAATATTCAAGAAATATTTCAAGTCACGACAATATTCAAGTATAGCATTAAGTTGAAGTCCTGTTTGTGCATATTAGTTGACTCTTATATAAATATTGACTCGAAATGATTCAATGAAAGTGGGTCAATAATATCATGAATCCCATTAGTCCATGCATCTGCTAATTAACTGAAAATAATTTTAAAATATTTGGGTTGAGTGCCAAAAAACAGTCAGTGGGGTATTTTATAAAATAATTCGTCCATTGTCATGAAATCATATCTTTGGAAATATAGTTGATTAGTCATCATAAATTTTCAGGAAAAGTAGCAAATACGCCCTCATGGGTGTCACCCGTGACACATATCCCACCACAGTGTTAAGTTAGGGGCACATCTCACCCCAATGTACTTCTAGTTATATGCACATACATCCCTCGTCTAACTCCCAATCTAACGTCTTCAGTCATTTTCCTTTTTTTTATTCTTATTTTTATTAATTTGGGAGAGGCGACTGAAATTGGCTATGCAAATCAACATCCTCCATTCCTCTACCCTGCTGTCCAAGGCGACATCAAGTCCGCCAACGTCTTGATCGATCAAAATTTCAATGCTAGGTTAGGTAATTTGGACCTCGCGTTGTCGATGATTATAGAATCCAGTTGATTCCGCTGGCAGGGACAATGATCGAAGAAAAACTAGGGTGAAATAAAACCCAAAATAATAATAAAAAAAGAAAAAAGAACAAAAACTAATGGAGTTAGAGGGGCATTAGACGAGGTAGACGAGGGATATATATGCCCAACTAAAAGTACGTTAGGGTGGGATACATTCCGAACTTAACGTGTTAGGGGTGACACCCTTGAGGGGGTATTTGCTACTTTTCCCAAAATTTTCATGCACTCATTAACATGGTGTGGAAACAGATCCTATGTGATAAAATAATGATATTATATAGTTCGTGGTTGTTCATGCGAGTCATGTCAATCCACATTGAGCGAGTAAAACAATAAAGAAATCATGTAAAAATATATTTTGTGAGTTTAAGAAAGAAAAACCTACCTCAAAATCTATAACAGTAAAGGTGAATTTCTGTGCAGGATGTCCTAAGCTTGACGTCGTGATTTGGTCGTAATGTGGCGTACAAGTCTGTAAAAACTTGGTATCGTTGTTAACGGGCCTACAAATAAAATTATGCTTCAATATAGTTTGGGCTCATTTCAATGTAGTTTGGAGTCGAGCGGACCAAGATTGGGAAATTGGACTTAAATGGGCTAGTGGGCATTCAAACTGAAATTGAGCAAAAACTTTTTTCCGAAATCAGAAATTGACTGCGGCATTGGACTTGCAATAATTTTTCAAGTAAAAGTGCGTTAAATTGATTTTTTCAGGGGTGGGCACCACATTTTTGGAAATTGCAAATTGACTAGGAACTTAATCTAATTCTAAAATGGCCACCAAATGGCCACCTAATTACTTCTGAAAATAATAAAATGGTCCACAAAAGTTTAAGGAATATGTGGTTTGGTCCGGCAGTCTAAGAGTCTTATTATCCTCAAGTAGTATCCGTTCACCCGTTCTTATTATACATGAACTTAATCAGCATGCATGACTTGGTATAATAAACCTTGTGAACTCGCTGATGGGATATCTCAAACTATAACGGACACGGTGTCTAGATACAACTAATTAGACATAATACGCGCCTCCATGTTACCCAAGATTTAAGAGATTAGGGTACGTGCATTAAGCCCGTTTCTTGTAAATCAAAGTAACAATGAAGAACATGTACACGTTTAATAGCTTATCGAGATTAAGCAAGCTACTAAAACCTAAGATCTCTAGCTCTTCACCTATATTTAAGGTTAGTCCAGAAGAGCGTTATCTCCTGTCGATCCTATCAATACGTTCCACCATACCAGCATAACTAGTGATTGAGACTCATCCCTACCGTTACTGCTGCAATCTAAAACAATAGCTTTGCCCGAGCTATCTCGACTATGATATTATTTATATCTCATAATTATCATCAATCTACGTGATCTCCTGACACCCGAGCCATCTAAAACATGAGATAATTGGCATATTCTTACGTAAGTATATTCTTTCAGATGACCTGATTGTTGTTGGAAAAAATATCATAAGAGAAGGCAGAATAACAGCGGTTTCGACCATGCATGGCCGGTTCTAGCCATCTTCTTGAATAGTCGACTTTGGATCTGGAATCTACTCGTCCTGAGGGATCTCTGGTGAAAATTTAGTGAAAATCGGCCACCAAAAAATAAAATTCCTGGTGGCGGCCTGGCAGAGGCACCAGTCTGGCCAGGCTGAAGCTGGCCACCTTCTTTCTCTAACCCTTTATCGAGGGATTCATATCAATCAACCTGCTAAAGGGTTAACTAAGGAAATTTTTTTCTAAGAGTAGCCAACAAGACCACCAACTTCCGCACTGCAAGATCAGTCTAGATAAGCTCAGTAGACCAAACTGGTTGAGTCAAGCTGACCAGTCAAACTGTCAATCTAGTTGACCAACCAATCTATCCTGTCAAACTGCCAGTCAAACTGCATGTCAAGCTGACCAGTCAATCTGACCAGCCAATCTGTTCTGTCAAATTGACAGTCAAACTGCCAGTCAACTGCAAACTGACCTGGTAAACTAGCCTGGCAACCTGATCTGGTCTGGTAGACTGAGCTGGTCTTATAGACTGATCTCTTCTGATAAGTTGACCTGACCTGTCAATAAGATCACAGTTTGTTTTTAAAATCAAAAAATTGTTGAAAATTGGTGTATTCCCGCCCCCCTCCCATACACCAATAAGCTCTTTTCGGGACCAACAAGTGGTATCAGAGCCAGCGTGAGTAGAGAGAGTTTGGATGAGCTCTTAGACAGTAGTAATTGTCTAGAACTCAAAATCCAGAATACGAAATCTCTTTATCAACGCTTGGGAAACTATTTTGATTTCGAGTGTTGATTGGATATGAGCTTGAGAGATTTCTGCAGGGGTTTGGCTTTTAAGATCAATTTCCCATTCTTGATTCTTCATTTGAAATAGAGCCGTTGGGTGTGTCAGATCCGTACATTGACACACAATACTTTCTTCCCGTTGAAGCAGTCCAGTTTGCTTCCGGAGATGCAGTGACCAGATCAGATCAACCTATGTAGGCAGGTTGATGATGCCTCCTCAAACTGGAGTCTTCAGCTCACTTCCTTCAAACTGCAGGCAAGTGCTGAACTCCTTCAAACTAGTTGACTAGATTGCGAAACACAAACTGTTTTGACTAAGAGTTTAAGCATACTAAACTGGCTATACAGATCAGTTTAGTCCTATCAACCCAACTCTAGAAAACAGTAAAATCTATCTAAGTGTGGTTTCGATAAATATCATCAAAACTCAAACTGAGTGGGGTTCCCAACACAATAGAAGATTAAACACTAATTGTGGGGTTTATAGATCTTAATTGGCAATAATAATTTCAATGGAGGATAACAAACTAAATAATATTCTCTTCATCACGAGTTAAATCAATTCATTATTTTATATCTTACATTATATGAAAATTCTTCGACTAATTTAAGAGAGATGAGAGTAATTGAATAAAGTATGAATAGTTGCAGGATTTTGAGAATAGGTAGTTTTTTCTTTTTTTAAACATTATTTATTAATTTAATAATCACTGTTACGGAGCTACTTACCAAGACAAGGCATTATTACCAAAATATTGGCGTGCATGTGAAATACTGTAACCATATTTTCTAATAAAGCAGAATATTTTATTTAACTCATAAAGTGAAAAAAAAATAATGAAAACAAAAAATAGGGGATATACAAGCAATTGAAAAATATTGTATATAAATTTTGAGGATGCTCATATGCCGACCGTCGGCACACTTAATCTGTCTATGGTTGACGTGACAATATTATATACTAGTGTAGTTTATGTCGGAATTACTTATATTGAAATATAAAATAAAAATACATAATTATTTATATTGAAATGTCAAGCCGTCTGTTGTTTGATGTGATAGAAATATATGATGTCAGGCCGTCCATTATATAGATGATTTGCCTAGAGATGATATAGAAAACTTATGAGTTCAATCAACCCGTGGAATGTCATGCTTGTAAATTCTTGACAACTTAAATTAATTATAAATCTACGAATTTAATCAATCCGTGAAACCTCATGCTTGTAAAAATATGTCAAGGAGAGTAACATTATGTGGGAAGCTGTATCGACCCTTGGATTTATATTTAAATCGCTCTTTCTTTGTTTCTTTTTATCATGTTGCTTTTTAATTTGGCATTTATGTTGAACATGACTATGATCAGCTGAAATCTCTAGTTCTAGGGATTAGACTAGATTATTATGTATGAATTGATCTTAATTTATATCAATTTATGGTTTGATTTGATTAACTCTCAGTGTTCGTGCTTTGTATGGATGTTTTGATGCTTAGCTACAATCTAAACATGTTAATTGGCATTCATTTGAGGACCAAGAGGTGAGAATTGATGGATTGAGAACACGAGGCATAATTACTTGATAACCTGAGAGGGTGAGAGTAATTGTGAGGGATTAAGGTTTTAGAAGCTTTTTTGAGTTATATGCTATAGGTTGATAGAAGACTACAATCATAGCTTGTAATTTACGATTCTACATCGTCCGAAAGGAGGCTAGAACGATCAAGAGATTGTCCTAGATAAGTGAGTTGTAACCATAAGTTGATAGAATTAGGCGATTTACATTGCCTTTTTTATTGATGTCTGATCCTTAGGACTACTTCACTCCATTAGTTCCTTGTCTGTTCTTATTTTCCAGTTTACTTAGCATTTATTCGTCTTAGGTAGCTAAACAACATCTATAATCTCTTTAGCTTGAATAGATTCAATGAACTTATTAATGGTACTTGCAATCCTTTCTGATTAGTATTTGATGATTACGACCTTACTTGCGTCATACTATTACATAAATCCAACACTTGCGGTTGGGATATCTTAAACAAATAGGTGATCAAAAAGCATCCAAACCAGCATTTAATTTGGAAGGCGAAAGCCTTCCAAAAAAAGGATATAAAAATCAAATATCAAGTTTGAGAAGATCGAGGAGGCTCATATTCTGAAAAAATTCTCGAAAGTTACTTGAAGGTCGTTCGATACATATTTAAAGAGAAGTAAATAGAGATTGTAGTCCAAATAAATTCCTTTTAATTCATAATATTTTGGATTTGTACACGGACTTGTATTTATTTATTAAATACATAAAGTTTGTGTTTATAGTTGTAAGTCATGCTGAATTCATAGAGATAGGAAGTTTATTATTTGGTTGCTATATATCATATTGTTTTAGGAATAAATTTTGAATTTTCGATTGTTTTTATTCCATAGATATTGATAACTTTTATTTTTAATTATTAAATAAGGAAGGCATTTGTATATCTCTTTGGCCATGAGATCCTCTATTACATGTTGGGGAGAAGACAGATAAACGAACAAAACAAAACAGATTCTCTGAAAGGCGTGAAAAACACTTTCAAATCGAATCAATTCGACGGTTCTATCGAATTATTCAATCGGATACAATTCAGAGATTCGAACTTTAGTATGTGATATTTGAGAGAGTACAGAACCGGAAGAGAAAATCAAGAAGATGATCAGCGCTTGAACGAAAAACTGATTCGTTAATCAGTTTTATGCGGTTTTGCTATCAGTTTTATAATTGCAAAATAGTCCCTCGAAATTCCGGAAATTAAATTTCCGATGAATTTTCTACACAGCTCGACCCCAGCCAGGGGCTCTGCCCCTTGGACCCCGCCAGGGGCTGCCGCCCCTTGGACCCCGCTATCTGGGGTGCTGCCCCCGAACCCCCGTCCTTTAGGGGCTTCGCCCCTAAAATCATAATAAATTCATATAAGCGTGCACTCCGCACCACCAAACTTATATGATGTATTATTATGACGATACTGATCAAACAAGTCAATCCAATTATACTAAAATATCCAACATTACATACCCACGTGACATCGTCTATTACATTCGTGGATGGAGGACATGTGACAAATCCTAGGGTTTAGAAATTTCAAATGTTATGGTATATATTTTCCTTATATATATAAATCTTAAATCCTCAATCATTGATTATGTCACATGTCCTCCATCCACGAATGCAATAGACGATGTCACGTGGGTAGACAGTAGATGATCCGATCCGCTTACTTTGTATTATATATCTCATATTCGATCTATAATGCAATGGTCTCCTTAATTGACACAAAAGATTTGGTTATAATATATATTATTTAGATGTTATGATTGTTCTAAAACTAATGATATTTGAAACCAAAAAAAAGAAGTTCTAAAATAATTTCTCATAATCGAAAATTAAATATTTATTCCTTACATTGGAATCGAGGTGATATATATTGAATATATAGTGTCTTTTTTTATAAAATTTCATAAAAAACCAATGTGGCGTAGTTGAAATCAAATAGAATTAATAAATTATTGAGTCAAAATTACGAGAATTAAAGAAAAAAATAGATAAAATTACACGTATAATTAAGATCTATAATTGTATATGTATAGTGCTGATTACTTGAATTATATAATGGAACTATAAAAAACCGTATTGTGTATGTGTACTTGACCTATTAAGTGATTTTTAGATTAGAATTGAAATTGTTAAAAAAAAAAATAACAAAAGATTTGATAATGAGTATAAAAGATATATACAAAATTTTGTGATATGTTTAATTATTTTTTATAGATTTTTAAGAATTCGTATGCCTAATTAATTAGATAAATTTATTGATTAATAAGGCAAAGTTATATGAATTAGGAAAATAACAATAAAAATTAAATATAATTTCATGTAGGATCATGATATATGTATATAGTCTTTTTTAATCAGACAAACACAACATACTCACACACACACGCACCTGGGGTGACTCGAACCCCCGATCTCTTGGATCGGAGGGGAAACGTCTTATCAACTGAGTCTTATTAACTGAGCTGCGCTTCGTTGTCATGTAGATATATTTTGCTATTATATACATTAGATGAAAATTATGTAAATATATATACCTTAAAGTTCATCAATGAATTATGAAGCACATACATAACTATGAAACATAAATTGCACGATCGGAAAAGTTTTATTTTTCTTCAAAGTTTAAAATTTTATTTTCATTTTCGTGAAAGATTGGTCCTCAAAGATACGCGGGATTTCACATATAAGACAATAAAATAAAGCAAAGAAAACATTATGGAATGCCTGAAGGGCAAAAGTCAAATTGCCGCACGTTAAAGAAACAGGTTGGTCCCAAACAAATTCAATGTTACGTTAAAAAGAGAAGAAAATGAAAAATCAATCATGTAGAAAAGGCACTTAATTTCTTCCTATTATTTATTAGTATTGAGAATTTAGAAGCGAAGACCTTACTCGAGTTTTAAAACGTGTACGATGATCCTTCAAAAAATAAAAAACAAAAAAGGTAACGATGACTTTTATATTGAGTTTTCTAAAGAGAACCAAAATAGTAGGATAGTTTATAGCTTGTTGGCTATGAGCGTAGGTGATTTTAAAGACTTGATAATCTCATTTGCATGAATTTTACATGTTTTTCTCTTTTACACATTACTTTTAAATTTTCTCAAAATACACAAAACTTTACATGCTTTCCGATTTTGCTTGTGACTTTTAAATAATCTCCTCATAATGCATGGAATTTTAATATATTTATTTTTACCATAATTTTTTTTCCTCAAATCAAATTGATGTGGTAAAATTAAAAATGATGTAGCGAGCAATCTAACACTCTCTCTCACTTCATCCCTATGGTCTCTCTCCCAAATCAGGCATCCATCGCAGTCTTCTTTCTCGATATCATTGTCGGCTATAAAAAATATAAATATCATCCATAAATGTGATGACAACAAGCACAACACCGGCTAGATTTTGACGGCATGATTTTCTTGGTGGTCATGGTGCTTGTCAACATTGTCACATCTATCAATGCTTTAAATTTCTTATAGCCGATGAAGATGGCGACAGTGATATAGAGGAAGAGGAGGGCAGCGATGATCGCAAGATTTGGGAGAGATGGTCAGTTGGAGAGAGAATGTGAGATTATTTGAGACCTTTTTTTTTTTAATTTTACCATCATATTTTTAATTTTGTCACATCATATTTATTTTGGCAGAAAAAAGTCATGGTAAAATCAAATAAATTAAAAAATCATGTATTATGAGTATTTCAAAGTTATGTGCAAAAGCAGAAAGCATATAAAGTTTGTGTATTTTAGGAGATAATTTAAAAGTCGTGTGCAAAAAAGAATAACATGTAAAATACTTATATTTGAGAAGACGGTTTAGAAGTTTGCAAAGCAAAAATCATATAAAGTTTGTGCATTTTGAAGAGATTGACCCTTGCATACCATGATTTTGACTTTATCAACCCTAATTTAAATAATAAAACTTAAATTAAAGAGTAACGCTTCAATGTCCACCGTGAACATACTTAATATGTCCAAGGATGACGTGGTAATATTTTAAATATGGAAATTAATTTAAATACATACCATAAAAACTAAACTGTTACAAAAAAAAAAAAAAAAAAAAACTAAACCCTACTAAAAAAACTCAACCCCAAATGGAAAGGATTAGAGACGTGGCACTGCCACGTAAGCAGTGGGTACATTATGTATGCCCACCGTGGGCAGGGGAGCGTACTGACATCAGTAATATATTAAAATAAAAAATGTATAGAAATTGAAAAATAATAATTTTGAACAAGATTGAAAGACTAAAATTAGGACAAAAGAGATCACGTGAACTAGAAAACAAAAGATAAAGCACAAGTCAAAAGGAAAAGAATTTATGTGGGTAGTAAGATAATATTTGATGGATTAATCAAAACAATATGATGAAAATTCTCGAATTCATAATTTCTGTATAGCTAAAGAAAAGAAAGAAGTTTTTAAGAATTAGGAATAATAACTAATACGAGACAAGTTATGAATTAGGTTATTTAGTCCAGCAAAAAACATCCTTCCCCAATTAACAAATTTCACACATGCTCTTTATATGTGCTATAAAAAAATAGCGATATTAATATTATTAGTGTATATTTTGGACAAAATTAAGTTTCATGAAAAATTATAAGAATGGAAAAGTTTGAACCATAAATAGTATAACCACTCTTTTAAAGAGGAGGGTAGCTGGATAGTGCCAACTTGATATTAATATTTAAGTATATAATTTTGGATCCAATATTTGGTGTACTAGGTCCATAAATGATTATTGAGTGTTTTGATTTGAAAGCGAACGCCAAATTCTTATATATATCGTTGTCGTTTTCTAACACTTGTATTTTCCCTTGTTTTCATAGATAGAATTATAGAAACATAATACAGTAGCATTTATATACACACCATTGCCATATATAACTTGGATGAATTTGTTTATACAATAATTGAAATGTTTCTTAGGAATTATATTCATACTTGTTTAGTTGTTTGCTTAATAGCGAGGTCTAAAGAAAATAAAATTGGCACCTCGATCAACCCTAATTTTTCAATGAATTGTAATGAGGTAATTTTTCAATCGACGTGGTGATCTTTTTATGCATGATCGTCAATTGATGATCGATTATTGTAGTAGCTAATTGTTTTGTTAATTTTCGTCATATATGTAGTAGCTGAATTGTTTTGTTTTTGTGCTTATGTTGAATTTTATTCAAACTACCATAAAATAAAAATACCCATGTCAATTAAAAAAAGTCAATTATTTGTAGTAGCTGAATCATTTTGTTTTTGTGATATATGTTAAATTTTAGGGCTATTGACATTAAAATACACGGACTATAGGGTGATTCCGATTTATTCCATAAACTTTGACACGTTGCAAAAAAATACATAAACTTTCAATTTGTTGCTATTTTTTCCCGAAACTCAAATTTTCCCAAATTGAGTCCTACGTGGATGCCGGCCTTGCACATGTGGTGCAAATCGACGAATAATGAAACGACGCCATACAACATAAAAAATAGATACGTATTTTTAATAAAATAAAAATACAGTACCATTTTCAATTTTAAAAAAAATAAATAAAATTAACATTTTTAATATTTCCCCCTCTCTCTCTCTACAAACCACGTCTCTCTCCTCCTCCTCCTCCTCCTTTAGCAGCTAACATAGCCCCTTCAATTAAATAATCTATTATTTGTAGTAGCTAAAATGTTTTTGTGATGTATGTTGAAATTTATTCGGACTATCATAAAATAAAAATAGAGTAAATACCCATAAATAGCCATTCTCATAAGATAAAAGTCTTTTTTGACCACCAATAAGTAAATAGTCTATTTCTAGCCATTTTTGATGTGAAATGACACTTATACCCTTAATGAAATTCATTAATAAAATAAAATAAAAACTTTAAACGTACAACCCCGCTTCCATAATCGTGCTCGTGAGCACGATCACAGTTATTTTATTCGTGTTCGTGTGCAAGAACACGAACACGGTTGTATTGTTCGTGTTCGTGTGCAAGAACACGAACACACTTGTATTGTTCGTGATCGTGTACACAAACACGAGCAAAAACGATCGTGAAGTCGGTGTGGGTGCTGTAGCAGAGAGAGAGAGAGAGAGAGAGAGGAAACATACATGGCCAAATCTAGTAGCTTCGAGTGCTCTTGCCGGACTGTTAGTAACGACACTGTTGGAGAGCTGCTCCAAGCAAACTAAATCTAAGTCGAACGCGACGAGATTTGGAGGTCGGATTTCTTCATACGCAGCTGTATTTTCACTTATTTTGGTTGCTATATATGTGGAATCGAGTGGTACATCACCGTTTTTAGCTGAATTATGTTGGAAATTATATCAAGCCTCCGTTGAGGAATTTAATCGAACAGTTTGCGTACACTTGCAAAACAAAATAGAAGAAGAAAATTGAGTTCCAATTTCAGCTTCGTAATCTGTAACATCGTGTCACTTCCTTCAACTTCTAGCTCCTCCTCCGGATTTAGGTTGCTCACTGATTGCGACTATAGAGTCACACGTACGAGACCTCACTCACTGTCGAAAAATATAAATTCTCGCCGACAAACACAACAACATGTGAGATGTGAAGTCGCCGCCGGCGAGAGAGCTACGATCAGACACCGTTTGCCATCGCCGGTCCTTCCGCTGTCAAAAGCAGCCGCTGACAACCGCCGCAACAGGTTCTGGTCGCTGCCGAGGTCGTTGATTCTGTTACTTGCGCCGCTGTGAGTTTCTGAAGTTCTCGGTAGGTTATTCCCGGAAATAGCCATCGATCCCCTCTTACTCAGGCGGTTGTACTGCATCGTCGTATAGCAAGCGTATCCGGAGGTATTATTGTCGGGCGTACTTCGGCGGCTTCAATAGACGGCTTCGTGGAGGAGGTGGAGTAATTCTCGCTGTTGAGGGTTTGTGATTTGGGAATTTTGGCTAGTGATTTTTTTGGCTCCCGTTTTTTACTTCTTTTTTTACCTTTTTCTATATTTGTGTTTTTTTATTTTAGTATTTTTATTGATTAGTAAGGGTATAATTGGTAAATCTGGTAAGAAGTGACTAAAATTAGGCTATTCTTTTATGGTTGGCTAAAAAAGACTTTTATTTTATTATATTGGCTATTTGAGGGTTTGCCTCATAAAAATAACCACTTATATTAAAAAAAAACTGGTTATTTGCAGTTGCTGAAATTTTTAGTTTTTTTATATGTTGAATTTTATTCGTACTACCATAAAATAAAAATAACCACTTCAATTAAAAGAATAGTAAATTATTTATAGTAGCTGAATTGTTTTGTTTTGTAATATATGTTGAATTTTACTCTGACAATCATGAAATAAAAATAATCATTTCAATTAAAAAAAATCAATTATTTGTAATAGGAATCCTCCATTACTCATCGTTGACACACTTAATATGTCCACGATTGATATGTCAATGCTATTTTAATAATTTTATATTTAGGCTTTAGTTTTTTTAGTAGGGTTTTGTTTTTCTAGTAGGGTTTAATTTTTGTTGGGATATTTGTAGGAAGGGGGAAGCGAACTCTATGTTCTTAATAAAATCTATATTTGTTTTGATTAGATTCCAAAACTCTCATTCATATTTTCCTTATAATTTTTCTATTTTCCTTATTATTTTTGATGAAGTCAAATACTGCCTTACACATTTAGAAGAGCTCGTTTGTTAGGGAGCTGCTATTTGTAAGTGTAATTGCAGTTTCAACCCAAGTAAAATAAATCGAGCGAAGTGAAGAAGAATCAAAGAGCAGCGAAGTAAAGAAGAAGCAAAAGCGAGATTCTTAATTTCTCAAGTCTACTAGAAGTGAAAAGTCTCAAGCGAACACTGTTCACAAAGTGGAAAACGACTACAATAAAAGCAATTTGAAGAGAAGCACTCGTGCAGAAGCTGTTGGGGTTATATACTGCAAAGCATACTTTTATGCGTGTATATTAACTGTATCTTCCTGTTTTATGGAAATAAATATATTGTCATATAATTTGCATATTAATTCGTGTTATGGTTATGCAAATAAATGTCCGGTACTATATATTATAGATAATATGGTGTGGGTGGTCGCACGGAAGATCATATTATCGGTTTCTTATATAGTTAAATGGTGTTCGCAACCGAAAGTAATCTTGGACAAATTACTTGTTAAGGTTGTAGTATAAGCTGGATAATAGTTGGTCTTGGCTATTAGCTTATACTAGTGCATACGATCAGAGTTGCACTGAACGGGATCGAGGTGAGATAAATCCTTTTATACTGACTTATTAAGGATCACATCTCGGACGATTATTATTTCTTAATTCTAGTTGTCATAATATTCAATTATGTATTTATAATTGTTATTACTTTGATTTACCATGAGTGAGAGTTATCGCAACTCAAAGAATCTCCGTATCTTGGGTAATAATATTATAAATATGATAATTAATATTATAGCTAGAAATCGTGTCTCGGTGCGCCGAGTTGATGATGTCCCCTTGAGGCGTTCTAAGGATTATTATATCAAAACCCTGCAGGTGGATTAAGTTCCGATATAATAATAAGGTCGAACGGGTACACTCTCGGAATAAGATATTAATTAATTAGAGCAGTCAGTAGCTTAAATTAATTAATGGACATGCGATATCTTAAACACGGGAAATAATATAATTCAAAGAGGAGCCCGGTATGTAGTAATTTGGGAATGGACGGCGATGCAATATTATTTTACTATAGTGGAAAGGCTATAATATTAATATAATTAAATAGAGTATTCGGGGCCAGAGAATACTTGGATTATTTAATTATATTGGAAGGCCCAGTCCATGTCCTCCTCAAGATCCCTGGAGTAGCCCAACAGAGCATAGCCTGGCCCATTAGCGAAGGCCCTAACTTCTCCACCACTCCACTTCTTATATAAATAAGGGATAAGTGGAGAGTGAACATACGTGATTTTCATTCCTCACAAATCTGAGAGAAGGGGGCGCCACTTCTGGGTAGTGCAGAGAAGATAGATTTTCGCCCACTCAAAATTCTTCTCATTGCTAGGGAATACTCCAGAAGATCTTGGGGTTTACGATCAAGAGCTAGATCTCGTGTGCAGAGATCTAGTGCGTGGAAGATCATTACCTCGACTCAGATTCCACCGGTGATTACGCAAACAGGTATATATATGATTCTAGATCTGTTTCCGCTTTCAAGATCTGAATTCATATGTTAATAATTATTGTAATTAATTAAATCTACATCCGAGGGATCCCGGATCCAACAACTGGTATCAGAGCCAACTCGGCTCTGTAGATTTAATTAAGTATAATTATTAGATTCATATTATTTGTATTGGATGCAATTAATTTGGTTTTGCAGAGATCCAATTATCATGGTTAATATGAATGTTTATGGTTTTAATTTTGTATTAAAATCAGCCTGTTTGTGGCTGCATTGTAAACACACGAGGGTTGATCGTGTTAGATTAGAATTTTGTTTTTCGATTTTTGTTGTAAATTCGATGTAAATTCTTGAGATCTATGTAATTCGATCGAGCCACCATGAACGAAAGACAAAGCAACCGGACATGATGGCTGTCATGGAGGAGGGGCAGTCGGATGTCCCGTCGGATGTCGAAAAGAGGGCGTCGGTGCTGTGGCGGTGGCGAGAACCGCGACTAGGGTTCAGCCCTATCGCGAAAATTCTCCGTCACCGGCGCTGCAGCAGCCACTGCGTGATCTTCTCGACGATGGTGACATTCTGGAGTTGCGGTGGAAGCAGTGGGAGCAGCGGCGGTGATGCTCGATCGTTGCAAGTCGACGGCGGCGCGGCTAGGGTTTACAAAACCCTAGCGGAATGCGACGTCTGGCTGCTGGCTGCAACGCGGAAGATCGGCGTCTTTGTTGATGCCGGTGGTCTGCAGCAGGTCACGGCAAGGGGGCAGAGGGGACGCGGCTGGCGGCCGAGGAGATGGCTGCTGCTGCAGGCGGATTTTTCCAGCTGCGGTGGTGGCTGTCAGGTTCTGCTGTCGCGTTTCCGGCTAGCTCCCATCGGCGGTAGCAATGGCAGATCTTCGACGAACTCCTCTCTGACCTCGGGCAGGTTCGGCGGCGGTTGGTAGGTGATAGGAACGACGGCGGTGAGACGTCGCGGCGGCGCGTGTGGTGCACGCGTGGCTCGGCGACGGCGCGTCAACCGGATGGTGACCGGCCGTGAAATAGCTTGTTCAACAAGTTTGTATTTATCCGGAAAAGATTTGATTTTATCTGGATAGATATGTTTCTATCTTTAAAGATTTGATTTTATCTAGGTAGATATGATCTTATCTGATAAGATTTAATCTTATCAAGAAAGATTTGATCATATTTAAAGGGATATGTTTCTATCTTTAAAGATTTGGTGTTATCTAGGTAGATATGATCTTATTTGATAAGATGTAATCTTATCAAGAAAGATTTGATCATATTTAAAGGGATATGTTTCTATCTTTAAGTGATTTGATCTTATCTTGGATAAAATTAATCCTATCCAACACCATGCCTGATTTGGAAATTAGGGTTTTCCTCACCCTAATAAATCGAGCTGAACAGTGGGAGATCTCCGGCAGGTTTCCTCGACCTTGTGTGAAGATGTAGCGGCGGTGGTGGCGGCTAGAGGAGACGGCGACGGCTGGTGAAGGTGACGGCTAGGGTTTTGGCGGTTAGGGTTTCTCAAACCCTAGCGGGTCGAACCCTGGGCCCATTTCACGGCCCGTAATCTCGGCCCAACGACGCACCACAATTTTTCAAGCTCGTTCGAAGAATTTCAAGGCCATGATGATTGGATAATTCTTTATTTAATTAATTATCGTGTGCTTGATTTTTTGATGTTTTGTGGATAGCATGTTGTTTAATTATTCGCGATTTTTAATTACATGCTATGCTTGAAAAATGAATTAAAACCTTGGTTTAAAATGACTAAGTGGTATTATATTAATTTTAAATTTTCGATTAATTTTATATTTTTCGAAAATTCTAAATTAATCTAGCCTCCATAATTGGTTTAAAAATGAATTAATTAGCATTTGCTCACTGATCCGGGCGTATCCCTACGGAGGTGCTAATTATGGATTTCATTGGTTTAAATTTCCTAAACAGAATTGGAATTTCAAAATATGGATTAAATAACATTCGCTCACTGATCCGGGCATATCCCTTCGGAGGTGTTAATTAATTTCATTATTTTGAAATTTCGATGGATAATATTGAAAAATAGTTTTATATCGATATCACCTCCCTACGGTAGGGTTATTCTTATAAAACGGTATTTTTCAGAATATTAAATTATGGTATTTCACTTAGATGTAAATTAATTAATTATTTCCCGACAGAAAGGTAATTAATTTAATTTACATGGCTAGGAGTGACCGACTGTTAATTTCATCAATCATAAGGTGGATCTTGATTGGATAATGAAATTAAAGGCCTAAGAAACCTACTTATAGAGATTATATGTAAACGTCCACCCTACGTGGCTTACATATAAAGTCTTGAGGAGTCGGGGGTTGCATATTATATTGATTTAAGGTTTTACAATATAATGAATGCTTCAAAGTATATGACATTAACTTTGTGTTAGTTATTTTTATTTCCAAGCTATACTATGTTTTTCGGTTCACTTGATTAAATACTCATTGAAAAATAAATTCGAGAGTTCCAATTATCACGATTGGAAATATAACTTGGACATTGTCTTGACTGCTAACGAACACAAGTTTGTCCTTACTGAGGAATGTCCTTATGTACCACTAAGGAGAGTATGCCTAAACAGTGTGAAGCTTAGTTTCACGGAGATGTTTAGTCATCATGGATACCAAGTTCGACAAAATATTCTTTTGTCGATGAAAATGGTTGAAGGTACTCCTATTAGGGACCATGTTCTTAAGATGATCAGTTGTCTTAAATGGAGATTCTAGGTTATGAAATCGATGGGGAAACTTAGGTCGATGTCATAATAGAAATCGATCCCTATGAGTTTTGATGTGTTTCGGTTCAACTATAACATGAATCAATTCATGTACAAGCTAACCAAATTGCTCAATGAACTCATCAATGCTGAGATGTTTCAAACCGGTTCTCAAGCATTGATCACCGCAGCTTCTACTCCTTTTTAAACCAAAGGATGGTTAAAGGAAGAAGAAGCAAGGTGGTGGTGGTTAAGGAGGTGACGCTCAGAAGGAGAATAACTACTCAAGGTGGGATAAAGAAACCAAGAGGAAAGTGTTACCGTTGTAAAAGACAAATTATGGCGGTCTGTCCTCATTTGAATGGAGGCAATGGTCAAGGTATATCTTGTGCATTTATTCAATGCGGTTGAGATTACCATCACAGTGGGAGACACTACAAAAGTAGTAGCCATTGCAGTGGGAGACGCTACGAAAGTAGTGGTCAGTGCAGTGGGAGACACTACAAAAAGTAGAGGTCAATGCAGTGGGAGACGTACATTAGTTGTGCGCAAACTGCAGTAAATAGCACAACATCAATTCTTTAAATGTAAAGAACCTTCTAGTATGAATCAAACATATATCTGGTATCTAAAGTTTTGGTCATCTTAGATACAAGGGCAATAGATTAGAAAATATGTTGGATTTGATTCATGCGGACGTGTGTGGACCAATATCGGTACAAGCTAAGGGGTGGCTACAAGTACTTCATCATTTCTTGATGATTACTCAAGGCATGGATATATTTGATGAAACAGAAGTCTGAATCCTTGATAAATTCAAGGAGTTCAAGGCTAAAGTTGATTATCATCATGGTAAATATATCAAATCTCTTCGGTTCGATCGAAGAGGTGAATACCTTAGTGGTGAATTTTTGGAACACATGTCAAAAGCTGGAATCGCATCCCAGCTTCCTGCGCCAGGAATACCACATCAATGTGGCATGGCGGGACGAAGGAACCGAATATTCTTAGAAATGATTCGGTTGATGATGAGCTATTTTGATTTACCTTTTACGTATTAGGGTTTACAAATAACGGCGTATGTTTTAAACTTGGTCCCTTTAAGGACCTCGTACTGAAATATGGTTATTTGTAGGATACCCTAAGGTAAACGAGAGGTGGTCTATTCTATAGTCTTGTAGTCCAAAAGATCGGAATTAGCACAAAAACTAGATTTTTGGAAGAAGGCTATGTGAATAGTAATAAACCCACTAGTGAGATCATTTTAGAAATGAGGGGAAAAGGCGGTGCCGGAACCACCCGTACTAGATGTTACACCACGAACTGCACCACATGTTGACACTAACACAAACTCTCAGGTAGAGCCTTGTCGTAGTGGGAGGGTCATCTTTTGAACCTGAAAGATGGTTGTGTTTGGGAGAATCTTC
The DNA here is from genome assembly GCA_001642375.2 of Mentha longifolia. NCBI lineage: Eukaryota > Viridiplantae > Streptophyta > Magnoliopsida > Lamiales > Lamiaceae > Mentha > Mentha longifolia. The sequence goes on from CM038115.1 coordinate 26,343,122, forward strand.
GGATATCTTACCAGGTAAAGATGACATTGACCCATGGACAAATAGAGGCAATCCAAGAGAAAGATGCACAGCTTTGGCGAGTTGCAGTGGATTCTGAAATTGAATCCATGCATGATAAAATGTGTATGACATTGTAGAAACTACCTTAAAGGGTAACTCCCGTTTGGGTAAGGGAATCTACAAATGTAAGAGAGGATCTGACGGTAAGGTTGAGACTTTTAAAGCTAGGCTTATGGTGAAAGTCTCGCCTGTTGCTATGCTTAAGTCGATCTGGATTTTCTTAGCCATTGCGGCTCATATAGATCTGGGGATTTGGCAAACTGGATGTCAAGATCATTTTTCGAAATGGCAGTTTTGAGAAATTCATTTACATGCGCCAACCAGAAGGATACATTGCCAAAGAGAATGAGCATCTGGTTTGCAAACTTAAGCAATCCATTTATGGACTTAAGCAAGCATCTCAGTCTTGGAACACACATTTTGAGGTAATCCAGTCATATAGATTTATTCAAGTGTGATTATGAGGGTTGTGTGTATAAGAAGTGCAACGGAAATGATGTGATGTTTCTAGTACTGTATGTTGATAACATACTCCTGATTGGCAACAACGTGGAGTAGTTATCGGACGTACGGATGTGGTTGTCCAAGAAATTCAATATAAAGGACTTGGGTAAAGCTATCCACATTCTTGGGATTAAGATCTTTCGTGATCGTAAGGAGAGAATGTTGTGCTTGTAACAAGTGGTCTATATTGATATGGTAGTAAAGTGTTTTAGCATGGAAAACTCCGAAAAAGGCTAATCGCCATTTTGATAAGGAGTTCATTTGTCTAAAGAAATGTGTCCTAGAACATAGAGATAGATAAATGACATGAAGGCGGTTCCCTATGCCTCTGCAATAAGAAGCTTCATGAATGTTATGCTTTACACCAGATCTGATATCTGTTATGCCGTTGGCATGGTTTTCAGATACCAATCTAACCCTAGTTAAAGGCAATAGACTGTTGTGAAGAATATAATCAAAGGACACGAGATTATATGTTGATCTTTCAGTTTAACAGTCTATTCCCATTGGGTTATACTGATTTCCAATCAGATAGGAATTTTCGAAAGTCTACCTCGGGATGTGTTTTAGATTGGGAGGTGGAGCCATTAGTTGGAAGGCTGGATGGCTCCGGAACTTCTTGTTGGACTTGGATATGATTCCAAATTTGCTTCAGACGATCACAATCTATTGTGACAGTTTTGGTGCAGTAGCAAATTCAAAGGAATCATAAGACCATAAGGCCAGTAAATACATCGGAAATAAGTACTTTATATTACGAGTAATTGTAATGAGAGGAGACGTTGTGGTGTCAAAGATTACGTTGGAAGATACCCTAATAATTTCCTTCACGATTAGCATGTCATCGAAGGTTTTCGATAAGGGTGTGAAGGGAAAGGGAATCAGACGTATGGCAGCACTGCTTTGAGTATAAGTGGGAGAGAATTTAGTGTAGTGGTATACTTAAAAAGCATGCTTTGAGTATAAGTGGGAGATTGTTGGGGTTATATACTGCAAAGCATACTTTTATGCGTGTATATTAACTGTATCTTCCTGTTTTATGGAAATAAATATATTGTCATATAATTTGCATATTAATTCGTGTTATGGTTATGCAAATAAATGTCCGGTACTATATATTATAGATAATATGGTGTGGGTGGTCGCACGGAAGATCATATTATCGGTTTCTTATATAGTTAAATGGTGTTCGCAACCGAAAGTAATCTTGGACAAATTACTTGTTAAGGTTGTAGTATAAGCTGGATAATAGTTGGTCTTGGCTATTAGCTTATACTAGTGCATACGATCAGAGTTGCACTGAACGGGATCGAGGTGAGATAAATCCTTTTATACTGACTTATTAAGGATCACATCTCGGACGATTATTATTTCTTAATTCTAGTTGTCATAATATTCAATTATGTATTTATAATTGTTATTACTTTGATTTACCATGAGTGAGAGTTATCGCAACTCAAAGAATCCGTATCTTGGGTAATAATATTATAAATATGATAATTAATATTATAGCTAGAAATCGTGTCTCGGTGCGCCGAGTTGATGATGTCCCCTTGAGGCGTTCTAAGGATTATTATATCAAAACCCTGCAGGTGGATTAAGTTCCGATATAATAATAAGGTCGAACGGGTACACTCTCGGAATAAGATATTAATTAATTAGAGCAGTCAGTAGCTTAAATTAATTAATGGACATGCGATATCTTAAACACGGGAAATAATATAATTCAAAGAGGAGCCCGGTATGTAGTAATTTGGGAATAGACGGCGATGCAATATTATTTTACTATAGTGGAAAGACTATAATATTAATATAATTAAATAGAGTATTCGGGGCCAGAGAATACTTGGATTATTTAATTATATTGGAAGGCCCAGTCCATGTCCTCCTCAAGATCCCTGGAGTAGCCCAACAGAGCATAGCCTGACCCATTAGCGAAGGCCCTAACTTCTCCACCTACTCCACTTCTTATATAAATAAGGGATAAGTGGAGAGTGAACATACGTGATTTTCATTCCTCACAAATCTGAGAGAAGGGGGCGCCACTTCTGGGTAGTGCAGAGAAGATAGATTTTCGCCCACTCAAAATTCTTCTCGTTGCTAGGGAATACTCCAGAAGATCTCGGGGTTTACGATCAAGAGCTAGATCTCGTGTGCAGAGATCTAGTGCGTGGAAGATCATTACCTCGACTCAGATTCCACCGGTGATTACGCAAACAGGTATATATATGATTCTAGATCTGTTTCCGCTTTCAAGATCTGAATTCATATGTTAATAATTATTGTAATTAATTAAATCTACATCCGAGGGATCCCGGATCCAACAGAAGCTAGTCAGAAAAAGTGACATATGTACAAGCGATAGTGGAAATAGTATCCAACACTGATGAAGCGCTCGTGAGAAAGCACGAACAGTGACGAAGTGGACTGGAGTTTAAATTTCAAAATTAAAACACTGCAACAGTTCGTACACTTCATTAATGCGGCGCGGAGGTCAGAGGACGCATGGAAGATTGTTATAAGCCAACAGATATCGCCGGAATAGTGCACAACTGCTGTCTCCGCTACATTTCAAGTCAGAAATCTGCAGATATCTAGGGTTTCCTCTTCCGGAAAGAAGACAAGCCAGAAAAGCACTGACCGCTGATCGCCACTTTTTGTAAGTGGAAATGCAATAATAATCGAAAGTAGTATTTTGAGTCGAACCACAAGGATTGTAAGGCGAGAGAGCTCTAAATAGTAATTTTGTATCTATCCTACTATCCAAGCTACACAATTAACATGTTTTTGTGTTTTCATATTACTAAAAGTAAATCAAAGTAAAACAATGCAAACATAAAGCAAATGGTCAAACTTAACAAGCAAACGATTCAAATTCAATGATAGACAAAGGTGATCCCAATTATACTTCAACTAGGCTTAGGCGATGGGTATATAGAACTCTAACTAGAAGTAACCATTTTAATCTAACTTCAAGTGGGAAACCTCCTAATTATGATTCATTCAATTCTCATTTCAACGAAATCAAGTTGATTAATGAAATACCTAATTCCGACTAGGACATCAAGTAATTCATTAACTCTCAATAACATAATGAGTTCCTTATACCTACTCTCTTTAGCATACAATTCTGTTGTTTCCTAGAATCTAATCTAAGCTTCCTAGGCATTAGATCAAACACTTGATATGCAACTATGGTGATCAAGCATAAATGCATAATAAAACATAGCCCCGAGAGAAATGAACATGAAGATAGAAGGTAAATTCAACAATTAAAGCCTAATCCCATCACTTATCCGTAATCTACATATAATTAGAAACACAAAGAGATTTAGCTAAGCATAATTAAGGAAAATAAACCATAGAAAATAGATGAAACCATGCTTAAAAGATAGAGAATACGAAAAGAAATAGAAATATTGGATTAGATCTTCAATCTTCAAAGTAAATCTTCAACAATCTTCAAAATACCAAAGTAGAAAGCATGAAATAAAATTAGAGTTCTAAAGTGTGTCTTAGGTGATAAGAATACCCAATTGGGTCTAAGTTTAGTGTTAAATACATCCAAAATAGGTTAAAGGACGAGTTAGGCCGAGTTAGACGAGCTAATTCGGCCGAAATAAGTGAAATGGGCCGCCAGACAGCGGCCTGGCCGGCGGCCTGGCAGGTCGCCGTGCACACCGCCGTTTATGTTGTCTGGCTGCATCCTGGCCGGCGGTCTGGCAGGTCACCGTTGTGCAGTTTCACGGTTTTAGCTCGTTCTCCCTCGTCCGAACTCCGATTCTTGATCCGCTTTTAGCTATGGCTTCCTAAAGAACTCCTCTTCGACATGGAATAATTTAATTGGCCAAAAGCTCCTTTGATATTTCCTGTAAAATTAGGATAAAACCCGAGAAAATGAGGAAAACTTGAATGCAAAGCAAAACTAGCAAAACCATATGAAAACTACTCAAAACCACACATAATCAAACATGAATTCCACTTCAAATGATCTTGACATGCAAGTAAAATACTTGTTTATCAACTCCCCCAAACTTAAGCCATTGTTCATCCTGAACAAAGGAACAAACAATGAAAACACTTAAACACAAATGGGTGTGCATTCGAGATCAACAATGCCTCAAAAATTCATTTCAAAACAATTTTCTTTCAATGAAACCTTCAAGTTAAATCAAGCACTCCTAAAATCAATCAACAATCATAACTAGAAGGTAAATCAATTAGGCCAATCAAACTCTAAACCTCACAAGAATGTGTATCACTCAAACTCTCAAGTGTATAAAAGGTTCAACACTCATCGAATTCATGCAATGCAACACACTCACCATATGCTTGCCTCTTGTCTTTGTCTCCATTGCTTCATTATGTGCACAAATCAAAATCAATTAGGAGTTTGTTCAAGCTTGTAATGTAAGAAAATTTAGGCTAAGTGACTCAAATTTTTGTTCAAGTGCTTTCACTTTATAGCTTCCTCACTCTAAGTATAGATTTCTCCATCTTCTATCTTCCAACCACCATTCACCTATTAGAACTCAAACTTCTATTTAAACACACCTAATAAGAAATACTCCCTTATGCTCTTTATTCAACAACTTTCTTTATTCTTTTTCTTTTCTTTTTCTCTTTTTTTTTTTCTTTGTAAGAAATTTGTTCTTAACTTTTTCTTTTCAAGACATGAGCTTATAGGAGCATTCTTTCAAATTAAACCATTCCACAAAGACTTTCACTTTCACCCCTCATCTATAGCAAATTTCCAACTCTCCACAAGATTCCCTTAACCAACCTTCACCCCCTGTCATTTGGTTTTAGAATAAAAGGCTTTTGAGGCTCAAAAAGGGACCACAAGGGTAATGAAACATAGGTTAGTGTTTAGGGAATAATGAGTTACCAAATGAGGGCCTAAAATCATCTCTTAACCCTATGCACATATATAACAACCTCAACCAAGAAAACCAAGACAAATTCTAGAAGTGTGAATGCAATGCATGACAAGGTCTCAATGAAAGGAAATAAACTATATTTTGATGCATAGTTTAGGCTCAATTCCTCATTAGCTTTTGTTTAGAGTTCAAACGCCTAAGATCATTCCTTTCTAGTTAGTCATGTGATATGACCAATTCTTCACACTTGAAGAATTTAAAAAATGATGCAATTTTTTCTTTCATCGTCGATATCTCCCTTAAAAGAAAATGAATTGACAAACACGTGCTTTCGCACACACGCATGCATCCCATTCATTCAAAACATTTCAAGTGATTTTCAAAGATTTTCAAAAAAATTCATATGAGACCACATTGTAATGTAAGCTCAAAATCACAACATCATCCATCAACCTCCAAACGACTCAATCAAACAACATAATCACTCAAATCCATCCAACAATGACCAATATTAATCAAAATTATCAAGCAAGCATAAGCATATAATCAATGAAATCAAAATGATACCACATCACATAAAATCAAAATGATACCACATCACATAAGAAATTGAAAAACCAAGAGTAAAGTAATTTAAATTCCTTATCTACCCCCTCTCCCAAACTTATTTTAGAAAATCAAGTCTAAAATGAGTTTGGAGGGAAGAATAATAAGAAATTTAAATTACACTCACAAAGGTCCAAGCTATGTTGAAAGTGGTTTTGAAAGCCATGCAATCTTGCTTGATCGGTTTGATTTTCTTCCTTCACTCATTCCAATCATGATTCGACCTCGTGTATTGACAATGAAACACATGAAACTTGTGAATTAGAAATGGAATTAAAATAGGAAGTATTAGCATAGAAATATGGGAAAAGAAATTAGGAGAAAATAGGAGAAAATGGAAAAAAAAATAGGGGGAAAAAGGAAAAATAAGGAACAAAAACCGAAATCCAACTAAAACTAACTAAAACAAGAAAGAAAACGATATTTGTTGGGGTGCCTCCTAACGAGCGCTTAATTTAACGTTGTTAGCTCGACGATACCTCATTGTCCTTTAAGGGACTTGAAACGAGGTCTGACCTCGATCGAGTACCATCTCTTCACCAACTTCATCCTTACTTGCCTTCTCCGAATCATTTGAACCATTTGAAATATAGAATGTCGCCTTTTCTTCATTCACTCGAAGAGTAAGACTCCCTTTGAAAACATCAACTAAAGCTCGACTTGTTGCTAAGAAAGGCCTCCCAAGTATTAATGGGATATCTTGGTCCTCCGACATGTCAAGAACAATGAAATCCACCGGGAATATGAACTTTCTGACTTTGATGAGCACATCTTCAACAATTCCCTTAGAAAAGGAGATTGAACGATCCGCCATTTGGAGAATAAGTGAGGTGGGCTTAAGAGTTCCAATCTTCAATCGATTAAAGATGGAAAGGGGCATCAAATTCACTCCCGAGCCCAAATCACACAAGACTTTTTGGAATAAATGGCCACCAATCTCACAAGATAAGGTAAAATCTCTGGGATCATCCTTCTTATTGGGAGCTTCTTTTGTAGTCTAGCACTACATTCTTCCAAAAGTATGATCGTCTCAAACTCATCCATTTTCACCTTCCTATGAATCACATCCTCCAAGAACTTCTTGTGATCCGGCATACCAAACCAATCAAAGAAGCATTTATATCAAATTTCTTAAATGTTTCCAACAAATCACCCTTCCTTTCATTCAAATTCTCATCAATTAACTCAAGAGTAGTTGTTATACTATCAATGGCATTTGACTCAACATGCTCTTGTGAAACTTTAGAAGGTGAAGTAGGAGGAGTACCTTTTTGCTTCTTGTAAAATTTTGCTTTCTCTTTATACTCTTCCTCTCCAATAAAATTCCTTAGCTCGAAATTATAGTATGCACCCTCTCTTCTATACATCAATTTCTTCGAATCTTCATCCTTCTCAAATGGAATTCCATTGTTGAGCTTCATTTTGTTGATAGTACTCATGAATTTCCTCCTTTGATTTGCTTTGAGGATCTTCCAACAGAGGAGCCAATGATCCGGAATGGTCAAGAAGTATATATCATCCACGAACCTTATTGGTATTTCTTTCTTCTCATATAGGCTATGATCGTGGGAAGGATCCCAAGGAGGAACACTTTGACCACCCCATTTCTTCCTCACATAGTAGGGCTCATATGGCTTCTTCTCCTCTTGAATCTCGTGTGAATGCTTTGAAAATACTTCACTCACCACATGAATGACATTGCATTATTGCTTTGGATTTACTTGAGTGTTGCTAGAAGATTTTCCGGCCTTGTGTAGAGAAGCCACTTGGTCGGCTATTTAGCTTACTTTCCCTTCAAGCATCATCACTTGCTTAGCAAGAGCGGTCACCGTAGAAGCAATCGTTGTCACCGAATTCTCCAATGTCACAACTCTTTGTCCGTTTTGGCTTATGAAATTTTGTTGTTGATTGGCCATTTGAGTTTGATTTGCCAACAGTTGTTGCATCAATTGCTCCATAGATGGAGATACATTCTTTGGTTCTTCAACAACTCCTTGAAAAATGGAGAAGCCCGGAGATGGTTGTTGAGGATTGTTCGGGTTCCCATAGGAAGGATTAGGATGATTCCTATTGTTAGGGTAGTAATTAAGCCAGGTTATCCTCTTGATTTCCATAGGAATATCCTCTGAAAGCCTTGCTTGTTGTAGTTTCCATAGGATCTTTGATCGACATAGCTCACCTCTTCACGTCCATTGAACTCCATATTCCCTTGAGATTGAACACTTTGAATGTGGGCTTTCTTCTCATCCTCATACTTTTTCTTCATATTAGCAAGTTCCATTGCTAATGCCTCATACTTCTCATCAAATACCGAAGCAACTTTTCTTGAAGAGGCCCTCTCCATTGGCCATTGATAACTATTGGCCATCATCTCCTCAAGGCCACTCTTGTGTTCCGATTCACCAAACATTCCCGGAAGTGGCATCTACTATGCTCTGAGTATGAGGTGTTAACCCACTATAGAAAGTGGTTATTTGTTGACCCTCATTAAAGCCATGTTGAGGACATTTCCTTAGGAGCTCCCTATATCTCTCCCATGCTTCACACAAGGTCTCGTCGCCTTGTTGAGAGAAGTGTGAGATGTCGGAGATAAGCCTTTGAGGGTGGGAAGTATTTAGAGAGGAAGACCTTGCATAAATCGTCCCAAGTATGGATGTCGGCCTTGTTCAATCCTTTGTACTAATATTTAGCCCGATCTCTTAAAGAAAACCCGAACATCCTCATGCGAATGGCGTCATTAGGGACTCCATTTTGCTTGATAGTGTTGCAAATATCAAGAAGGGTACTAAGGTGGGCATTTGGGTCTTCCGTAGGCCCTCCTCCGAATTGCTCACTTTTGACGATTTGAATAAGACCAGATTTGAGCTCAAAGTTGTTGGCGTTGATCGTCCCCCACTCTCCTCCTTGGAACTATTCCGTAGGAGATAGGAACATATGATTGAGAGGAGGTGGTTGAGCTTCATTGGCCCTTCTTTCTTGCTCATCTTTCCATGCTCGAAATTCTTCCATTTCCTTCATAAAAGCTTCCATTGCTTGGTTATTAGCTCCCATAGCTTGGTCTTCATGATTTACTCTTCTATGCCTTCTTTCAAACTCCAAGATCAAAGGCTCAACAAGTCTTTCCTTGGATCTAGTGTGAATGCACCTATAAAACAAAAATCAAAAGAGAAAAATGCTTGAATTAGTATTCGAGATATCAAATCAACTATCAAAACTCAATCTAAACAATTCCCAGAAACGGCGCCAAAAATTGATCGCCACTTTTTGTAGGTAGAAATGCAATAATAATCGAAAGTAGTATTTCGAGTCGAACCACAAGGATTGTAAGGCGATAGAGCTCTAAATAGTAATTTGATAGCTATCCTACTATCCAAGCTACACAACTAACATGTTTTTGTGTTTTCAAATTACTAAAAGTAAATCAAAGTAAAGCAATGCAAACATAAAGCAAATGATCAAACTTAACAAGTAAACGATTCAAATTCAATGATAGACAAAGGTGATCCTAATTATACTTCAACTAGGCTTAAGCGATGGGTATATAGAACTCTAACTATAACTAACCATTTTAATCTAACTTCATGTGGGAAACCTACTAATTATGATTCATTCAATTCTCATTTCAACGAAATCAAGTTGATTAATGAAATACCTAATTCCGACTAGGACATCAAGTAATTCATTAACTCCTAATAGCATAATGAGTTCCTTATCCCTACTATCTCTTGCATACAATTCTCTTGTTTCTTAGCATATAATCTAAGCTTCCTAGACATTAGATCAAACACTTGATATGCAACTATGGTGATCAATCATAAATGCATAATAAAACATAGCCCCGAGATAAATGAACATGAAGATAGAAGGTAAATTCAAAAATTAAAGCCTAATCCCATCACTTAACCCTAATCTACATATAATTGGAATCACAAAGAGATTTAGCTAAGCATAATTAAGGAAATTAAGGAAAATAAACCATAGGAAATAGATGAAATCATGCTTAAAAGATAGAGAATAAGAATAGGTATAGAAATATTGGATTAGATCTTCAATCTTCAAAGTAAATCTTCAACAATCTTCAAAATGCCAAAGTAGAAAGCATGAAATAAAATTATAGTTCTAAAGTGTGTCTTAGGTGATAAGAATACCCCCCCATTGGGTCTAAGTTTGGTGTTAAATACATCCAAAATGGGTTAAAGGACGAGTTTAGGCCGAGTTAGACGAGCTAACTCGGCCGGAATAAGTGAAATGGGCCACCAGACGGTGGCCTGGCAGGTCGCCGTCCAGGTCGCCATGCACACTGCCGTTTATGCTATCCGGCTGCACCCTGGCCGGCGGTCTGGCAGGTCGCCGTTGGTCCGTGCCTCTTGCACAGTTTTACAGTTTTTGCTCGTTCTCCCTCGTCCGAACTCTGATTCTCGATCTGCTTTGTGCTATGGTTTCCTAACGAACTCCTTTCAACATGAAATAATTTAATTAGCCAAAATCTCTTTTGATATTTCCTATAAAATCATGATAAAACCCGAGAAAACGAGGAAAACTTGAATGCATAGCAAAACTAGCAAAACCATATGAAAACTACTCAAAACCACACATAATCAAACATGAATTCCACTCCAAATGATCTTGACATGTAAGTAAAATACATTTTTATCACCCGCCTACAGAAAGCTGCATTGCCGCAAGACTGAAGAGAAGTGAGAGCACGCGCTACCAACCTCTCTAACGGGTAGCTGGTGATCTCCCACTATAAATAGGGGTGCATATTCAACGTGAAGACTCACGAAACTATTCTCTCGCCCACAAGTTTACAGCAAGAACTTCAGAGCTCTCATTCATACATTCTTTAAGTTATTAAGTTCTAGTGTTTAGTTGAGTCCTTAGAAACTTTTTCTAAGTTTCTAGGTCCACAGACCCTACATCCATTCATCCCTAGATTTTCTAGGAGGATAATCCTTAAACCTTTTACGTGATCTTCATTGTAAAAGGATTCTCTCTTAAGTTAGAACTCATATAAACCGAACCCCCAACCAAAGTTTCTTTGTGTTGTAAGTTAATGTTTCGTTCGTTGACTGTGAAGCTTATGTTTGCATACAAAAGTGGAAGATCTTTATTAGGTGTCTGCTATTAGGTCTCTAGAGAACCCATTTAGAATCTCTAGGTTTCAAGTTCAAGTCGAACTTGAAGCACTTCACTGGGAAGGATAAAACTAGTATATGTGTTTGTTCGTGTTTGTGTTTGTTCGTTCGATTTTCCAAGTGAAGGAAGTTCGAGTTGCTAAGTGAAGGCAACAAATGGATATAGGAGCGTAACCTCCGAACCACTATAAATCGCTTGTGTCCTTATTGCTTTATTTACTGCTTTCTTAGATAAATATTTATCGCTTTCATTTCTTTATAGTACAAGCTTTGATTATCGCATAAGTGATTAACACGTATTTTATGTGCATGTTGAGTTGAATTAGAGTGAAACTTATGTTTAAAAATGTGGAATTTCAAGTTATATAGCTAGGGTTTCACTAGTTTGAATGCATTCATGTTTTCCTCATTTTCTCGAGTCTTTTTATACTTTTTTAAGGAATAATGAAGAACTTATTTGGCCAATTAAACTACTCCATGTCGAAGAGGAGTTTGTTAGGAAGCAATAGCAAAAAGTGGATCGAGAATCGGAGTTCGGACGAGAGAGAACGAGCAAAAATGGCAAAGTTGCGTAAGGAGAAGGAAGACCGGCGGCCAGCTAGCGACCCACCGGGCCGCTGGCCAGCCCGCCACCAGCTGCAGCCATTTTGGCGACCCAGCCGACGGTCCAATGGGTCGCCGGTCGGCCGCCTTCCCTCACTTACGGCCGAGTTTGGTCGAACCAAACTCGGCCCAACTCGTCCCAAACTCAGTTTTTGATGTATTTAACCCCTAAATTCACCCTCGTTTGTGAATCTTTTCATACTTTAACATTCTTAGTACCCTAAATTAGATTTAGACTTTCTACTTTGGTATTTTCAAGATTTGTGGAGCTCTACTTTGTGAATTGAAGATCCAAGATGATATTCTTCTTCCTTATTGAATTCTCTATCTTTTGATTATGGTTTTATACATTTATTATGGTTTATTTTCCTTGATCATGTCTAGCTAGTTCTCTTTGTGATTTCAATTATATGTAGATTAGGATTAGGTGATTGGGCTTAGGATTTAATTGTGAATTTACCTTCTAATTTCATGTTCATTTCTCTTGGTGCCATGTTTTATTGGGTAATTATGCTTGATCACCATAGTTGCTTATCAAGTGTTTGATCTAATGCTTAGGAGGCTTAGATTAGATGCTAGGAAACAAAAGATTTGCATGCTAGAGATAGTAGGGTTAAAGAACTCATTATGCCATTGGGCGTTAATGTTCTACTTGATGTCCTATCCGGAATTAGGTATTTCATTAATCAACTTGTCTTCATTGCAATGAGAATTGAGTGAAACATACATAGGAGGTTTCCCACATGAAGTTAGATTAAATTGGTTAGTTCAAGTTAGAGTTCTAATTGCCCATCACTTAAGCCTAATCGAAGTATAATTGGAATCATGCTTGTCTCTTATTGAGTTTATATCCCTTGATTAGTTGTTAGTTTATTTGCTTTAGTTTGAAGTAACAGGTCATTTTCATTCCTTATTTGATACAAACACAAAAACATTTTAGTTGTGACCTTGGATAGTGATTAGGTAATCGAGTTACTAGTTGAGATTCTTACGCCTCTAACATTCCCTATGGATTCGACTCGATACTTATCGATTATTATTGCATTTTCTCACCTTCAAAAGTGAGAGCGATCAATAGGCACACACTCACTTAAAACAACCAACACAATTTTTCGCTTAGGCAAGATTTTACAAAAGCGAGTATATTATCGCTCACCGAATTCCGCAAGCGTTTTTCTCTGAAAGCGATTCTCTTCTGAAAAGCTCCTGCTTCTTGAAAAGCGAAATGCTTCTCTTTTCAAAACTCACTATTTTAAGAAAAAATTTAACTTCTCTTATGCGTGTATTCAACCCCCCCCCTCTACACGCGTACACTCTCTTCTGGGACCAACAATTTTTATGATAGGATTTATTTTTATAAAGTTTATTTATTATAATATTTCTTATATATACCACATCCATATCAATTTGGACGCATTAAATATGTCTACAGTGGATAGAGGAGCATTCCTCTTATTTGTAATAGGTTAATTGTTTTGTTTTTGTGACACAAGTTGAATTTTATTCGGACTACATAAAATAAAAATAGCCACTTCAATCCAAAAATCAATTATTTATAGTAGTCGAATTGTTTTATTTTTGTGATATATGTTGAATTTTATTCGGACTACCATTAAATAAAAATATCTACTTTTAAAAAATAATTATTTGTAGTTGCTGAATTGTTTTGATTTTGTAATATATTTAGATTTTATTCGGACTACCATAAAATATAAATAGCCGCCTCAACTGATAAAATAATTATATGTAGTACCTGAATTGTTTTTTTTCTGTGGCATGTGTTGAATTTTATTCGGACTACCATTAAATAAAGATAGCCATTTTAATTAAAAAAGAAAAAATCTACACCATAATTTTCGGCCACATGAAAATTTTGGCGTAATTATAGTTTGTATATATTTGTAATTAAAAATAGAGCAGAAGTGATGATTTATTTGACAAGAGCCCTTTCTATTAATTTGAAATAAAGATATGCATAAAGTTATTACCAAGTTCAGTCCCAGGGAATATTCGAAACCATTACATATAGGTCCTACATTAATTAAAAGAAAAAAATTGCTTTTTTCCTATATTATTTATATTAGAATTTCATAATACCAAACAAATATTCTCCTTAAGTACAAAAAGGGTCAAATTTTAAAATACCCTTTCCAAAATAGAAGATGTAAAATTTACCCCTTTTTAAATTTTAATGAACAAAATGCCCTTTTTTAAAAAATAATAGGTGTGGGGCCCACTTTTATCATCTATCTTACAGTGTCGGCTGACAAACATTCACGGGTTCACTCTTTAACCTAGATTCTTTAGAAAAAGACAAAACCTCACCTCCGCAGCACCCCTCTCACTCTCACTCTCACTGCCGGCCCTGCCCACTCACCGCCCTCTCAGCTGGAATCCCACAATTTTTTTTGCAGAGAATTGATTCTCAAATCTAACAGCTAAAGGACAAAACCCTCCTCCCATATACTCACCGCCCCCTCTCGGCTCTTACTCCTCACTCTACTCTCACCTCTCACTCTCACCGCCCACCCTTCTCACTCTCATCGTCTTTCACAACCTTTCCCTCTACTCTCACCGCCTGTCTCTCACTCCCACCGCCTCTCACTCAATCTCACCGCCTCTCCCTATCGCTCTCACCGCCTCGCCGTTGCTGCCTGCCTCCCCTCATCTCCACGACTCACGCCGCCCCCGCCTTCGCCGCCGGAGAAGTCCCCCTGCCGGAGAAACAAAATGACATATGATTCGGAAGAAGAATTCAGCGACAAGATATTGGTTAGTAAAAAAAAAATAATAGATTTACACTATTAATTTTATCATGTGGTTGAGAAAAAAAATGTAAGCCTATCCACCGCCCGCCGCCGTCGCCGGAACTTTCTCACCACTGGCAACTAGTTACCGTGGGCGGTGGGACTTCTCCGTCGATAGCTACCGGCGGTGGATCAATATAGAAATTCTATTTATTTTTTTTTAATAAGAGTTGTGAATTCTATTATTTTGTTTAATTTTGTTTGCTTACATTTCTTAATTTTTTGCATGCTTAATTAGTTAAGTTTATTTTTATACGATTAATAAGGTTATTTTTGTTAATGTTAGCATGTTAATATTAGGGCTTAAGGTGTGAATTACACTTTTAAGTTTAAGTTTTTGTCATGTGCTTCGAAAAAAAATCATAAGATTAGATTAGTACTCGTAAGAAATTAAGGTCGGATTAGATTAGATTAGATTAGTACTCAAAAAAAATTCATAAGATTAGATTAGATTAGATTAATTTAGATTAGATTAGTACTCGTAATAAAATACATAAGATTAGATTAGATTAGATTTGTGATGTTATTAATTTTTTCAAGAGAGTTGAATTAGTTTAATTATTTTTCGCGCATTCGATTAATTATATTTTATTAGCTTAATATTAGTTAGTTTATTATGAAAATCATAGGTAGTTGCTTTCCCTAAGGGTTAAATATCCTTTATTTAATGGGATTGGATAGGCTTCTTCCGGAGAAGCACATTAGGATGGCATCGAAAGTTTATCAAGCAAAATAAATTTGAATTAGTTGTTCTCGAACGATTGCATAAATGAATTTAATAAAATTAATTTAATTTGCTTCCGTGGATTTTTTCTAGCTTTCGTATTAGTTTGCATGTTTTAAGTTTAATTACGTGTATTGGTGTATGTAATCTATCTATTTTATGCAATTTATGATTAATCTATTTTTTATTAAAAAATAGGCCAAGCCTGCACCAGGATATCGTCACCCAGAGTATATAAACCAGCCAGCAAAGCCCAATACATGATATTATATTGACTTATTGGATGACATCAAGGACGCATTATTCAAGATCGGGGATAATGCTTTAGTCGACTAATTTAGATAGGGACCTTTTGGTCATTTCATGGGTTGGGATCCAAAGCAAATATACGGGGGCGTACTTAACAGTATACTATCTCGGTCGATTCATTCAAGATTCGGAATTTGGTTCCACATCTGTGGTGATAATATAGAGTACTGATCCGCCCTCACTTTAGGGGTGAGGATAGATAGCAATGATAATCGATGTGTATAATCGAGTCGAATCCTCAAAGAATGCTAGGTCATTTAAGATTCAAGTAGTAATCTAATTATCTAACTACTATTCAAGCTTATAAGTGACATGTTTTTGTGTTTTTGATTAGCTAATGAGAAATATAAAGTAAGTAACAAACTAGATAACAACTAATAGCAAGAGTTAACAAACAATAGTAGAAAGCTTGGTTCCAAATATAACCAAACACCTTGTATACACTCAATGATGGCCAATCAATCATGCAATAAAATTAAGTTCCAAACCACAAGACATATGAATTAGATAGTAAATCCAACAACAAAACCTAAAAACCTAGTGATCTAGATCATATCTTCATATATTGGAACCAAAAGGAAATTTAGCTAGACATAATTAAAGGAATTAAACCATAAAAAAGAAATGAAATCATACTTAAAAGATAGAGAATTTAAAGAGGAAGAAGAAAATGGTCTTGAATCTTGAATCCACAAAGTAAAGCTCCAACAATCTTGAATTTACTAAAAAGGAAAGAGAGAAATATTTCTAGGGTTCTAAAATATTAAAGTATTCAAAAGATCCACAAATGGGGTGAATTTAGGGGTTAAATACATCAAAAACTAAGTTTGGGACGAGTTGGACCGAGTTTGGACGAGCCAAACTCAGTCAATAGGTGTAATTCTCGCCGAACCGGCGGTCTGTGGGAAGGGGAACCGGTGGTCTGGCAAACCGCTGGCCAGACCGCCATCTATGCTGTCCAATGTGAAGGGGAACCGGCAGTTTGATGAAGATTCCCGGCGGTTTGGCAAACCGCCGGCCAACCCGCCGGTTTTCCTTCTTTTGCGCAACTTCGCCATTTTCGCTCGTTCTCTTTCGTCTGAACTCTGATTCTCGATCCACTTTTTGCTATGGCTTCCTAACGAGCTCTTCTTCATCATGAAATGATTAATTTGGCCATGTAGTCCTGCAAAAAGCATAAAGAGACTCGAGAGAATGAGGAAAACATAAATGAAATCAAATTTGTGAAACTCTAACTATAGAACTTGAAATTCCACATTTTAAACACAAGTTTCACTCTAATAGAGCTCGATTCTTCCTCGTTTCCGGCCCACGATCCTTAGCTACTTGAATGCTCTTTCAAATTCTTACAAAAATGGATCGAAAACCGGGAAAAATGAGAAAAATATAAAGTACGCTACAAGTTAAAAAACCCTAGCATTTCTAACATTTAAGCACATAAATTGAGACTCAAACACATGCAAAATACACTTGACATGCACATAAAATACGAGTTAATCACTCCCCCAAACTTAAGCCATTGTTCGTCCCGAACAATGAAACGAACAATCAAAACACTTAACACGTATGGGATGTGCATTTTGAGTTCCTCGATGCCTCATATCACCTCAAAAACTATTTTAATTCAAAGAAATTCTCAAGTCAAGCCAAGCATTCATAGATACATTCACTCTCCTAACTTAGAACTCAATCACTCAAGCACATTCAACCCTAGACCTCACAAGAAGTGTATGTATCACTCGATCACTCAATATATGGAACAAGGTAATCACTCATCGAAATCATGCAATACACAACTTTAACCATAGGCTTGCCTATCAACTCAAGTTTCCAATACTACAATGCATGCACAAATTAGGATCAAAAAGGTCTTTCTTAAGCTTGTAATGTAGGGACATTGGTTAAGGTAGGGAATTTTTTTAGGCTAAGTGACTTAAATTTTCATCTAAGCTCGTTCACCTCTTTTCTTCATCTTTCTAAGTATGAATTTCTTCATCTTCCACCTTATCCAATCCCTTTTTCTTAAATGAATCCCAAGCTTCTACCAAATCTCATCATATCAAAATAAACACTCCCTTATGCTCTTATTCTTTTTTTTTTTTTTTCTTGTAAGACTTTGTTCTTACTCTCTCCTTTTTCTTTCTTTTTTTTCTTTTTTTTTCTTAAGAACTTTGTTCTTATTCTTTTATTTTCTAACATTGAGCTTATAGGAGTGTTCTTTCAACTCAAAACAAATCTCAAGACCCTTCACCATCACCCACCATTCCTCATGAATTTTCAACTTTCACCGAGGTTCCCTTAACCATCCTTCACCCCCTATCATCCGGTTTTAGAATAAAAGGCTCTATAAGGCTCAAAATGGGACAACAATGGTAATGAAAAATAGGTTAGTGTTTAGGAAAAATGGGCTACACAAGGATGGCCTAAGATCATCTCATGCAAACATGTAACATTTCTAATAATGAGTATCAAGGCAAGTTCTAGTAAAGAGAATGCAATGCAAGATCAAGCTCTCAAGAAAGGATATTACTATGTAAAATGCATAGTTCTTTAGGCTCAAAATCCTCTCAAGCTTTTTGCCTAGAGTTTAAGTACTTAAGATCAATCCTTCCAAGCTATTCAAGTGAAATAACCCTAACATGCTTGACTTTATCTTGAAAAATTTCAAAAAAATGTCACCATTTTAGCATCAATCATTGGCATCTCACCTAAAAGCACTTGAGAAATTAAACGCGTTCATTCACATTAAAGCATGCAAGCATACATTCATTATTCAATTAAAATTTTTCAATTTTTTAAGAATTTCGCATTCAAGCTCACATTCAAAAACCAACAAACCAAAGAAGAACTTTTCATCAAATAAGACCATTCCCAAACTCGTCACAAACCACTTGACTCCACACAATACTCATTTAACTCCTATTCATCCCCTATCATCAAGCAAGCCTAAACATATAATCAATGAAATCAAAATTATACCACATCAAATAGAAACTTGAAAACCCAAAAGTAAAGTAATTTAAATTCCTTATCCTACCCCCCTCCCCCAAACTTATTTTAGAAAATAAATTCTAAAATGAGTTTGGAGGGAAGAATAATAAGAAATTTAAATTACACTCACAAAGGTCCAAAGCTATGTTGAAGGTGGTTTTGAAGGTCATTCAATCCATTGCTTGCTCGATCGGTTTGATTTTCTTCCTTCACTCGTTCCCATCATGATTCGACATCATGCATTAACAATGAAACACATGGAACTTGTGAATGAGAAATAAACTTAAAAATAGGAAGTATTAGTATAGAAAGAGAGAAAAATTAGGAAAAACAACTAAATCAAAAATAAGAAACAAAAATCAAATTCAAACTAAAGAAACTAACTAGAAAGAAAAAGGAAAGGATAGTTGTTGGGGTGCCTCCCAACGAGCATTTTGTTTAACGTCGTTAGCTCGACGATACCTCTGTGCCCTCATCAAGGGACTTGAAACGACTTCCAACCTCGCTCAAATGCCAACCTATCATCAAGTTCTTCAAGCTCCGGTTCATCCATTCTTGACTCATCCGGTTCGTCCACAACTCTTGACATATGAAATGTTTCCTTTTCTCCATTCATTTGAAGTGTGATAATTCCTTTGAAAACATCAATGAGGGCTCTACTTGTGGCCAAAAAGGGTCTCCCCAAGATTAAAGGGATGTCTCGATCCTCCGGTATATCAAGGACAATGAAATCTATGAGGTAAACGAGTTTCCCTACCCTTATAAGCACATCTTCCACAATGCCTCTTGGATATGAAATAGAATGATCCGCCATTTGAAGAATAAGTGAAGTAGGCTTAAGAGTTCCAATCTTCAAATGATTGAAGATGGAAAGAATCATCAAATTCACACCGGAGCCCAAATCACACAAAACATTCCTAAAATCACAACCCCCAATCTCACAAGCGATATTAAAACCTCCTGGATCCTTTTTCTTCAACGAAAGTTTCCTTTGCAAGATAGCACTACACTCATCCGTCAAATTTATGGTCTCAAATTTACCAAACTTTCGCTTGTTAGAAACGGCTTCTTTCAAAAACTTGGCATAGCTAGGCATATCCCTCAATGCATCAAGTAAGGGGATGTTGATTTGTACCTTATTGAAGATGTCTAGAAACCTCTTCATCTTCTCATCAACCTTCGGCTTTGCTAGATGATGGGGGAATGGAGCCTTTGAGCTCACATCATTGGTGGGAAGAAGGGCCTCCTTTGTTGCTTCATTCTTTTGACTTTCATCTTAAATAGCTTTTCCTTTAGACTTTTTCTTCATCTCATACGAGGCTCGATTTTCATTCTCATACGGAATGTCTTCAACAACCGGTGCTCCCATTTCTTCTCCAAGCTTTGCATGATTCTCGTAAGCTCTTCCACTCCTTAAAGTAATGGCATTACTCCCCTTCTTCTCATGCAAGTTCTCATCATTCGACTTAGGAGACAACGCTAAATTATCCAAGCAATTTGGCTCAACTTGATCTTGAGAAGCTTTAGGAGTTGGAGTTGGAGTAGTACTTTGTGGTTTCTTGTAGAACTTTGCCTTCTCATTAAACTTCTCTTCTCCAAGTAACTTCTTTATCTCGGAAACATAATAAGCACCTCTTATTCTTTCCATCAAATTCTTGTCCTCCGACCATGGAATTCCATTGTTGAGCTTCATCCTTTTATGATATTCATGAATCTCTTCCTTCGACTTGCTTTCAATGTCTTCCAAAGGAGGCCAATAATCCGGGACCGTCACGGAGTATATATCATTAGCAAAACTCTTTAGGAGGGACGCTTTGACCACCCCACTTTTTCCTCATATAGAATGGCACATATGGCTTTTTGTCCTCTTGGATCTCTTGTGAGGGTTTAGAAGATACCTCACTCACCACATGGATTGCGTTGCATTGTTGCTTCAGGCTTTCTTGAGCCTTGCTAGAGGATTCTCCGAACTTGTGTTGAGTGGTGACTTGGTTAGCCGTTTGGCTAATTTGGCCTTCAATCATCTTGACTTGCTTTGACAATGAAGTGAGTGAATTCTCCAAGGCATTGACCTTTTGGCCGGTTTGAGTGATGAAGGAGCTTTGTTGATTAGCCATTTGTTGAACGATTTGCTCAAGAGAAGGGGATGTCCTCTTAGGTTCTTCAATCACCTCTTGAGAGATGGAGAATCCGGGCGATAGGAATTGAGCATTGTTGGGATTTCCATAAAAAGGATTAGGAGGATTCCTAGTGTTGGGATTGTCGGCTTGATAACCACCTTGTTGATTGCCTTGAAATCCCCCTTGGTGTCCTTGAAAACCTTGCTTGTTGTAATTGCCATAAGGACTTTGATTAACATAACTCACATTTTCATTTCTATTGAACTCCAAAGTCCCTCTAGAGTGATCACCATGCATTTGAGCTTTATAGTCATCTTCAAATTTTCTTTTCATATTAGCAAGCTCCAATGCTAATGCCTCATACCTCTTATCCTCAATTGAAGCAACCTTTCTATAAGGGGCCCTCTCCATTGGCCATTGATGGCTATTAGATACCATGTCTTCAAGAATCCTTAAGGCTTCCTTCGCATTCCTATTAATGAGACATCCTCCGGAAGTAGCATCTACAATGCTTCTCGTATGAGGTGTAAGGCCACTATAGAAAATGGTTATTTGTTGACCCTCATTGAAACCATGTTGAGGACACTTCCTTAAGAGCTCTCTATATCTTTCCCATGGTTCAAACAAGGTCTCGTCACCTTGTTGAGAGAAATGTGAAATGTCGGAGATGAGCTTTTGAGCTTTGGAGGGTGGAAAGTATTTGGAGAGGAAGGCCTTGCACAAATCATCCCAAGTGTGAATGTTGGCCTTGTTCAATCCTTTATACCAATCTTTTGCCCGGTCCCGTAGAGAAAACCCGAACATTCGCATGCGAATTGCATCATTTGAGACTCCATTTACCTTAATGGTATCGCAAATATCAAGAAACGTGCTAAGATGGGTGTTCGGATCCTCCTTAGGACTTCCACCAAATTGATCGTCTTTAACCATTTGAATAAGTCCGGATTTGAGCTCAAAATTATTAGCATTGATCATCCCCCATTCTCCTCCTTGAAATTGTTCCGTTGGAGATTGGAACATATGATTGAGAAGAGGTGGTTGAGCCTCATTTGCCCTCCTTTCTTGCTCATCCTTCCATGCTCTAAACTCCTCCATTTCTTTTATAAGAGCCTCCATACCTATAAAATAAAAATAAAAAGAACAAATGCTTGAATTAGTAACTCAATAACCAAATCGACTATTGAAACTCAAACTAAGCACTCCAAGGCAACGGCGCCAAAAATTGATCCGCCCTCACTTTAGGGGTGAGGGTAGATAGCAATGATAATCGATGTGTATAATCGAGTCGAATCCTCAAGGAATGCTAGGTAGTTTAAGATTCAAGTAGTAATCTAATTATCTAACTACTAATCAAGCTTACAAGTGACATGTTTTTGTAATTTTGATTAGCTAATAAGAAATATAAAGTACTCCCTCCGTCCCGAACCACTTGGCCTGTTTGACTTATTGACTTTTTGGCACGTATTTCCACCGAGCCGGGAAACGGGTTATAAGATATAATTTTGAAGTATTGTTTCTTCTATGGGATACTATGAGTGTCATAGTATCCCATAGAAGAAACAATACTTCAAAATTATATCTTATAACCCGTTTCCCGGCTCGGTGGTATCCCGTAGAAGAAACAATACTTCAAAATTATATCTTATAACCCGTTTCCCAGCTCGGTGGAAATGCGTGCCAAAAAGTCAATAAGTCAAACAGGCCAAGTGGTTCGGGACGGAGGGAGTAAGTAACAAACTAGATAACAACTAATAACAAGAGTTAAAAAACAATAGTAGAAAGCTTGGTTCCAAATATAATCCAATAATCACTAGAGACCTAGGTTTTAGGATTTGCATAGATTAGCCATTTTAATCTAATTCATATGAGAGTTCTATATATAGTAAACATCAATTCTTCTCTCGAAGCAACCAATATTAGTGGATTAACCTATGACATCTATCTCCGACTAGGACTCAAGATGCATAAATTAACTCCAAATAGCTCAATTAATTATCTAGAAGCTCCTACTAGCAAGAATTACTAATATGGTGTGATTTGATTCTAAGTGCTATGAATTAAAGCCTACTAAGCATTTAACCAAACACCTTGTATGCACTCAATGATGGTCAATCAATCATGCAATAAAATTAAGTTCCAAACCACAAGACATATAAATTAGAAGGTAAATCCAACAACAAAACCTAAAAACCTAGTGATCTAGATCATATCTTCATATATTAGAACCAAAAAGAAATTTAGCTAGACATAATTAAAGGAATTAAACCATAAAATGAAATCATGCTTAAAAGATAGAGAATTTAAAGAGGAAGAAGAAAATGGTCTTGAATCTTGAATCCACAAAGTAAAGCTCCAACAATCTTGAATTTACTAAAAAGAAAAGAGGAAAATATTTCTAAGGTTCTAAAATATTAAAGTATTCAAAAGATCCACAAATGGGGTGAATTTAGGGGTTAAATACATCAAAAACCAAGTTTGGGACGAGTTGGACCGAGTTTGGACGAGCCAAACTCGGTCAATAGGTGTAATTCTCACCGAACCGGCGGTCTGTGGGAAGGGGAACCGGCGGTCTGTGGGAAGGGGAACCGGCGGTCTGGCAAATCGCCGGCCAGACTGCCATCTATGTTGTCCAATGTGAAGGGGAATCGGCGGTTTGATGAAGATGTTGGGGTTGTTGTATATAGCTAAAGCAAAAACGTGTTTTAGTATATATGACATGTATTCCACTGGTAACAATCACCTATCTGAATAAATATATTAATAAGAATAAGCCCTATATCTCATGTTTTAGAACACGTGGACGGCTCGGGTGTCAGGGAGATCACGCAGCGTTCGACAATAATTATGAGATATAAACAGTGTCACAGTCGAGATAGCTTGGGAAAACAATCGGTTTAGACTGCAACATAACGGTAGTGGCGGGTCTCAGTCGCTAGTTATGTTGGTACGGTGGAACGTATTGACAGGATCGAGTGAGATAAGGTTCTTCTGATACTGACCCTAGCAATAGGTGAAGAACTAGAGATCTCGGGATTTAGAGATATGATCTTAATCTCGATATGCTATTAGAGATATATGTGTTGTTCACTGTTACTTTGACTTGTATAGCTAAGGGTCTATCGCAGCATCCCTGATGACTTGCATCTTGGGTAACATGAGGGCACATAGTATGTCTAATTAGTTATATCGAGACACCGTGTCCGTATTAGGTTGAGAGATATCCCCTCAGGGAGTTCACAAGGTTTATTATACCAAGTCATGCATGCTGATTAAGTTCAGGTATAATAATAAGGGGTGAACGGGTACTACTTGAGGAAAATAAGATGTTAATTAATTATGAGCAATCAGAGGAGCTCTAATTAATTAATGGATATCGGAGTCATTAAACACGGGGATAGCTCTAAATAAAGTATCAGCCCCAATCTACAAATTGGGACAGAGCGGTGATTCAGTTGTGATTCTTTAGTGGAATGCATCACAGCTCTAATGAAATAAATGTTCTGGGTTGATCATGGTTATTTAATTAGGTAAGGCTAAACTCTGTCTGGTACATAGATCCCTGGGGTGGCCCAAGAACTCTTCAGGAAAGGAATTCAAGGTATTATTGAGGGATATCAGTTTTGGACTGAAAAGAGGCATTATGGGTTTGAGCCCATTAATGTGGCGCCTACTGTAGGGTAAGGGACGCCAGTTTCCTCTTTTAGTGTTCATCTGATCTCAATAATTGTACTCTGGTTAATTATATAATTATGGAATAAATTAATATCTAATTAATTAAGATTTATTCTTAATTAAGGAATTAGATAATTAATTTAATAATTATATATTATTTTCCTTATAATAATTAGGATTAATTCTAATTATATTTAATTAGAATTTGTTCCAGTAATTATTAACTAAACCGGACTTTAATTAATTAAAGCCCGTGACTTAGTGGACAAGGAAAGTGGCGCCCCCTCCTCTTATAAATAAGGAGGAGGAGATTCTCAAAAACCTAAGTTTCTGAAAGGAGAATCGGCGCCTATCATCATCAGAGGGAGAGTTCCTGGTTCCAAAGTTCCTAGACGCCCACACAGTCGAAGAACTTCGAGGAAAGGGATCACACCTCAGTAATCTAGACCTGTAGATTACTCCGTCGGCACAGATCTGAGGTATAACATTCTAAACTCGATTATGTGATTTAGTTGCATTTAAATTATCACATCCAATTCGAAGATCCTGTGGGAAAAAGGAATGCTTTCAAGCAGCAGTTCCAGCAACTGGTATCAGAGCCACGGTTTCTAGAATTGGCTCTGTGATAATTGGATTAAATGTATGTTCATGCATTCGAGTCAATTATGCTATAAACTGTGCATGCTGCTGTCCGGGAACAACGTGTGTTGTTTTTTCCCGTTTTATTCGGTTTTTCGTGTTGTTTTTCAAATCGGTGAGAAATAAGGTACCGATTAGAATAGGATTTGTTTTTCTGTAAATTTCTTTGTATTTGTCGATTTCTTGTAAATTTTGTACGGTGGAGATCGAGTGAAGAAATTGAAAAACGAGGCACGAGAATCGAGGGAGACGGCGGCGACAACGCGCATGGAAGCGCGTGTCGCACGCGCGCCCAAGTCCAACTCGATCGATGACCGCAGCCGCGAGGCTGAGAT
Source organism: Mentha longifolia (assembly GCA_001642375.2). Taxonomy (NCBI): domain Eukaryota; kingdom Viridiplantae; phylum Streptophyta; class Magnoliopsida; order Lamiales; family Lamiaceae; genus Mentha; species Mentha longifolia. The sequence continues at coordinate 26,368,510 of CM038115.1, forward strand.
CTCTCGCACCCCATCCTGTCGTACTCGACGGTGGAGCCCAGGGTTTGAACCTCGGGTTCAGTTGCCGTCGTACAGGGCTGTGGCGGCGCTGAAATCTCAGCAGGGCGGCGGTAGGCGGACGACGGCAACGGCAGCACCAAAACCCTTAGGGTTTTGGATGTTGTTACTGCTGCTGTGATCAGATCGGGGTGAAGAGCTTGTGGAAGACGAGCCCAGCATCTCGATGGTGCTGGGCGGAGCTCGTCTCGGACACGGACGGCAGGATCAACGGTGACAGAAGGCGTGGTGGCGAGATATGGCTGCAAAACCCTAGGGTTTTCGTGCTTGCTGCTCGTGTCCAGTCGATGAGATCAGGGCTGTTGCAGCGCGGCAACGTTGCTGCTGGATGATGATGGCGGCACAGCGGGACGGCGACGGAGGACTTGGTTGCGGCAGCGATAGAGGCGACGACGGGCGGCGGCAAAATCTGCCCGCGCGCAGCCCTGTCGTCTGCTGCGACTGCTTGCTGCTGGTGGTTTTCTCGGCGTTGCCCGGGAATCCTGCTGGAGCAGTGGGAGCTCACGGCAATGGTGGTAGCTGGATGTGGCAGCAGCCATGGCAACGGGCGGCGGCGAAAATTATCCGCGCGCGGACCCGTTGTCTGCTGCGGCTGCTCCGGATGTCGCTGCTACCGTGGCTCGAAGCCGGGGCCTCCTTGGTGTCGAGAAGCTGGCCGTTCGAGTGGGAGCGGTCGGCGGCGGCGGTGGTTCGTCGGCGGAGGTGCAGCAGCGGCTGCAGCTCGATGAAGACAATGATGATGATGGTGATTGGGCTGGGATGCCGGGCTGGGCTCGGGCTAGGCTGCAAGGGACGCAGCTGGCCCGTTCGCCCAGCCCACGCGCGATCCGACCCGATCCGGCCCGTTTGACACGTACGATGACGGCGCGTGTGATACACGCGCGTACGTCGTCGTGACACGTGTCGGTGACGTGGCAAGCGAACGAGGGATGTTCATTTTTCAATGAACGGTCCTCGTCGTTCAACGAGGGCTAAGGTTTTCCGAAACTTTAGTGTGATCGTTGACGGTTAGGTTTTCGTAACCTAATTCGTTTTCAAAAATCATTCGTCTCGTCTCATTTTGGAAATAGGGAATTCCGCGCCCTAATTCCATTTCGAGCTACTTGCTAATTATGGAAGGTGGACTTGAAGACCAAGTGAAGACTTTCCAAGACCGAAGCTTGTTTCGGATTTAATTAATTAAATTGTAATAGATAGGTTTTATCTTTCCCGGTCGGCAGCCTATTTATTTATTTAATTAATTATGCATGCTATGGATGGTTTAAATTACGCAATGTGATGAAAGCATGTTTTGCATGTTATTGTTGCTTTTATTAAATGCGTAATAGAAACGAACATGCCTAAGGTGTCAATAGCATGGATTTATGATTTCAAAAGCGAGCATGTTTTATTACTTGCGTTTAGAAATCATGCGATAGGACTTAATTGTCAACGTGCTTCGTATATCGCATAAAACCCTTTGAAAATAAAAAGACTAAGCGGTAAAATCAATTAGTTTTAATTAATTAATTGGGGACCTCCATATTTGGTTTTAGACGAAGTCAAGGATTAGAATCGGATAGACGTCCACCTACGTGGCCTACACGATATCGAACCCCTTGCCCGTATATTCGTCGGTAAAATTTCTCAATAACTTAGAATATTCTTTAGGAGAGTGGGAGTTGTACGAGTAAACGTCCACCCTACGTGGCTTGCACGTACAGGCTCTAACTCGGTCCTTAGTGGAAATTTTAAGTGAGATAATCTAAGAGGGCATCTACAATACCGGCATAGTTCTCGTTTTCTATGCTATCTTGTTGATAAACTTGGTTAGGTGAATAATATGGTTAAAGCTTAGCTACTAATTGATGAATCCTCCCTACGAGGTCACTTCTCAAAATAGTAGGGTCCGGTTAAGGTACGGGTTATTATTTCTTTAGTTCACAAGGGTCCATGTGATGATAAGAGAAATAAACTGGCTCTAGAAGTCATGGTCAAAAATTTCATGCTTGCCTGGTCGCCCTACGTGACTCAAGTATAAAATTTTTGGGCTACTCGTTTGTTGGTTCAATGTTATTTTGTCAAAGGGTTATAACATTGATAACATAAATTATTTTTATTAAATAAGTTGTTAACTGTCAACTTATGTTATTTGGTTTCAGATATGTCTTTGTCCTCAATACGCAATAAAATAAATCGTTTGCTAAATTTCCCTAATGGAATTCCTGAGGATTTCCGTGAGAAGCTGCTAAGAACCTTGGCAAGAAAAGAAATGGAGTTAATGAGGTTTGTGGATTTTTTCGATATGAAACGGTACCTCAAGGTGTTCACACATTTCTCTGTCACATACTTCTTAAATGGAGGAAAGATGGCAGGAAGAACGAGGTGTGAAATCTTGCTTTCTACTTTCCCTGATTGGTTTTTGGCCTTAAGAGAAGAAGTTGTTGGTGAAGTTCATCATGAGGATGTCTTTGCTTTATGTGAAGAATTACTCAAAATTGATGAAGTCAGGATCAACTTAATCCAAGAATCAAGAAGGGAAAATCGACTTGATCAAGGGAAACCTCCCAATGAAGAAAAGGTTATGAGATACTCATCAACCTGGGATGAAAATGAATACTACCTCCATCCCATTACATTAGTCACATTCACTATTGCGATACGTTTTTCCACCGAAACCTAGTACGAGTTTTAAAATATAATTTTGACGTATTCATTTTTTCACGGGATACTATGACACTCATAGTATCCCGTGAAAAAATGAATACGTCAAAATTATATTTTAACCCGTACTAAGTTTCGGTGGAAATACGTGCAAAAAGGTAAATGTGACTAATGTAATGAGATGGAGGTAGTATACCATAAGTGACTATGTTCAGTCACAAAGGTATAGGAGGTTTCTTGATTTTGTTGATGCAACCAGAGCTAAGGTTCAGTTAGCATGCAAACATAAACTTCCAGCCAAGAAAGTTTATGTAAGGCGGAATAAGAAACAAAAGATGGATGAAGGTATGTCTCTAAATGTAACATGATGAAACATATTAGCATTGGTTTAGTCCTTTATTGGACGGATTGAACTGGTGGATACTAATTATGGTTTGTTACATGTGTTTCTTTGTAGGCGATGCCACAAAGGATGATGAGGCGGCTTCGAGTCCTGGTATCAGCGAGCATTGATGGTTGATGCGGTTGCTGATTACTCGAAGCTTCTGCTTCTTTGTTTTATCTTTTGGTTTTGAGATAGATGTTTGGGATGATACATTACTTTACTGGTTTTCATTACATTGGTGCCAAATTTTGGCGGTACATTTGTTTTGAATTGGTTTATGGATGATTTCGGTTTTAACATTTGTGTTAATTTGATTTTAACTACTGGTTGTTAAATGTTTTTCATTCATGTGTTGAAGTAATTATCTAGTAACATGGAATATCTCAAATATGATTAGATAAATGTAGTTGTTTCTTTGTTTCTCACCTCTTTTCTCATCTTGTTTTGAAACATTACTAAACTATGTCAAGTATCTATAATTCTACCTTACAATTTGAGTATAAATTGGCATTATGACCGATTTTAACTCAAGTTGGATATAAGGGATATTTGCATGTATCATACTGCAAATTAGTTGGATTAGTAAAAGTTTCAATAAAAGATTAAAAGGATAAGGTGATGAAAAAGGTCGTTATTGAACGAATGTTCAAAAATGATAAGATCATTCAAGGAATTTCAAATAAGTCAAGAAGTACAAGAATGAATAGTCACAAGTATTCTGCACAAGGTCATCTTTATTGCAGTCGGAGTGTTTTTTTGAAATAGAACACTAAATCGTTTTCATATACATCAAGAAATTAGGTTTCTTGGAAAATGTACATGAGGAAAGAAACGACCACATGGAAAGTTTAATTGAGAAGGTTAAAGTAATTGATACGATCCATGTTAATTTGCAAGGTTCATTGTTGGATTTAGATCCATGATAAAGTGCAAATGGCAATGGAAGAACAAAGTTGATATGAAAAATATAGAATTTTTTTTTTATATTTCTATATTAACACTTTTTGTACCTCATAAGTTATAATCCAATATCTGTTTAAAGTCAATGGCTTTTGGCAGGAAAATATTTGGATATAACGGTTATGTTGGATCAAATGTGTATCAATTAAGGACATTATTCTGAATGCTTGATAACTCTTGCGGAAATTCGAATAATAGGAGCATTTATGGAATGACATGCATAAAATCAAGTTTTATGGAACGTGTCAATAAATGTTATAGTACTCATGGTAATGAAGATGATAGGTGTGATTTTCTTGTACATTATGTGATGATATCACTAACTTTGGCAACATTGTGAAAGTATTATCAGACATAATGGTGATGGTTATCCGAACAGTTTAAGACGCAGAATTTGAATAATGTAGGGTACATCCATAAGGATAGTATACATGATTCAAGTATTCTACGTAGGTTACTGTTCTGACTAGGTTATCGATATAATTTATATCGAAAAAGCGTCAGATATTTGCTATTGCTGCGTGCAAGGTAACAAATATAGTTCATTAATGAACACGGATAATCGGGGAGTGTGTTGGTAAATGAGGTAATCGACCTTAAATCTATGTGTTCACTTAGAAAAGGAGAACCATACCTTGGAGAATCTCAGAACAGTAAAATGTTTATGAGAGTTCTTTCATGACAAGCTAAATATGTAGTGGGAGCTACTAAAGCAGCTGTATGGTTGGAAACTTTACTTTGTGAAATGGTAGTAATCCTATCTTGCAAGAAATCTCACATGAGTTTTCAAGTGCAGAAGCAAGATCTATGGATTTGTCAACCTGGAAAAACACATAGGAGTACAGATTGGTTTATGTAACCATAAGGCGATATTGCGTGTATAAAGGAACATTTAAGCAGGAATGTTTATATGGCGGTTTATTCACTAAATTGAGTATGCCGGCACCTCGGAAGCACGTGGTGGGCATTGTCTCAGTGATCCTCCCACCGTAAAATCTTTCAGTATAAGTGGGAGAAGATGTGAAATACAGTGATGCCATATAGCTTCCGATAGACACATGGATATACTAAAAGTTTTTACTTTAGTATAAGTGGGAGATTGTTGGGGTTGTTGTATATAGCTAAAGCAAAAACGTGTTTTAGTATATATGACATGTATTCCACTGGTAACAATCACCTATCTGAATAAATATATTAATAAGAATAAGCCCTATATCTCATGTTTTAGAACACGTGGACGGCTCGGGTGTCAGGGAGATCACGCAGCGTTCGACAATAATTATGAGATATAAACAGTGTCACAGTCGAGATAGCTTGGGAAAACAATCGGTTTAGACTGCAACATAACGGTAGTGGCGGGTCTCAGTCGCTAGTTATGTTGGTACGGTGGAACGTATTGACAGGATCGAGTGAGATAAGGTTCTTCTGATACTGACCCTAGCAATAGGTGAAGAACTAGAGATCTCGGGATTTAGAGATATGATCTTAATCTCGATATGCTATTAGAGATATATGTGTTGTTCACTGTTACTTTGACTTGTATAGCTAAGGGTCTATCGCAGCATCCCTGATGACTTGCATCTTGGGTAACATGAGGGCACATAGTATGTCTAATTAGTTATATCGAGACACCGTGTCCGTATTAGGTTGAGAGATATCCCCTCAGGGAGTTCACAAGGTTTATTATACCAAGTCATGCATGCTGATTAAGTTCAGGTATAATAATAAGGGGTGAACGGGTACTACTTGAGGAAAATAAGATGTTAATTAATTATGAGCAATCAGAGGAGCTCTAATTAATTAATGGATATCGGAGTCATTAAACACGGGGATAGCTCTAAATAAAGTATCAGCCCCAATCTACAAATTGGGACAGAGCGGTGATTCAGTTGTGATTCTTTAGTGGAATGCATCACAGCTCTAATGAAATAAATGTTCTGGGTTGATCATGGTTATTTAATTAGGTAAGGCTAAACTCTGTCTGGTACATAGATCCCTGGGGTGGCCCAAGAACTCTTCAGGAAAGGAATTCAAGGTATTATTGAGGGATATCAGTTTTGGACTGAAAAGAGGCATTATGGGTTTGAGCCCATTAATGTGGCGCCTACTGTAGGGTAAGGGACGCCAGTTTCCTCTTTTAGTGTTCATCTGATCTCAATAATTGTACTCTGGTTAATTATATAATTATGGAATAAATTAATATCTAATTAATTAAGATTTATTCTTAATTAAGGAATTAGATAATTAATTTAATAATTATATATTATTTTCCTTATAATAATTAGGATTAATTCTAATTATATTTAATTAGAATTTGTTCCAGTAATTATTAACTAAACCGGGCTTTAATTAATTAAAGCCCGTGACTTAGTGGACAAGGAAAGTGGCGCCCCCTCCTCTTATAAATAAGGAGGAGGAGATTCTCAAAAACCTAAGTTTCTGAAAGGAGAATCGGCGCCTATCATCATCAGAGGGAGAGTTCCTGGTTCCAAAGTTCCTAGACGCCCACACAGTCGAAGAACTTCGAGGAAAGGGATCACACCTCAGTAATCTAGACCTGTAGATTACTCCGTCGGCACAGATCTGAGGTATAACATTCTAAACTCGATTATGTGATTTAGTTGCATTTAAATTATCACATCCAATTCGAAGATCCTGTGGGAAAAAGGAATGCTTTCAAGCAGCAGTTCCAGCAGAAGATTCCCGGCGGTTTGGCAAACCGCCGGCCAACCCGCCGGTTTTGCTTCTCTTGCGCAACTTCGCCATTTTCGCTCGTTCTCTCTCGTCCGAACTCTGATACTCGATCCACTTTTTGCTATGGCTTCCTAACGAGCTCCTCTTCATCATGAAATGATTAATTTGGCCAAGTATTCCTGCAAAAAGCATAAAGAGACTCGAGAGAACGAGAAAAACATAAATGAAATTAAATTTGTGAAACTCTAACTATAGAACTTGAAATTCCACATTTTAAACACAAGTTTCACTCTAATAGAGCTCGATTCGTCCTCTTTTCTGGCCCTCGATCCTTAGCTACTTGAATGTTCTTTCAAATTCTTACAAAAATGGATCGAAAACCGGGAAAAAATGAGAAAAATATAAAGTATGCTACAAGTTAAAAAAACCTAGCATTTCTAACATTTAAGCAAATAAATCGAGACTCAAACACATGTAAAATACACTTGACATGCACATAAAATACGTGTTAATCAAGTACACATATCAAGATCATGCGTTGATTACTGGATTAAAATTCAGGCCCACAACATTTGATCCCTGTGTTTCACATAATCCGAGGGAGTCACGACTCTGTCAAGTTGTTTGTGGAGGGGTAGCTGATAGCCCCAACACCTTGCTCTCTATTTTAAAATAAAATCCTAGTCCCTTTCCCGATCCGGACTGTGAAATCCACTTGCGACTGGCGTACTTGTTGATAGCCAACCAATTCCTTCTTGGGCACGATCCGAGAAAACCACCTTACCCTTGGTTGTGGTTCTTGGTTGATGACTTGCAGTCCTTTAACGACTTTCCGTGGGGTGCATACACCCACAAGACTCTTAAGTATTATGTGAGAAATTTTGGTGGGACAGATCTAAAATATCATTTTCGTGGTCTGGCGTGGGCGTTCATTGTATGGGGGTTTGAGGTAATTATGGGGCTTGGCCGTATAGCTGATGTTGCAGTGCTGGATGATTTGTATCCCCGATGTAAGAGATGAAATTTTAAGCGATCGCTAAGACGCACGACTGATGAGGAGTTGCACGCGTTGTTTGATGACGTGCAGTCACAGCTTAGGAATCTAATTCCTCACGCACTTGAGCATGAAACTGACTGGTTCAGGTCTATACTTGTCGAGTGGTCTTCCTCCATGAAGTTTCGTGAGCCGGTCAACCCAGTGAGTGCCCCACAAGAGTATGCTACTGAGATGTGTCGTCACCGACCGGTGCACATCTCTATGCCCGATGCTAGCACAGTCTGCGGATCACGGCCCAGAAGAAATGTACTGGTCGCTCTACTTTTTAAGGGTAGAGAGAGAGCAATGGCAATCGATGTATTACAATCGAGTCGAATCCACAAGGAATGTTAGAACGTTTGAAATTCAAGTAGTAATCTAGTTACCTAACCACTATTCAAGCTACCATCTAGCATGTTTTTGTGTTTTTGATTAAGTGATGACAATAAAAAGAAATAATAAACTTAGAGATTAACTAAACACTTAACAAATTTGCAAAAGATCAAAATTCAATAAGGAAATGAAAGTGACTCCAATTATACTTCAATTAGGTCTAAGTGATAGAGATGTGACACTCTAACTAGAATTAGCTATTTTAATCCAATTTCATGTGGGAAACCTCCTAAGTATGATTCACTCAACTCTCATTGTAATGAAATCAAGTAGATTAATGAAAGGCCTAACTCCGACTAAGACATTAAGCAATTCATTAACTCCCAAGAGCTTATGGAGTTCCTTAACCCTACTATTCTCTAGCATGCGAATCTCTTGATCCTAGCATCTAATCTAAGCCTCCTAAGCATTAGATCAAACACTTGGTATGCAACTATGGTGATCAATCACAATTACATAATAAAGCATAGCCCCAAGAGAAATGAACATGAAATTAGAAGGTAAATCCATAATTAGAGCCTAATCTCATCACTTATCCCTAATCTACATATAATTGGAATTACAAAGAGAACTAGCTAGACATAATTATGAAAAATAAACCATAGAAAATGCATAAAATCATAATCAAAAGATAGAAAATTCAATAAGGAAGAGAATGATGGAAGGATCTTCAAATCTTCAACATAAATCTTCAACAATTAATGGTAATACCAAAATGGAAAGAGGGAAATGTTTCTAGGGTTTTAAGATGAATATCCTAGCCTAAGATAACTAATTGGGGAATATTTGGGTTAATATACATAAAACATGAGTTTTGGGTCGAGGTAGACCGTGCAACCCGCCGCCGACGCTGCAAGTCAGCCACCCTCACAGCGGTTTGGCCGGCGGTCTGGCCAGCTGCCGTCCAAACCGCCGGTGCTCCTTGCCCCGGTTGGTTCTTCTCTCGTTCGGTTCTTTCTTCGATTCTTTTTTCCTCTCTTCGAACCGGCTTTTAGTTTTCGACTCTCACCTCTTGAAGCCCGAATCTTCCTTATTTCCGACCCTCGATCTTTAGATACTTCAATGCTCTTCCAATTTCTACAAAAATAGATCGAAAACTGAAAGAAAATGAGAAAGGTACAAAATATGCTAAAAGTTAAGAAACCTTAGCAATTCTAGCCTTTAATCACACAAATTAAGCTTCAAGCACATACAAAACACACTCAACATGCACATAAAATACGTGTTAATCATGTACGCAGTCCACCTCGAGGAATGATTGAGGATACGACCGATGCGCACCGCGAGTCCACCTCCCGCCCGCACCGGGAAAGACGCGATACTGGGAAGCGTGCGAGTGAGTCATCTTCTACCAGCGCTGGTGGGCATGGTAGGGGTCCATCTTGCACACCCGAACAGTTCATGGAAATTGTAACACAAAATCACCTTAAGATTTCATAAAATAGAGAGACTAATTAAAGTACGTCAATTTAAACTATTTAATTTAGAAGTACTAAAACCGAAATTAATCATTTAAATACATATAATATGAGAAATAAACATGTAATTATAGATAAAATAATTTAATAAGCAATAATATAGTATCCACCGCCCGTGGAAGTTGCCGGAGCTCTCCCACCGCCGGCGACACAAGGTTGCGGGCGGTGGGAGAGCTCCGGCAACTTCCACAGGCGGTGGATAACTTATTACTCACTTAATCATTTTTTAAACTCAATTCATGTACTATTTTAAATTTAACAACAATATTTCATCGATTAAGAGATTAATTAAAGAAATTAAATTTAAACTATTAATTTATCAAGTACTAAATCCTAAATTAATCATTTAAATATATATAATATGACAACTAAACATGTAATTATAGATAAAATAATTTAATAAGCAATAATATAGTATCCACCGCCCGTGGAAGTTGCCGGAGCTCTTCCACCGCCTGCGACACAAGGTTGCGGGCGGTGGGAGAGCTCCGGCAACTTCCATGGGCGGTGGATAACTTATTACTCACTTAATCATTTTTTTATACTGAATTCATGTACTATTTTAAATTTAACAATAATATTTCATCGATTAAGAGATTAATTAAAGAAATTATATTTAAACTAGGGATTTATCAAATACTAAATCCTTAATTATTAATTTAAATACATATAATATGACAATTAAACATGTAATTATAGATAAAATAATACAATAAGCAATAATATAGTTACCACCGCCCGTGGAAGTTGCTGGAGCTCTCCCACCGCCGGCGTCACAAGGTTGCCAGCGGTGGGGGAGTTCCGGCCACTTTCGTGGGCGGTGGATAGTTTATATTCGTTCTCTATTTTTATTATTCTCATTTCATGTATTTATTTTTATTTAATCAACAACATTTTCTAAATCAAGTCAATAATTAACGTAATTAATTTTACATTGCTAATTTATCAGTTACCAACCATAAATTTATTGAATAACTACAGCTTAAAATATAAATTTTACCTCGCTAATTCTTGCACTCCTTCGTTGTTCCACTTCCGACGAACCTTTTCTCCTTCACTTATCTTAGTCACAGTTTCAAAATAATTTTGAGCGAATGTTTGTTTTTTCTCTGATGTATAATTGAAATTTTACGTGTTTATGTATAGTATATATAGTGGAGATTGTTCAATCGCATAGGATACCTACTTCGAATATTAATTCAAATACAGTTCCTACTTTAATAGAGAATATGCATGACAATTTTTCATGCATGTGTCGAGTCGAGGGCCCGATCTGAATCGAGTACGGATGCATGCATGCATAGTCAATTCATACTCCCTCCATTTCATCTAAATTGACACCTTTATTTTTGGCTTTTCTGGCACGTTTTTCCACGCTTCTCGATGATGGGTTTTAAAATGGATTTTTAAAGAATTCTTTCTTTTACGGGATACTACAACTGTTGTAGTATCCTGTAAAAGAAAGAATTTTTCAAAAATCCATTTTAAAACCCATCATCGAGAAGTGTGGAAAAACGTGCCAGAAAAGCCAAAAAGAAAGGTGTCAATTTAGATGAAATGGAGGGAGTATTAAAGTAAAAGCAAGAAAAAAATTGATATATCTTACCGACAAATAACATAAGTATACCCCAATTTTATATTATTTTAAGAAAAAAGGGCATTTTTAACATCTCTTTTTAAAAAAGAATAGATTCAACATCCCATTTAAATAATTATTAAGACTACAAAAATCCATTATTTCATAAATTAATGACCAATCATTCGTGTGTGATAGAATTTCTGACATACAATGCAAGCACAAAGCCAGTTTTGAAAGTTAGGTTTTTATTTTATTACTATATTATAGAGTGTGTGTATGGGAAAATTAAGTTATTAAACAATTAATTATGAATCTCAATTCTTGGATGAGTGAGGGAATGAGTAGACAATTGAAATTACGTTACACTTATTTAATTATATTAATGCAGTCACGTGCCACAGCCGCACTAGCTCACATGACTATTATTTTAATTCAAACAATCACATGCAAACATGTGGCATAATTAATTTCCAAACCTAATTAGCCAAACAATCTGTTAATCACTAATTAATGACGGTTTAATTATGGGTTAAAGATTTTCATTAACCTTCCACCTTATGTGATTAGACTATATTAGTTGAATATGGGATGCTTTCGCCAGTTTCATTATCTGAAATTGCATGTGTTTATATATACATAGAGAGAAATGATAAAAAAAAATAAAATAAAATAAATCGAGCTTTGATTTTTATTTATTTTGCAGATTTAATGATTTCTATATTAATTTCTATTATATTAGAATATAAAACAATCGAACAAAATCGAACTAAATAATGTCAAATCAAAGATTCGACGAAGGTGCCCACACTACAAGAAAAACTACGTTTAGTGACGACAATATGAGTGACGGTCATATTGTTGTCACTACAAGCACACTTACAGTGACAATATTTTCGCTTGTCACAAAAAGATATAGTAGTAACAAAGTCTTTTGTTGTCAATGATTATCGTCACTATATGTTAGTGATGATTATTTTTTTATCACTATAAACATACATATAGAGACGATATTGTATTTTATCACAAAAAGTTATAGTAGTCACAACTTTTATTGTTGCCGATGATTTTCGTCACTATATGTTAGTGACAACTGCATTTTTATCACTACAAATGAACATACAGTAACAAGATTTTCTATTGTCACAAAAAGTTGTATTAGTCACAAGTTTTCTTGTTGGCGGTGATTGTCGTCACTATATGTTAGTGACGGTCGTAGATTTGTTACTACAAACATGCATACAGTGACAAAATTTTATCTTCTCACAAAAAGTTGGAACAATCACAAATTTTTGCGTTTGTTAGTATTTATCGTCACTATATGTTAGAGAATAGAGATATTGTATTTTTGTCACTACAAACATATGCTTTGTGACAATAAAATTATAATGTAATAGAAAAATGTAGCAATAATAATTTTAATGAGTGGATCTTTATGCAAAAAAAGAAAAAAGAAAAAAAGAAAGCAGTAACAACCGTGCTTTAAAGTTTCTACGATTGTATAGAGAAAAGTAAAAATATAAATATCCAGTACGACACGAGAAAATGTTGTCTAGTGTTAGGAGAAGCAAATTGATTTATTAATAAAGAATCTTTAAGGCTCCGTTTTGGTAGCAAGAGTGAGAAAATGAGATAAGAAAAAAGTGTGATAAGTTGAAATGATACAATACATGATAAGTTGAGATAAAAAAAAAATGCATTTCGTTTTTAATATGTGAAATAACGAACACAGATAACCATAAATATGTGGAACAAATTTCAATAAATATACTTATATTTTAATTCACGTTTTGCTATCAAATTAATTTTGTTGTCTAATACGTCGCATAGTTAATGAGATAGATCAAAATGAAACTTGTCTCTTTATAAATGAGATTGTCTTTTAAAAGGAATGAGATCCTTTATTATATAATTTGGAAATTTCATATTGTAAAAGGGGTGTTCAATTGCATTTTAACGCTTCATATCATTTTTCACTTTTTAAAAAAAGTTCATCTTTTATTTAATTTTCAACTATACATACATACAGGTAATATTTAATATAAATGATTAACAATTATTATTTTAAATGTTAATCTAATAGGTAATTTTTTTTCTTTTTTAAAAAAAAGGGGGCCAAATAAACAAAACAGAAAATAGCCGCCCATTACTATTATCCCCTCCAATAGGAAGTAATCTATTTTCTATTGTGAATAGCTGAAAAACAATTAAAACAATTACATAAAATAAAAGGGGACAGAAAATAGAACGTGATTCCCCCACACCAGAGAAAATAGAAGAAAACTGCCACCAACTCCCTCGCCCATGAACTAAAGAGCGAACTCTCTCAGTCCAAGCAAAGAAGACCAGAACCAAAATAATGTGATTCCGCCTTTCTTCTTCCCTCAGATCGACGAAACGCAAAAAAAGTTTTAGGTATGTACGTATGTTCTCAGTTGGAGGTGTTTATTGGTCGATCGAGAATAATCGATTCTCTTATTTTCTTGTTTTCTTGTTCAGTACTATGAATTGTCTCTGCTTTCGATGAAATATATTAAGATGCTATTTTGCTTAAAATAATTTAGGTAGTTGTATAATGGGCAGAGATAATGTTATAATCAGGAATGGTAGAATCATTAGGGTGAAGCCAAACTGTTCGACGAAATGTCCGAATCGATTCTTATATTTTCTTGTTTTCTTCTTCAGTACTATGAATTGTCTCTGCTTTCGATGAAATATATTCAGATGCTATTTTACTTAAAATAATTTAGGTAGTTGTATAATCGACATAGAGAATGTTCTAATCAGGATGGTAGAATCATAAGGCTGAAGCCAAACTATTCAACGAAATGTTCGAATGATTCGAAGAATAACTCTACTTATGTTATGGTTGACATTATGTATGTAATGCATCTTTGAAATTGTACTCTATGTTATGCAAGAGTCTTTTCTCTTATTGTTCTATATTATAGTCTAGAAATATCAGAGAGATCAGCTTTGGTTACCATGGGAAGCTTAGGAAACGAGGAGGAAATAACTGATGGACAATTAATTGAAGGAGAACAACAACTCGAGCAAATAAGTGATGGACACTCAATTGAAGGAGAACGAATTAACAGATGGAGATGGAGAAGGTAATTTAACTTTCACTATGTTAATGGAAAAATCGTTTGTTGATTTTTTCTTTCTAGCTTTTTAGTATATAGTTGTATATTTTAAGGCATTAATCTATGATTATATTTTTTAAGGATCGTCAAAACGAAGACGAGGTGTTACTAGAGGCCTGTCAGTTCAAAAAAGACGTTGGACTAAAAACTGGACGTCGTTTTTCATCCTACAAGGAATCGGATTGTTGGGGAAAATGCTAAGGATTTCAAGATAGAAGCTTGTGTGGTAGTGAAAACATACTCACCAGTTGAACATGCTCATTGGAGAGACATTCCGACGGAGACCAAGAGGAAGATGTGGCTTGCAATGAAGGTAAATGTGTTTGAGAAATATTGTGCAGTCTGCTTGGTATGTCTATAGTGTGCATTTATTTGAAAGTTTTTTTTAGCCAAATTTGTTCATTGTTATTTTATTCTATGATAGTATTTTAGATGATAAAAAAGCATATATAGTTATTAATATGAGATTTGTTATCATTTTTTTTAAGGTTTAAGCTTGAGTTTTATTAGTATTTCATGATGTTGTTGCAAAAGTTTAACTTGGAAGAAACTGATGTTGTCCTGACGAGAGTGTTTGAGCAACTCCATCGTCAATTTATAAGTTACAGGCATAAATTGCACAAGTATTATCTGAAGATAAAGGATGATGAGGATATCTTGGATCACCCTCCCACCGGAATAGATCGAGCAGGTTGGAAACTTCTAATAGACTATTTCACGAGTGATGAGTTTCAGGTATTATACTTTATTTTTCTTTTGTTCTTTTGATATCTTCTTGATATTTTTTGTTCTACTTAGTGAACACGCCTATTATGTACTTATACTTTGAAAGTGCATTCAAAAATCACCGTGATCACACTTATTAGGAGTTTAGTACACTGTATTGAAATACCTGTATTACATGAGTTGATAAAGTTAATACAAAATTTGGCTTGATCACGTCTGTTATGAATTTACGCTACTGCATAGTCTGCATTTAATTTGAATAAATGCAGCAAGGAATTGCTTTATTTTATTTTATCTTATATGTGCTAGTTTATTGATTTTTTTTTTCATTATTTTCAATTACTATTAGAAGTACGTAACAATTTGGATTATATATGAAACTGTATATGCTAATGTAATTTATGTTTTAGGAGGAACTTTCTAAGTTGCAAAGCGATCCGGTTGAGAATGGCGATGGTCCGTTGGCCGAAGACGAAGCCTTTGTGAAGGTTCTTGGTAAAGAAAAATCGAGTTGATTGCGTGGCTGTGGAGATGGGATGAAGCCACCTTCAAAAAGAGGACCGCCAATAAACTATGAATTGCTAAGGGAAAATGAAGAATTAAGGAAGAAAAATGAAGACTTGAACTCTAAGTTCGAATCTGTAGCAGCTAAAGTTAGCAGCCAAGAAGCCAATCTACAAGCTCAACTTCAATCTCTTTTGAAAGCTCAACTCCCGGCTATTCTTCAAGGCTTGAATCCGAATGGTCAACTCTCAAATTCCAATTAATGCAAGTAAGGTTATATTTCTTATTCACATAACTTATAGTAATATTTTTCTAGACATTTAATGCTAATCTTAATTACCTAAATTATATTTTGTTTTTTGTATTTGCAGGTTTCCGGTTTAAAGTGTTTTAGCTAGAAGATATGAGTGATGTTATTATATTTTTAATATGTAGTTAGGTGGACATCGTGTTTGTCGTTGTTTTAGTTTAGTTTATTTGGCTTTAATTTTTATGTTGTGACGTTGGTATGGATATTACGTTTAGTTTAATGAGATTGTTGGATATTTGTCTTCAAAAATACTATTTTATATTTATGTTATTGCAAATTGTAGTTCCTACTTGTGATCTATATATTTATGATGAAAAAAATGTAAAATAATTACTTTTAATATATTAATTGTGAAGAAATAAACTTTATTATTTAATATTATAGTGACAAAAACTACAATTTTAAGTGGCAAAATATGTTTGTCACTAAACATCTTCGCTCTTGTGACAACAATTTTTTTTAATGACGACAATTAAGAGTGACTATACACTTGTCATTAGTGACATTAATATATGATTTAGTGACAATACATGCATGTGACTATAAACAAGTTTTTAGTGACGACTAGCTTATGTGACTACAACATATAATTGTAGTGACGATAATGACGTGTGACTATATTATTTGACTTTAGTGACGAACATCCCGTGTCACTACAAATTTGGGCAATAGTAACGACTATTGTGTGTCACTGTAAAAATTTGATATAGTGACAATAGTAATACGTCACAAAATAGGGATTTTTATTGACAAGATCGTCCGTCACTGTAAAAAAAACTATAGTGACGACTTTATTAATGTTGTGGCTATAACTTTTTGTGACGGGACTTATAACGATAAACACAAAAGTTGTCACTAACTAATTTTAGTGACGATTTAGCCACATATAGTGACGAAAATTGTCGTCATTAAACGCAGTTTTTCTTGTAGTGCCAATATATATACAAAACTCACACACACCCACATACGCACCCGAGTTGACTCGAACCCCGGACCTCTTGGTTGGAAGGGAAACGTCTTACCAACTAAGCTGCGCTTCGATATATTTTATTTAAGTATTTTCAAAGTTTATTAATTTTGTAAGATTTCTTAAGTTTGTTTGTGCGATTTGTTTCTTAGTTGATTTTTAAAAGGAAGAGTGCAAATTAAATCATAAACTTTGCTCCATATACTAATTTTAACATCATTTTAGAATTTTAGTACCACAATTTCTTCTTCCATTTTTGCAATTAGATCGAATAGAAATGCTCCCCTACCCACGGTGGACACACTTGATGTGCCTACCGATGATGTGGCAGTGCCACGTCTGCAATTTTTCCTTTTAGGGTTTAGTTTTTTATATTAGGGTTTAGTTTTATATTAGGATTTAATTATTTTTGGTAGGATTTTTATTAATTTCCTTATATATTCCAATGCCATATCATCCGTGGGCAAATTAAGCATGCCCACGGTGGGCATTGGAGCATACTCTTAGATCGAATTTGCCTACATATCGGATGTGATTCTTTGTCCTAAATTTGGTGTTCCAGCCGTGTCTCAAAATTTAAATTTTATTAGTTTTATATCATTTTTTTATATAAATAAAAAAATAATATAATATAGTAAATCATAATAAACATTTATAAGTAAAACAAGTTGATTTTTAAAAAAAATAATTATATACCCTCGTTTTGAAGTTATCAACCTTACTGTAACTAATAAAAGTGAAATTAAATGCTAAAAATTAATTATAACCCCTAATTCGATGGGTTAACCCTTGAAAAAATCATAAAAGTAAATCAAATTATTATAAAATAAATTTATTGAAAAAAAAATACATAAAATTAATACTTTGTACATTACACTTTGGGACGTGGTTGGGACAACGAATTTGTGATAGAAGGTCCCCAAGTGCCTAGATTTTTAGGTGATTGTATTGGACATCACCTTTTCATAATATTCATGTATTGGAACCCAGTTCGGATACTCTATTGCATTTGTATGTGACATCTCCTATTACATTTATGGATAATTGACATGTGGCATAATCAATAATTTAGGATTTAAGATTTATATAAGGAAAATATATATCCTAGAAATTTCTAAATCCCTAAGATTTGCCACATGTCATTAATCTATTTATGCAATAAAAAATATCACATACAAATGCAATAGAAGATCTCATTCGATTTCAACCTAATGGAGTCCGAACAATGAGAATATAAATTTTAGATCGCCATAAATTTAGGTGAATTATAATTGCAAACAATTAAAAAAATATTTAATACCATAGAATTTAAAATATATGGGGTTAAAATTGCAACCAAGTTTGTAATTTAATTTGCATTTTCCCTATTTTTTTACATTCGTGAAAAAAAAACACTATGTTTCTAATTAATTCATCATAAAAAATTGCTCCCATTATATAAGTTAAATAGAACCATGAAATGCAATCGAATTACCAACACTAGCTTTGCAACTAACAACCAGAAGTCTATATACTCCGAAGTTAATAAATAGGAAAAAACCACTTCTAAAGATTTTACTGTTTTATTAATCTTGAAGATCTGATCAAGCTACTTCAAACAGTTTCATAAAATAAAAATAAAAAATAAAAAAGAATACATGGGAGTGAGTTAATTAAAATAATAAACCTGAATATCCTACAATCTAAAAGTTATATAAATAATGAGTGCTGATAATAATTTATAAATGTGTGTAAAAAAAAAGGAAAGATGAAGGAAGGAGGTGGTAGCATGCAGGGAATGTGCAGAACATGGTGTACAATTCATGCTGCTTCACTGTCTCTCATTTCTCACATGCAATCTCTCTCAAAGGTACAATCCTCTATCCCTACTGCATGTGCTATCCATGTGCATGCTATTGCCTTCGCTCTCTCTCTCTCTCTCTCTAGTTTAGTTTACCTTTGGTGGCCCATAATAATCACATTAGCATGTGCCCTTTTGGGAGGCCACCACAACCCCCAAAAGACAACTGGTTCATTAGCCCCCTCTTTCGTTGCGGAAATGACATCTTTGCCCTTTGTTTCTCCAAATATATGTAATTGGCTGGCATTTGTCACTACTGAAAAAAGTTCTCCCAAATTCCATGTCCAATCTCATGAAGATTGGTCCCATTTTTTTTTAATTTTTTTTTCCTATCTTTGTTCTTTTGCTTTCTTTGGCTTTTGAATCATGGGAATTTCAAATCATGTTGAATTCTTGAGGTTTTCTTATGTTGTGAAAAGTGTATTGTTATTGGGTAATTGTATCAAATAATGACATAAATGTTCAAGTGGAAAATGTTGCAACATATTTTTATGCAATTCAAGATTAATTGAAAATATTCATATCTAACTCTATTAATTTCATATATAATTAAGAAAATAATTTTATTAAGAACTTAACCAGGAATGCTCCAATGTCCACCATAAACGTATTTAATGTACAGACGGCTGATGTGATAATATTATACATAAAAAAAGAACTAATTAAATCCTACAAAAAAAGAACACTATTAAAAAATTGAATCCTACCATACAAAACTAAATTTTAATTTAAAAAATTATCATTGTGGCATTGTTATATCATTGGTGGGTACATGAAACGTGACCTCTATGAACAGTGGGTCGTTTCTTAAAGAAAAAATTAAAAGAAACATTATATGACAAATTGTGCCTCAATACTATATGTAGGGGTATTTTAGGAATTTAGGTTGAAGGTCCCCGGTGACTCGCATGTGCCATTGCAGATAGGAGCAGGCTTTCACTGCCTTCTTCCCGCTCTAACCATATTTCCAACTGAATAATAAAATTTGTGTAAAATACTAAAACTACGAAAACACCCTACACAAAGTATCTCTTGCGTGGCCTCCAGTCCCACCAATTATTCACTGCCACAGGACACCTAAATCTCTAGCACTTAAAATACTTCGGCAGGATTTGGCTCATTTTATTTTATTTATTTTATTAATGATAATTAGAAAATGACCACATTATTTTTCTTAATGTAATGGCCAAAATTATTTGTTATTGGATATTTCCTCTTTTCTTGTTTGGCAAATATTTTTCTCGGACTCAATTTCAGTATTTAGTGGGTATTAATTAGTCATATTTGAGAGTTATGTAAGTTTTTTTTTTTTTTTTTTTTTTTTTTTTTTTTTTTTTTTGTGAAAGGGTGAGAGTTAGTTGATTTATTAGGTTACATATATTTTATTGGATAATTTGTAATAATTATGAAACTCTTCATTTAGCATATATCAAATTAATAATATGCATATAAAATATAGTCGTATATAAATAAATTCATGCTAATAAAAACAACCTAGAGCAAGCGTGCCATCTCTTGAATTAATATATAGTCGAACCCTACACATGTTGATTTCATTTAATTTATTTCTTCAAAAATAGAAAATGGCATTTCTGTAATTTCTACCCCACCACCCCTACTTATATACCCCCATAACGCCATCTCCTCCCGTCCCGTTTACACCGTATTCCCCCCACAACTCCGCTGTCCGCCGCCGTCATGGGCTCAAAGCCGAGAATCTCCTCCGTCCCCGCCGCCTCCGGAAGGCTGAGGAGAAGACAATCGAACTCCAGCAGAAGAAGGCTCGGGAAGCGCCAGCTCTGCCACCGCAGATCCACCGACATTGGCGGCGGCGCCGCCGCATCGACTGTCTCCGGCAAGCTGGCGGCGCTCAGAGATCTCATTCCCTCTGAGAACGCAGACGCGAGGCCCGCCCAG
Source organism: Mentha longifolia (assembly GCA_001642375.2). Taxonomy (NCBI): domain Eukaryota; kingdom Viridiplantae; phylum Streptophyta; class Magnoliopsida; order Lamiales; family Lamiaceae; genus Mentha; species Mentha longifolia. The sequence continues at coordinate 26,389,142 of CM038115.1, forward strand.
CTCTTCCGAGAAACGGCCGACTACATCGTGCTCCTCAAAACTCAGGTTCATGTTTTGCAGAAATTGGTCGATTTTTACGGATCGCAATCTCAGGAAAATCGCGACGGCTTTTAGTCGCAAGGAATTTGCAGATGCGTATTCCGTTGTTTATTTGCACGTACGCGTATGTGATTTATGTGCAAATTAACGATAGACATTGCACCGAATCGGTGGAATTTGCCGCGTAGTTTTGCATAAATTATACATCTTCTCCTCGTCGATGAAAAAGAGGAAATGAGAAAGTTTGACCAGGAGAAAAAAAAAAAAAAAGTGGAAAAGAAGAAGCAGGTTGCGCTTCTTTTCCTTATATTATTAGTACGAATTAATTTAATTTTCATGCCAACAATGTATTATTCTCTTATGATATAAAAACGAATAGGTTTAGCTTATTATATATTCTTCTCAATTTCACTTTTTTTTTTTCTAAATGAATTATTTATGTTACTTAGATGAGTTTTTTGATCTCTCTCTCTCTATAGATCTCTTTAAAGAAATTCTCTTGTTTTGATTTCTTTTGGAGACTAATATATATTGTTCGAACTTAATTTCAAAGTGCATAAATGTTGTCTCTTATTCTCGTGACAGTATAAAATATATATGTATATATTTCCAAGAACTGACCATTTTTCGAGATTCATGCGGCATATAATAATTCTTTGTTTTAATATTAAAATTGCATATTTATGTGAATAAAGATTTATGGCATGGAAATGTGTTCCCATTTTGCATGACAAATGCCTCTCTTTCACAGCCTGCACCACCATTTGCTGCAGATGACAGCATGCAGCTGACACCAGCTTGTACAATAAAATTCCCATTTAGAATTTCCAAAAAAATAACAATTCAAAAAAATAAAATAATAATGAATAAAGCTGTTTTCTATTATCACTAATGAATATTACTCCGTAATGGTCAATAACACCTTTGATCTTGCACAATTAAATTCTAGGTCTTGGTCAATTAACTCATGAGGCTTGGCCTGCTGTAAATTAATCACATTTAATAGTTAATATGTTGTGGTATGGTTTATTAGGGGTTTTTGTTAATACAGAAGCCTTGGTGCTTGAAACGTTTTATTTTTATAATAACTTTAATTTTAATAAAAATGTAGCAAGATAGATGAGACGGAATAATGTATATTTATAATTGTAAGTTTACTTGGGCTGGATTATATATGCATATCTTTATTTGACATGATGTTGCAAAGGGGAATTTTAAACATAGTCACAAATTTTCTCACCATAGCCCCTAAATAATATATTAATAAAAATAATTTTGAATGTACTAATATACCCTTATATATAGCCCCAATGTTAAGTTCTAATTAGATTCTATAGCCCCCAATAACAGCCTAAAATCGCAGATTTGCAAGATTCATATATAAATACTTCATAGCCCCTTGAAGAACACCAACGATATCCGGAAGAAGTATATATTTATGGGCGAAAAAAATGATAATAAATTTTTTATATCTCATAACATCATCTTGGATACAACATTAATAGCATGTCCTGACTTCGGTTTATTATAATCATCTACTCCCTCCGTCTCAATTCAAATGTCCCATTTGCTGTATTAACTTTTTCGGCATGCATTTTCATCGAAACCTAATACGAGTTTTACAATATGATTTTGAAGTATTTTTTCCTTTACGGAATACTATGATTGGAAATGCGTGCCGAAAAAGTCAATAAAGCAAATGAGACATTTGAAGTGAGACGGAGGGAGTACCATTTATTTTTCTATTTTCTAACCCAACCTCTCTGTCTTAAATTGTTCAGAAGTTTGCATCATTACGCGCGCACACAAACCTAATTTCAAAGAAAATATATTACGCGCGCGCACACACACACCTAATTCTAGGTCAAATAGACAATCGCAGCTTGTTTAAAACTAAAAGATAGTATATATTGCAACATTCAAATGCTCGGCAAATCCAACAAGACAACATAGATTTACTAATTAATTTGAGAAAAATATTTATCTTTGTTACATATGTTGTATTGATTAAAATTCTTCTTAAAGGTTCTCAATGAAAGCTGCGATTCATACTATGAAATGGGACATTGGAAACTATAAAAAAATATGATGACAAACAAAGATGAACATCGTAGTAAGTATTGGCAATAATAGATGCACATTCTTGTATTTTCGGAGCATGATTGTTCTTCAAGGGGCTATGAATATATTTGTTTATTTGCTCATCTTTATATACGAATCTTGTGAATTTGCGATTTTAGGCGGTTATTGGGGGCTATAAATTCGAATCTAATTAGAGCTTAATATTGGAGGCTATATATAAGGGTATATTAGTACATTCAAAATTATTTTTATTACTATTTCATTTAGGGGGCTATGGTGAGAAAAATTGTGGCTATGTTTAAAATCCCCCTATTGCAAATTGATTTGATTCATACTATTACAATCCTTCCTACTTTTTTGTTTGAAATATAGACTTATGCACACAAATTAAGAAAACAATAATGATATTCGGCTATAATGTGTTCGGTCACGCAATGACATTTTACTTAATATACATAATTTAAAAAATAATAAATTAAAAGTTATAATCAATATTTAAATGTTTGTAAGAGATTATTCTTAATTACTTATAAATTTGAATATAAAAATATTTTTTCTCCCCAATAATTACATATTTTTCTCTTAAATAAAAAAACAAATTCTTTAAAGTGGTCACAATAATCAATAAAATTAAAGGGTTAATTTGTTAAAAAATACATAAAAATTATACTTTTTTGAATCTTATCATAAAATCTAATTTTTTTTACATATTAATATTAATTATTGCCGACCACATTATGGCCGAATAGCATCACCCTTAAGAAAATACTATTATTTTGTCAAATTCACTCCTAGTATGCAGTTATAAGTTTTGAAGTGGGTTCATTAGAGACTATAATGAAATTTAGATGAGAAAATGCTTAAACGTACGTCATTTATTTTGCAAATTAAAAGTTGAAAAAGGAAATTAGAATGACATATTTTTTAATAGGAGGGTACCATTTCAGAAAATGACTCTGATATTCCCTTGTCTCATAAGTTTTGTCTCTTACGATTAAGAAAAGTAGAGTAATTTTTTTCAGCGGTATTTTATTTTATTTTTTTATTTTTTTTTTCAAATTAAGAGTTTGTAAAATTGTGGACAAATGAATAAAACTAGAAAATAGTTATTTTTTTTGTGGAGCATGATTAATACTTATACAACTTAAAAATAATGTGGAATTTTTGTTTCCATTTTAGGTATGAAACTAAATTTTGGGATGGCCAAATAAGAATATATTGAGACTAATTAATTCTTTGAATGGAGGAAATAAATTAATTAACAATTAGCTAGTATTGTATCCCCCCGCGTTGCACGGGATTATTTTATGATTTTTTGTATGATAACAATTAGCTAGTATTTATGTATTACATATAAAGTGGTAAGGATTGAGGAAATAAATAAAATAAAATAAAATGGAAGGTTCTTATATGTATATTCTACATTTATAATTGATTGATAATAATTCAAGGCTATAAAAGTTTTTCTAATAAAATTACTCTTTGCATATTTACAAATACATCATTTCTTCTTTTTCATTCTATCAAAAATTATTAATATTTTCTTAAAAGTATTTATGTATTTTTTATCGGAAAGAAAAGTATTTATGCATTTAGAAAGGTTGCCAGAGAGATAAAAGAAATGATCAAATTTTGAATGCATGTTATTTAAAAAAGTTGATCATTTATTGAGCGAATAAAGTGTATCATTAATTTTGAATGCATGTTATTCAAATACATCATTTTGAATGCATTTCATGAGCTTTTCATTACTCTTTGAAAAAGTTGATCATTGTTGAATGCATAATTAGTCGTCGATAATTACTCTGACTATGTTCATTAATTATTATATTAATTATACTAATTAATTGGAAATTTTATTGGGTTTTGCTAAACAGCCATAAGACTGGCCCTAGGAGGGTTTTATAGTAATTATTTATAACTTAATTTATTGAATTACATATCCTTACGTTTATTTATAGAATATTTCATCCAAAGTAATTTTTATTTACAAATCATTAACTCTCAACATTAATTAGAAACATCTATTTCCATATGTACATTTGCATTAATTAATCAAAATTTATAAAACTAGTTTAGATTGATTTAAATCGTCACTATTAGATATACTAATAAAATTATGGGTAGATAGGGATGAGATCTCATGAAAAACCTTCATAGTGTAAGAAATAAGAAAGATTTTGGTCTGTAGATTATGATGAAATAGATGGTCAAGATTTGTACATATTAATGTGGATTAACTGAATTTATTGTTATTTAAATTGCATCAAGGGTAGTAATGTCATTGAAACTAACGCATAAATCCCCACTCCTGAATTCACGCCGCTAGTATAGTAATTTCATACGTTATTTATTCATGATGTTTTCCAAATATATTATAATGCATTATTAAATTTATACCGTGCATTATTATTAAATTTACACTAGTGCATTATTACTACAATACAGATGCATTATACAAAAGTATTTTGTGCATTATCTTAACATTTATATATGTACTTTTTTTTTTAATCCGGGACATTTATATATGTACTATAGTGATTTTTTGGTTTAATCAAATAAAGTTGCACTTGCACCTAATTGTTATAATGCATTATTTAATTTGAATTACATGATGATATAGAGTTTTAGCTATCCAATATTAATTTTTAGTAGTATTTTCTTAAAACTAATTTTGCAACAAATACCATCATAATGCGAACTTTAGATTCTATATATCCCGAAATGCATATTCTTATACATTTGAATGCATTTTATTAAATAAAACAAAATATTGTAGGTATAAACTTAAAATGATAATGCATTTGTTTTACAATTGTAATGCATATTGTAGAATAACTTTACAAATATGATTCTTCATTCTGATATTTCATAATGCATTTATGTTATATGGTGATGCATTTTTTCTATTTCATCGCTACTTATGAAAAATTAAACCCTAGTGGAAGAAAATTGAATTATAATAAAAAAAACTAAACCACAGTCAATGAAAACTAAACCCAATTGGAGAAACTAAACCCTAATCGGGAAAACTAAACTCTAGTCGATCTGAGTTGTGCTTTTAGTTTCTTTATAATGCATTACATGTGTATGAATAATGCATAATATGAATAAACCCCCAATTTCTATTTGTCATTTTAAATAATGAATATTGCAAAAAATTATCATTATGAATTAGATGATTTAGAACAATACCGTAATTAAAATGAAATTCGTTAAAAGCAATATGAATTGTTTTAGACTAAAATTATGCATTATGAATTTATGATAGAAAAATGAAATGCATTGAATAGTTAATAGAAATGCATTATTAAATCAGGTCGGCTACATAAAAATAATAAAAGACAAAAAAAAAATGAAATTTAAAACATCCCAATAAAACATGAAATTAATTCATCGCAAGAATAAAATAAATCACGAATGCGTAACATAATGGAAGGAAGTGAATTAGGAAAGATTTGACTAACACAATATTACAAAAATCATGATGGTTATCAAGAAGAGAGAGAATGTATTTATCCCTTAATTTTAGGATAACCGTAGCACTCGGATTTAAAGTACGAAACTAACCTTCATCACTCTTTAAAGATAAGATTCTAATAAAAATATGAGAACAAAAATCAACCGTAGATCCTTAAAAATTAATGGATCAGATTGTTTCTTATTTTTTTTACAGAATTTGGCTTTTGTATGTGATCTTTCACCTAGGTAGATATTCATGATCTCCTCAATGAAATGCTAACTCAATTCAAAATAATTATATATATGTATTTTAATAACATGCTTGTGTAACTATTTTAGATTTTTTTTTTCCGTTATAAGAAGAAAGATATATAATATATATCTGAAATATACAGTTTAATTGAAATCAAAACTCAAACATATTTTTAATTATAATAAATTTATAATAATTGACAATGCATTATGTTGCATAATGCATTATAGTTGTGCTTGTGCATAACAATCCTAATTAAGCCTCATTACTTTCATTTTTTTTTCCGGTAAGTTCTTATATACTACAATATTATTGTTTTAAGGACACACTTGGGTCAGCCGGAGGCACCGTGCGGCCGGACTAAAACAATGACACTTTTATTCATATAGATTGTCACTTTTCTGTATAAAGATTGACACTTTTAAAAATTATCATTTTATTCGTAAAATAATTATGTTAAAGATTGACACTTTTATTCATATAAATTGGCACTTCTCTGTATAAAGATTGGCACTTTGGGTCCGGCCGCACGGTGCCTCCGGCTGACACAAGTTTTTGTCATTGTTTTAATGTATTATTATTGTATTTCTATACATTTGACGTCATCAAATCCTTACATAAGAAAATAAATTAATTTGTCTTTTTTTTCAATAATAAAAAGATGCGTCCAATTTGTAATTTTTTTTAGCAAACCAATTTGTATCCAATCCACTCCTAATTTTGAAACCTATATCTGACAAAGGTTTCATAAATTTGAATTTATATTTGTAAGGTGCATGAAATTGAGATTGAGAAGTAATGACATGAGGAGGATCATAATAATTGTATGAAAAAAAAGTAGTTATAATAATAAAAGTAGTAAAAATATTCACATGATATCTGAAGGAAACAGACAGTGGTGACCCATTGTGTAAATGTGACCACATGCCATGTTATGGTGTGGCCGCCCACAGACAACTACTACTCCTCTCCACGTGTGCTTTAAACAATAAAGATTACACATGCGACAATCGGGGAAATCTTTTTTGTCCGTTTTTTCTCCCCATTTTAATTCACGCTTTTTTTTTTCCTTTTTTCCTTTTTTCCTTTTTCTTTTTCTTTTTTTTCTTTTTTTTTTTTTTTTTTCTTTCTGCTTTACGTATGTAGGAGAAATGCAAAACATAATATTGATAAAGAGTCGTGGAACCAGAGAGAGCTTAACTTCGATTAATAGAAAATGATTTTCTTTGCTTTGTATTTTCTGTTTACTAGCTATATATATTTTTTATTTAGGGTTTTTTTTTAATTTATTTTTTATTTTTAAATTTACCAGCCATTCTTTGTTGCTTTGACATTATTTTGTTCATTATATGCTAAATGATATTCCCTCCATTCATTAAGAGTGCATTGTGCTTTTAACGACACCAATATTAATAAAAATAATATGTAGATGGTTGTTGGTCAATTTTTGTAAGTTGGAGTAATGAATATGTAAAATAGAAGCACCGTACTCTTTGTACATGAATAGAAATGACAAAAACATCACATTTTTCGTAGAAGGAGAAAGTACTACATTGGTTATGTTTTCAATCCAGACAAACACTATAGTGAGGAATATCCACCAATTTGATACAAACAATAAAATTTTAACTATGTAAAAAAATATTTCTATAGTATGAAGAGGGTTTTAGCCTACATCAATCCCCTAAATTCGTCACGATTGATAAAATAGATTGATTAAGTAATGCTGACACGCCGGGCCCGGGCCTAGGCTAAACGGATTTTGGAGAAAGCCGATCTAGTCTGGCTTGAAATCTTTTCGGGCTCTGAATGTTGGACTAGCTAGGGGTGAAAACGGATCGGATATTTCCCGACCGATCCGAAACCGTATCCGGTCGGTATCGAATTCGGTACAAAAAATTAATATCCGGTCGGATACGGATAGTTGACTTCAGATTCAGAATCGAATTCGGAATACATAATATCCGACCGTATCCGAGTTTTCCCATATTTTATCGGATATTATCCGGATAACAAATCCGGATATCCGAATTTTTTAATATATTTTATTTTATATTTTATATTAATTTTCATATTTTAACATTATTTTAATTTATTTTTTCCTCCTAATCCTATTCACTGAATTACCATCGCATTCCTCCCTCCCTCTCTTCTTCTATCTTCCGCCGTTCAATTCACCGGCGGCCGGCGAGCATAGCCGACCACCACGACGCTGCACAGTGTTATTATCCACCATATCCAACGAAACGGAGGCGCGGCGACTGACATCCAACGGCACGAGCACAGCGGCGTTCCTTTCCGCCGGAGAAATGACAGGGAGAGTAAGAGGGCAAATGAGGCTTCTCTACCCGCCGCTGCTGTCGAGGTTTGAGGCGGTAGACTCGCTAGAAATCGAAGTAGAAGGGGGTACGATTAGAGCTCCCGATTCTGATATTGGTTCTTAATTTGGGGAAAGTTTGGGAATAGGGCAACGGTGGTGAAGTGAACAGGGCGACGGTAGAGTCGAGATGGAAGGAGAAGAGGGCGACGGTGGCGGTGGTGGTGGTGATGAACGGGAGGGAGTAGAAAGAAGGTGGTGGAGATGGCCGGTTTTGATGGGGGAGAAGTGGGAGGGGAAGAAGAGCTATCGGGTCACAGTTTGTTTGAGAAAGAGAGAGAAAGTGTTGGGCTGGGATTTTGGGTGGGTCAAATTAGCAGTTTAATTAGTGAAATTGGGTTTACTTTTAATATTATTATTATTATTTGTTTTTTTTTTGCGGCAATCCCTTATTTTTTAAAAAAAAATGACTAATCCCTTATTTGCTTCTTAATTATGAAACCATAAGATCGAGAATTTCTGCTTGCTCTTCTCGTTTCTTTATTCTAACATCTCAGTTAGCTGCAGTAGGCTTAAGTCGTGCTTATATTTAGTTAATTCTAGATTCATAGTTAGTGGCTTGTTAAAAAGTGTGGTGTTGTAGTCTCAACTTCGTAGGTAGTTTTTTTTTATGTGTTTCCATCACATCCTGATGGTTTTCGTTGAAATATATTATCCGATTATATTTATTCGAATCCGGCCCGAATTCGTCCTATATCCGTTCCATATCCGTATACCGAATATTCCGAATTCATATCCGAATCCGGCTTTTCCGTATCCGACTCCGAATTCGAGAAAAAAATATGGTTTAGGATACGGTATAACCATTATCTGTCCGTATCCGATCCGTTTTCACCCCTAGGACTAGCTATCTTGCAGTTGAGCCATGTTTGTCATCTCTAAAACTATGTGTATATATATGCATTTCAATTATTTGGTGTTTAAATAAAACAGTCACATTTATTAACAAAGAAAGGGCATTTTGAATTCATTTAACCTCATACAAAATCAATATATATAGAGTAATGCTCCAATGCCTATAGTTGACATGCTTAATATGCTCACCGATGACGTGACAATGATATAAATAAAGAAGCTAATAAAAATCATAGTAAAATTAATTAAACGCTACTAAAAAATACTAAACCCTATCTAAAAGTTGCCGACGTGGCACTGTCATGTCAGCGGTGGGCACATTAAGTGTGTCCACAGTAAGTAGGGGAGCGTTTTTGATATACATACACTTCAGTAGTCCTGTTGCTTTTCGGCATGAGATTTTAGGAGAGTATATTTAGAGATAAAGTGTAGTGTTTAATATTATAATGCAAAATTCATTATTTTAAAAACAAAGCATCATATATGCATAAAAACATATTGATGTCTGATCTTAAATAAAAGATCATATCAAGACCTTTAATTTGGTATAAAAATCATAAAAATCGGAGTAAAAACGAACAAGTTATGATAGTTTAAACTTTTACAATTTAAATTATATTGGGATACGTGCTGAAAGGTAAATGGATGATGGGATGATTAATTGGCTAATTTTTTTCTATTTTAGAAAACATGATTACTGAAGTGAGACAACCCAATATAGTAAACATGACTACTGAAGTGGGACGATGAGTATATAATAGCAAAATGGATCCTAATCTTAGTGGCATATCATGATGAACTTTCATAAAGATTTTCTTAAATTCTCATAACTTTGATTTTTTAATTCATTAATCCTACTTAATTGTTGGTCCCGAAAGGCGCTTAGACACGTAGAGGGAGGGGGGAGAATACGTGTGTAGAGAAGTGTTTAACTTCTCTTGTGATTTTCAGCCTTTTAGATGAGTAGACGCTTTGAAGCTAAGTGAAGCGTTCAAAGCCTCTCGCTCGTGTGATACTATGCGGAATGTGGTGAGTCTTTAAAACTTTTCTTGCAATTTAAAACCTTGTTAATATTAAAAAGGTGAGTGTGTGTATGCAAATAATCAAAGCAATAAATAACTTAAAAGTAATGAGACAAACAATTTATAGTGGTTCGGAGCACCTCTCCTACGTCCACTCTATCCTCGACGGGATGAATACCTTCACTCGGTACTCCTTGTTTTATACTTCCAAGGGGAAGTGATTCAAGGCAAATAACAAACTTGTACTTGAATCCTCAGAGATTTTATTGGCTCTCGAGAAACCTTACAACAACACACTCTTTCACAAAAAGCTCGGCAACCTTACAACTCAATCTATTCACTCTAGACTTGAGTTTTGGGGTTTTGGATTTTCGTAAGTATGAGAATCCTTTACAATGAAATCACAAGTAAGGGATAAGGATTCTCAAGAGTCTAGGCTATGGATATAAGAGATTGAACCTAGAAAGTGAGGTAGTTGCAATACTTAAGAATCGAGTTCTTAAGGACACACTAAAGTGAAGCGCTATGAAAGAACTAAGGACTTGAAAGAAATTTGCTTGAGTTCTTGCAAATGTGAATGCTTGAATTGTTTGTACGTGCGTTAGTTTTTAGTGTGTGCAACTCCTTCTATTTATAGTAAGGAACCCTACTTCCCGTTGAGAGAGAAGAGGTTGCGTGTTCCTTAATTTTCGGATAATTCGGCGTGTCAGCCTGTAAGAATCAGGAAGGGATGTCCGCCTTCACCTAACTTGACTCTTGGACTGTAGCCGTTTCCGTTGTGCAATAGTGTGATGACACGTAGGCTTCATTCTGTGAGATGTCAGACATCCGAGAGTTTGAAATTCAAACTTGGATTCTGCGAGTCAAACTTGTCACACTTGCACTGATTGACGCTTTGAGTACAGCTCTATATCAGAGACGCTTTGGATGAGCTCACTTGAGAGCGCTTTGCTTCTACTGATCGGAAGCTCGCTCTTAGCATCTTTATCTGAAGCGTCTCCAAGACGCTTTGTCAAAGCTTCACTGCTAACGCTTTCACTGCTGGAGCCGCTTTGCTTCCTAACGCTTCGCGAACTCTGATTGCATCATCTTTGGCGCTTCTAGACTAAAATAAAACTTCCTAACAAGTAAGCTTTACTAATAAAAACTTGTCTAGTTCATCAAAAATAATAAGGGAAATATCCTAAAGAGGGTTTTGGAATCGAATCAAAACAAATTGTTTATTACTTGATTCAAGTTCCCCCTTAACATAATATCCCAACAATTTCCCCCTTTTTGATGATGCCAAAACCCGACGTCAAGTGCTTACACAAATCTAGAGAATTCTAGGCTAAGTATAAGAAGAAGAGTAGGTTAGGCAAAATGCAATATTAATGCAGTTATAGGCAGTTAACTGAAAACGTATAAATAAATAAAGACAATGAGAAATTATCTTAAGCAGTAAAAGATATAATTGTATTAGTGAGATGATGAAGTGATACATATACAGTGAATATCTATTTGAAGCGTTTTCGAGGGACTGGAGGGATCATGCCATAGGCATTGTAGACTCTATCCTTGATGGCAGCTAAAGAGCGGTTAGGACGATCGTTCTGTTTAAGCCATTCTGCACATTCCTCGATCTCCTTTCTGATTGCTTCCTCATCAGGGATAGCGCCTCCAATGAGTGGAAGTTTGTAGCTCACTTTCTTTGGTGGTTTGAGAGTCATTCCGTCTGCCAACTCCAAAATTTTGTTGAAGAGAGAGGCTTTGCAATGATCCATGTATGCAATGAAGCAATCCATGGCGTACTCAGTGCGAAAGCTTTGCCAGTAGTAGAAGCGTTTGACAAACTTCACCTTGGCGTCATTCCACTCCTCCTTGAGGTCAGCTGGAATAATCTCATCAACAAATTTGGCATTAGGAGCCTCATCCCTCAGTCTCTTTCTATCGAGTTCGTCCCTGGCAAACAGCTGCTTCCTGCATTTCTCAAAACCGGTTGTTCGCAGGCCCTCGACAGAGATTCTCTTCCCTTCAAGCACTTCCATCTTCAAAACATGAAGCGCTTTGTCCGAGTCTGTCGCCACCTCTTCATTAAAAACTTCGTCCCTGCACTCCGACACAACTTTATACTTTGCCATCACTTCCAGGCATTCATTTTCAGCGGCGTTGGTCAGAGTGTACTTCAACAGATACCTTCGAAGGTGGAAATTCATCTTGTGCAGCAAAATCGCGTCCAACTTCTCCTGGAATTCACGTTGTGCTCCAACCTCCTTGGTCATCGTTGCGGGAGTCAGTTTTATCTTTTTCTTGGGGTTGGTGTCAGCAGGCTCTTTCTTCTTGCACTTCTCCTTTTCTTTCTATGGCGCTGCTGACACGGCTTGAAGCGGAGCAGTATCAATTGGCTCATCTAAAATGACTATTTGCTCCTCTGCATCCAGCACCTTCTTTGGTGCTTCCACCTTCTTGGAAGCGTCCTCTTTGGCCTTGGCTGATGTGGATTGACCACTTGGCGTCCCAGTCGCTTCTCCCTTTTTGGCAGCATCAAAAACGGGTTTGGAGGGAGCGCACTGTACGTTGGCGCTTTGGCTGGCGGCTCCTGGCAGAGTGATGTTCGGCTGGTTAGGCTTCAAGAGACCTTGTGCCAGGAGAGCGCCTAGGACTTATGCGGAAAGGATTGGAGCTGGAGAGCGCGCATTGGTCAGAATGACCAACCGTTCCAAGGTTGCGCGATACACGCGGAACTCAGATTGGAAAAAGCCCGCTAGCGCCTCTATTTTGTTGGAGACGCCCTTCAGTGCGGTGGTTGGCACAACCTGGCTCGATCCGCTTTGCGCTCCAGCCTGCTTGGCCCACCATGGCCACTGCATGCTTCCTATGTTTTTCAGAATCCACGAGTTTCCTCTCCATAGATTCTAGCTTCGCATTGAGCTGTCGGGTGACAGAAGTGGCTTTGAAATTTTTTGCTCTTGCCGCTTTAAACTCTCTCTCCAGTTGAGCGACCTTGTCATTGGTCGTGGAGAATTCAGCTTCGGCAATTTCGAGCTCTCTGTGGACACGCTCCCTGTCATCCAACTCCGTAGATAACTTCAACACTTCCGAACGTAAGGCTGGAATTTCCAGAAGCTGTGCCTTAACGGTCGAAAGCTCATCATGAGCCATTTCTACGTGCTCTCTCTCCTCATCCAACTGCAACTCCACAACCGCTGATTTCACCTTCAATTCTTCCAATGCTTTGGCAGCAGTGGAGAGCTCCTCTTCTTTCTTCACCATCTCCTCCTTCAGTGCTATCAACTCTGTGGTAGCAGCTGAAAGCTCGTCATCCACCTACTTCTTCTCCTCCTCAACTTTAGAAACTGACTCTCTTTCTCCTTTATCTCTCTCTTCAGCTGGGCGCACTCACGCTCCACTTCGTCATGAGCGGTTTGAAGAGCCGAGAGTTGTTCTTCAAACGCACTGACAGGGGCGCCAGCTGGTGTTAATGGAGTGGTTGTATAGAGGGAACAAGCTCCTGGACCCTCCTCTCGATGCGCCTCCATACCTCTGGCTCATCGATTAGGTCGTCGAAGCGTTCCAACTCAAAGCAGCTAAGGATCGAGGCCTCCTCCTTGACCTGCGCGTTGGGGTCGTTAGCCCGCACCAACTGGCAAACTTTGTACATGTTGGTGCCGCGGCTTCGGACGTACTTCAAGAAGCGTAAAGTAACCTCCAGCACGGATGGAGGTAGAGAGAATTCTCCAAAGAATTCCCCGATTTCCTCTTCAGCCCACAAGAGCTCTCTGTCAACAGTCTGCACTATCGGGCTGGACGCTTTGGGAGATTGAGGCGGGGGCGCGTCAGTGTGGATCTCCTCATCCACTGATGAACTTGATGCTCCATCAAAATAATTAAGAGCGTCACTGCGAACGACATCCACTCCAGGCGCATCAACTTCCTCTCCTTCATCCTGTGCTGCTTTGGCACCGGCTTCCAGATCCTGACTTAAAGTCTTGTCAGAGTCTGAAGCATTGTAGGAGGAAGCGGCACTTTCCTCGTCATCTTCTTCTATCAGTCCACGCTTTCCTGCCGTGGAAGGGACTGATTTCTCTGACACTCGACGACGCTTTGGGTTCTTTGGGCCTTTTCGACCCTTCTTCCTTCTCTACTCCTCCTCCTCCTTCAATATCAGCGCTTCGGCACTGGTATATTCAATGTCCGAAGCGGGAGGGGCGACAGTTCCAAACTCATCGCCTGGAAGCGCCTTCGTGAAAAGCACACGAGTGTACTTGCTTTCCAGGGGCCATTCTTGAGCTGACCAGGACGCCTCCAAGAAATAGGAGATCCTCATCCCATACTTGAGTTTGCCAAGAAACTCAAGTTGGCCTTTGTGTTCCCCATCCTTCACTTCTCGGACGGCTTTGCTGGCCTTAACCAGCTGCTTTACAAACCACACTCTCCAGTTGTAAAGCGTCCGGTTGATCGCAGTATCACAGAGCACCGACAGAAGACGAATCTTCTGTTCCATGATGGTGGACCAGCTACCGGTGTGACAAAGTATGCATTTTGTCACAATGTTGATCATGTTGTCGAAGGGCGGTCGAAGCGATGTTGTCTTCGACTGCTTGCGGATGAAGATGGCGTGTGGATCTGATAAGAAGCGCCTGAACTCCTTCTGGATATCCGGATCTCCAGCAGACTCCGGAACTTCCCCAGAGTTAGGAATGGGGACAGAATCCTCGAATAGAGCGTCGAGCTCTAGGGTTTCGGTTGCCACCGAGCGAACCATGCCGTGTTCATTGAATTGTTACAGTGAGATTTTGGTAGCTAGGGTTTCCGAGTTCAAGTTGTAGAGGAACTCGACAACCCCTACCAGATTAATGTACTTGGGATGCTGGAAGAAAAGATTTTCCAGCCCAGAATTGAGGATAACTCTTTTGATAATTCCGCCGTCGGTCAGTAAATCATGATCGACGTGGGGCTCCGTATATACAAACTCTCCGTAGCGGCTTCTAGGAGTAGGTTACCATTTTGCATTAACCATTTTGAATTTCTGTAAATAAAAAAATATTCAGTAGAGAGAGTTCTGTGAGTTGTAGAATTTGAAGAAATTGCAAAAATGGCGAAAATGATGTATAATGAAGGTGATGAGAGAAATAGTTCTAATATATGCATAGATAAATAAGTATAAAGAGTATTAAAAGGTTAGTGGGGCGACGTGTCTTAGTGAGTGGCTAAGATCCGGAAAATGAGTGAGTGGCTCTAATCGTGTATAGATCGTGCTTGACAGTTATTTGATCGTGCGGTTAGGGAAAAAGTAATTCGAAATGTCCGACGGCCAAGATTAAAAGTTTTTGGCGGTTCGGTAGCGCGAGTGAGAAACACGCGCGAGTGGGTCTCAAATACTGTTTCAGTGGCAGTCTTTGCATTAAATGCAAAGATTTTGCACGCAATCTATACTTGATTGATATCCTACTTTATAGTTACATCATAATCTATATCTATTTATGAAATAAATTAATGAGATTAATTTTTCAAAAGATTCGAAATTTGGCTGATTGCCATGCTTCGGAATTTAGACGAGAGCGTCTAGTTCAGAAAACATTTGTATCAGCACTTTAATATTTTTGGTAGGTCACGCATAGGGTTCTTGAAGACGCTTTGCGTTGACTCACTTACTTAAATTGTAAGACGCGAAAGAGAGACTTACCAGTCAGTCAAAATTGTAAATGACTGATACCACGCTTTGACGATCCACGTACTCAAATGTTAAAGCTTTAGCTGAGGGACAGAACGTTCACGCTTTGTGATACAAACCTAGGCAGATCCGTAATTCAACACGCACGCGGAAGACACGAACTGAATTTGTAACCGATGGATATCTCAATATACCTAAAGTCTAATCCCACAAATGATATAGAATCGGCCTAAACCCCCTATACCCCAAGTGATGATCGCCTTAGTCACACGGAGACGATGAATGACACACAACGAGATTTGATTGGCTCGTTGATTCGCCGATAAGAGAATTCGTCTTGGAAAAATCAAGAGGAACTCGACTAACTCTCAAGAGAGAGTAAAACTCACAATTATGATTAATGATAGAATGAATTTCGGCCCTTACATAAGTTCCCTATTTATAGTGCAAATAAACCTATCTAAACCTAGTCAAACTAGGAAATAACTTAAGCAAAGTCAAAGTATGGTCCAACCCACTTAATTAACATAATAAAGCCTGAAAATAAAGCCTTTTAAGGCACAAAACGTGGGCTGCAAATTAAATACACGAAAATAAAACAAAAGTCTTTAATCTTCAGCCCGAACACACTCGATGAAATTGATAACTCGCGGGCTGTCCAGTCCGCCTTCTCCAATGGGCTTCTTCATCAACTCTTGAGCCCAAACCTCTTGAATCAAGCCTTGCAAAGCTTCCTTGAACTTCTTTGCTCGAGCTCTTGTCACCGGCCCACTTGGAACACGAACAGGATCTTGACTCCATGATTCTTGGACTCCATCATTCCCCTCCTCTTGAAGAGGATTTGTCCTCAAATCCAAGTCGTCACCTACAGCAAAAGGACTCAAATCAGTAACATTAAATGTAGCACTAACATTATACTCACCGGGCAAGTCCAATTTGTAGGCATTGTCATTAATGCGCTCCAACACTTGAAAAGGTCCATCGCCTCGAGGTAGCAACTTCGAACGCCGTTGCAACGGAAACCTTTCCTTGCGCATATGCAGCCATACCCAATCACCAGGTTCAAACACAACTTGTTGACGCCCTTTATTGGCTTGTTTGGCGTACTGCTCTGTTCGCCTCTTGATGTTCATCCTTGCTTTCTCATGAATCTGTTTCACAAAATCAGCCCTTTTTCGGCCATCAAGATCAGTATGCTCATGCTCAGGTAAAGGAGATAAATCTAATGGAGTTAAAGGATTAAAGCCATAGACAATCTCAAAAGGTGAAAACTGAGTAGCAGAATGAACAGAACGATTATATGCAAACTCAACATGAGGCAAACATTCTTCCCAAGACTTGATGTTCTTCTTAATGATAGCTCTAAGCAAAGTAGATAAAGTCCTATTAACTACTTCAGTTTGACCATCAGTTTGTGGATGACAAGTAGTAGAAAACAAAAGTTTAGTACCCAACTTACCCCACAAAGTCTTCCAAAAGTAGCTCAAGAACTTAGAATCTCTATCAGAAACAATAGTCCTAGGCATGCCATGCAATCTAACGATCTCTTTAAAGAACAAATCAGCCACATGAGATGCATCATCAGATTTATGACATGGAATGAAATGTGCCATCTTAGAAAATCTATCAACAACCACAAAGATGGAATCGCGACCACGCTTACTCCTAGGCAAACCTAACACAAAATCCATAGATATATCAATCCAAGGTGCATCAGGAATAGGCAATGGTGTATACAGACCATGGGAACTCACTCTAGACTTAGCTTGCTTACATGTAACACATCTACCACAGATTCTCTCAACATCACGTTTCATATGAGGCCAAAAGAAATGTTCATGCAAAATAGCTAAGGTCTTAGCAATACCAAAATGTCCCATTAAACCCCCACCATGAGATTCAAGCAAAAACAATTCACGTAAAGAGCATTTAGGAACACACAACTTATTCTTCCTAAACAAGTAATCATCATGCCGAAAATACTCTCCACTAGCAGATTTCTCACATGCTCAATAAATCTCACCAAAATCATCATCACTCACATAAAGACTCTTGATGCACTCAAAACCAAGCAACTTAGCATCTAGCGTAGAGATCAAGGCGTACCTCCGAGAAAGTGCATCAACCACCACATTCTCTTTACCTTGCTTATACTTGATGACGTATGGAAACGTCTCAATGAACTCCATCCACCTAGCATGCCTCTTATTCAGCTTGTGCTGCCCCTTCAAGTGCTTCAACGACTCATGATCGGTGTGAATGATGAACTCCTTGGCCCACAAGTAGTGCTGCCACGTTTTTAAGGCCCTCACCAAAGCGTACAGCTCCTTATCGTACGTTGGATAGCCCAACGTCGGTCCACTTAGCTTCTCGCTGAAGTATGCAACGGGCCGTCCCTCTTGCATCAAAACTGCACCAATGCCAACACCAGAAGCATCACATTCAATCTCAAAAGATTTTGAAAAATTAGGAAGAGATAATACCGGGGCATGCGTCAACTTGTACTTCAACAGCTGAAACGCCTTTTCTTGCTCTTCTCCCCAACGGAACTCCACAGTCTTTTTGATCACTTCTGTCAATGGTGCTGCAACACTGCTGAAATGTGGCACGAATCGCCTATAGAAGCTAGCAAGTCCATGAAAGCTTCGAACATCTCCAATGCTCTTCGGACTCGGCCACTCTTGGATAACTCATATTTTCTCTTCATCAACCTGTACACCCTGTGCACTAACAACAAAACCGAGAAAAACAAGCTTGTCCGTACAAAAGATGCACTTCTTTAGGTTAGCATACAACTTTTCTTTCCTAAGTACATCTAAAACAGACTTCAAATGCTCAACATGCTCATCATGACTCTTGCTATATATGAGAATATCATCAAAATAGACCACAACAAATCTGTCTATGTAAGCACGCAAAACGTGGTTCATAAGACGCATAAACGTACTAGGAGCATTAGTCAAACCAAAAGGCATAACCAGCCACTCATACAAACCAAGTTTTGTCTTAAAAGCAGTTTTCCATTCATCTCCTTCCTTAATCCTAATTTGATGATATCCACTACGCAAATCAATCTTGGAAAACACACAAGAGCCATGCAATTCATCAAGCATATCATCTAAACGAGGGATGGGATGTCGATACTTTACCGTTATGTTGTTAATGGCTCGGCAGTCACAACACATCCTCATCGTCGAGTCCTTCTTCGGCACAAGTAGCACAGGAACTGCACAAGGACTCAAACTCTCCCTCACGTGCCCCTTTGCCAACAACTCTCCAATCTGCCTCTCCAATTCCTTCGTCTCCTCCGGATTGGTTCGATAAGCTGGCCTATTTGGAAGTGTCGCACCTGGCACAAAATCAATCTGACGCTCTATCCCTCGAATTGGTGGTAAGCCGGAAGGTGTTTCTTCGGGAAAGACATCATCAAATTCCTGCAACACAAAAGAAATAGAAGGGGGAAGAGAGTCTAGATCGTTAGTAGATAAAAAGTTCTCCTTGTACAAGAGTACAATCAAGGGCCTCTTCTCCTGAACCACCAACTTCAGGTCACTCGCCCTCGCCAAACACGATTTCTGCACAACTCCCTTCTCCTTATTCTCCACCTTTTGCCCTTTCAATTTCAACTCCTCCGCCTCCTTTTGCAACAGAATTTGATCTTCAAACACCTCTTTCGGAGTGAGCGGAACTAGTGACACCTTCTTGTGATTATACTCGAAAGAGTACTTGTTGGTGAAACCATCATGAGTCACTCGCCTATCAAACTGCCAAGGCCGTCCCAACAGGATGTGGCTTGCTTGCATCGGAACTACATCACACACAACTTCATCCACATACTTCCCGATGCTAAACGGAACCTTCACTTGCTTGGTAACCTTGACAATGCCCGTTTCATTCAGCCACTGCAATCTGTACGGCTTCGGATGGGACAACACAGGTAGTGCCAATTTTCGAACCATGGCTGTACTAGCCACGTTGGTACAACTCCCTCCATCTATGATGACACTGCATAACTGATCTTTCACTTGACATCTCGTGTGAAAAATGTTCTCTCGCTGCACCAATTCATCCACATAATTTTGGACGCTCAAAGCCCTCCTTGCAACACAAATGCGTCCCACCGGTGGTATGATCTCTTCTTCCTCAGTGTCAGTATCAGTTTCCAAAGCCGGCATCTCCGGATCATCAGCCTCTTCATCAGTCACCACCTCCCCATTATCTCGCATAATCATCACTCTTCGATTTGGGCATTCACTCATAATATGCCCGAAGCCTTGACATTTAAAACACTTGCGATCACGATTACGAGTTTCAGGCACGGATGTTTTCTCTTGAGTTGCAGAACTCACAGAATCTGATCGTGCCTTCACCAACGACTTCTTCTCTTCTTTCGGACAATCCTCCTTCTTCCATTGGTTCCCTTTTGTCGAGGAGCTAATCGTCTGCCTCCAATTGCTCTGACTCTGCCTAGTAGTGGACGGAATCTGTCTCGCTGCTCCCCTCCTCTTGAGCTGATTCTCTATCTTGATGGCATTGTGTACCATTTCATCCAATTCAAGATAAGGCTGTAGCTCCACAATATTTCGAATCTCCCAATTCAGACCAGACAAAAATTGTGCCATGGTTGCCTCATTATCCTCCTTAATATTGGCGCGAATCATGGTTACTTCCATATCCTTGAAGTACTCATCCACACTCCTAGACCCCTGTCTCAAAGTCTGAAGCTTATTGTACAGCTCTCTGTAGTAATGAGCTGGGACAAATCGCTTCCGCATAATAGTCTTCATGTCAAGCCAAGTCTGAATAGGTCCCTCTTCATTCCTCATCCGATTCTTCACCAACTGATCCCACCAAACAAGGGCATAATCCGAAAACTCAAGTGCTGCCAACTTCACCTTCTTCAACTCAGAATAATTCTGAGCTTCAAACAGCAGTTCAACCTTCCTCTCCCACTCTAGATAAGCCTCCGGATCATTCTTCCCTTGGAACAAATGAATGTTCATCTTGATGTTGTTCAGATTGTTATCCTCTCTGCTCCATCCTCTATATCCACCATGGCCATCAGGATCCACTTCGAGGTCTGTCTGCTCCTCATAATAATCATAATCTGGTTGCCTGTACGGAACATACCCTCGACCTCTACCACTGCCATTCCCTCTGCCACCACGATCACCTCGTCCACCTCTACGTCCGCTACTATGAGAGGACTCAAACTGCTTGCTTTGTTCAACCTCATTGATCCTCGCATGCACCTCCTCCAGCTCAGCTCTCATTATCTTGGCCAACTCTGATTTCAATGCATCGAACAATAGCTTGTTGTTTGGATCACCGACAGGTTGATCTTCCGGCTGGTTATGTCTGGCTCCATCTTTACCGTCCTTTCCCGACATACCTGTTTTTTTTTTTTTTTTTTTTTTTATAACACAAAACAAAGAAGAAAGAAAGGTTAGTTAAAACAAGGCCTCACCACCTCACAAGCACTCGTGTATCACTCAACAATGATTCACTCAGCGCTCTTGTATCACTCGATATCAATGGCTTTTACCCTCTAATAGTCTCACCTCTCTTGAAATCTCTCTTAAAAGCACTCAAATTCCCTCAATCTACCACGGAACTCTTTATCAACAAACCAAAGAACACAGAAAGGAATTACCGATTTTTTTTTTTTTTTTTTTCAAGTGGACGGTATGACCTTCAGACGGGTGTTTTTGGGCCTAAACGCAAACCGAACACGGCAGAGCGGTGTTAACTTCTTGGTCTCGTCGAGACGTTTCCGAAATGGTATTATGGAGCTTGAACGGATAAGCAGATCAAAAGTTACATCCGTTTTAAGTTCTACCGACGAAAACTCGAAAAAACGAATACACAACTACTACCCAATACAAGAATGACTCAAGAACCAATCAAGAAACGAAGAAATTACTATGAACCAACGAATGACACGAAGAAACGAAGCAACAAACGACTCGATCAACTAAAAGATGCAGAATATGGACTTCTCTTATCTAAGGAAACAAATTGACGAAAGAAAGGAAACAAATCAAATATCCCTTAATCAGAAGATCAAATCGAACAAAATTTCTCCTTCAGGATTTAACACACTAGAACAGATCTGAATTGTTCAATAAACGAACGTCCTTTTTTTTTTTAATTTTTTTTTTCAGCAACGAACAACACAAATCTGAAATACGAACTTGTTTTTTTTTTTTTTTTTTTTTTTTTTTTTTTTAATGTGAATTCGACTCAACGAATGAACGCAATAAAATTAACGAGACTCAGATATACGACACGAACGAAGAAAACAACAAAATTGACGAGACTCAATTCGACTCACAACGAAAACTGGACAAAAGACACGAACGAAAATAAACAAAGGAATAGATACTAAAACCTGAACGCCCGGAAGACGACCTGGCTCTGGTGCCAAATGATACGAACCTAGGCAGATCCGTAATTCAACACGCACGCGGAAGACACGAACTGAATTTGTAACCGATGGATATCTCAATATACCTAAAGTCTAATCCCACAAATGATATAGAATCGGCCTAAACCCCCTATACCCCAAGTGATGATCGCCTTAGTCACACGGAGACGATGAATGACACACAACGAGATTTGATTGGCTCGTTGATTCGCCGATAAGAGAATTCGTCTTGGAAAAATCAAGAGGAACTCGACTAACTCTCAAGAGAGAATAAAACTCACAATTATGATTAATGATAGAATGAATTTCGGCCCTTACATAAGTTCCCTATTTATAGTGCAAATAAACCTATCTAAACCTAGTCAAACTAGGAAATAACTTAAGCAAAGTCAAAGTATGGTCCAACCCACTTAATTAACATAATAAAGCCCGAAAATAAAGCCTTTTAAGGCACAAAATGTGGGCTGCAAATTAAATACACGAAAATAAAACAAAAGTCTTTAATCTTCAGCCCGAACACACTCGATGAAATTGATAACTCGCGGGCTGTCCAGTCCGCCTTCTCCAATGGGCTTCTTCATCAACTCTTGAGCCCAAACCTCTTGAATCAAGCCTTGCAAAGCTTCCTTGAACTTCTTAGCTCGAGCTCTTGTCACCGGCCCACTTGGAACACGAACAGGATCTTGACTCCATGATTCTTGGACTCCATCACTTTGAAAGTGTGAGAGCGTCTGTTCTCATCTAGGCGCTTTCTCTCGAAGAAGAAGTGCTTCCCCCTTAAACATAGCCTTGGACTATCTTTTAAAGAGAGTGTCAACTCTGTAGGGGAAGCACTCCACTTATGTTGAGAGACGAAAATAATGTAAAGTCCTCTTACTAGGGTAGGTCTATCTCGTGAATTCGATAACATGAGATATGAGATTACAAAATCCACGAGGGACCCGGTTGGGGATGAGTGTCTTCATAGATTTTAATAGAATGATATGAGTTGCCACATGCTTTACTAGGGATATACCGTTTGGACATGAGATTCACATCATTCATGAAAGATCTATGAATTCACTTACTTACTATGGCAAGCTATCTCATATTTTCATGAAGCGAGATTCTCGAGAATAGACACTAACCTTTGTAAAGTTGGTGCTTCACATTACTCAAAACAAATGAGGCTTTCACAATCAGCAGTGGTGAAGATCTTCAGCACGCTTTGCGCTTCTGGCTCCATCTCCACCATGAAAGCTTGTGAGAAAATTGAGTGAGAATCATTCAAGCAACTCCATACAATACGTCCCAAAAATTACGTACGCGTATGTTAACTTGAAGAGGATTATCAACTCAATGCTTTCATGTTTCTTCAGCATAAAGGATTTAAAGAATTTGGGAGTGGAACTCAAGATTGTACCAAGCTCTAAAGCTTAAAAGTTGGACTCTCAAGAGATCCACAAGGTACCACTTGTGCACCACTCTGACAAGACGGAACAAGTTTTATGAATACCGTGGCACGAGTAACAACCTTAATCAAATTAATCCGAGATTAACTCATCAAGGAAGAGCACCCAACCGCGCTTTCACAAAAAACTGTGGAAGCGTGTGGTGGTCGATGCTCCTAAAGGGAACTCCATCCCTTCGGTCTAATTATCATCCCTGATTAGGGGAGATAAAGTCTTCTCTTTCACACCACTTGCAAAGACCGGTTCCCTCTTAACCAATTATCCTAACAATCTTTCCCATAAAGGAAAGCGTGAGAGTAGGTAGGGAACACGCTTTGCCTTCTCCACCTTTACTCCACCTTCTCCTCACCAGGGTCTAGCAACCCTAGTTCTAGGCACAATTTGTTGAAGCGTGCTTGAGGAAGTGGCTTGGTGAGAATATCCGCTTTCTGATCCTCAGTTGGAATCTTTTCCACCTTAACATCTTGCTTCTCCACATGATCCCGAATAAAATGATGGTGAATTTCAATATGCTTACATTGTGAATGAAGCACGGGATTGTAGGTGATGGAAATTGTGCTTGTGTTGTCATAATAAATTGGAACCTCCGAACATTCCACTTTATAATCCTTCAACTGTTGCTTTAGCCAAAGGATTTGTGAACAACAGCTTCCCGCAGCCATGTATTCTACTTCGGTGGTATAGGTGGCAACATTAGTTTGTTTCTTTGAGAACCATGAAACCAACTTGTTGCCAATGAATTGACACGTCCCTACTTGTTGATTTCCTATCAACTTTTCATCCACCGAAATCGGCATCGGAGTAGCCACTAAGCGTGAGATCTTCTTCCGCCGGATACCAAAGGCCTAAGTTGATAGTCCCTTTAAGGTATCGAAGAATGCGCTTAGCTCCCTCCAAATGGCTTTGCTTAGGATTGCTTTGAAATCTAGCACAGACGCCTACAACAAAAGTGATGTCGGGCCGGCTAGCAGTAAGATAGAGCAGAGAGCCAATCAATATACGATAATCTGTAGCATAGACTGACTTGCCATCCAAGTCTGGATCTATCTTGAAGTTTGTGTTCAATGGAATCTTGACGCTTTTGCAATTTTGAACACCAAACTTAGTGAGCATATCACGAGTATACTTGGCTTGATTGATAAAGATTCCACGACTCGTTTGCTTCACTTGCAATCCCAAAAAGCATGTCATCAGCCCCATCATAGACATCTTATACTTTCTCTTCATCAAACCCGCAAATTTGTGACTCAAGGTTTGATTTGGAGAGCCAAAGATAATGTCATCGACGTAGATTTGTACCCATAGCATATCTTCACTGTCATTGATAGTGAAGAGGGTTTGATCTACCTTCCCTTTTTGAAAGCCGTTTTCAACTAGGAAGTTTGAAAGAGTCTCGTACCATGCTCTGGGAGTCTATTTGAGGCCATATACTGCTTTGATGAGCCGGTACACTTGATCACTCTTTTCAAAGCCTGGGGGCTGTTCGACATACACTTCATCCTTCAAATCTCCATTGAGGAAGGCACTCTTCACATCCATTTGATACACTTTGAACTTCTTGGATGCGGCATATGAAAGGAACATCCTGATGGCTTTGAGACGAGCTACGGGAGTGAAGGTTTCATCAAAATCGATGCCTTCCTCCTGGAAATATCCTTTCACGACCAAGCGAGCTTTGTTGCGAACGATGTTGCCGCTTTCGTCGGTCTTATTCTTGAAGACCCATTTGGTACCGATGACGCTTTGATGAGAAGGTCGATCCACTAGGTACTAAACGCCATTCCTTGGAAACTCATTTAGCTCCTCTTCCATGGCAGTTATCTAATTTGAATCATTTAGAGCGTCCTCCACCGATGATGGTTCGGTGTTTGCTTGGAAGCAACTAAACAAGCAACTTTAACCATGGAATAAGGTGCTTCTAGTCCTGACGCCATTACCGGGCTGCCTCAAGGCGCAACGAAGTCCTCATTGAAAGCCGAGGCCCGAAGTCAACAGAGGGAAGAACCTTCCCAGAAAAGGTTCAAGAAGGACGAGGTCGTCACCTTTTTCGGCGATGACCCAGTCCCCCATGCCGTACCCCATCAGGATGCCACCATAATCGAGGCGGTGCTAGCCAACAAGTTAGTCCATCAAATATTCATTGAGAGTGGAGCCTCTATGAGCGTGCTTTTCAAAGACTGCTTCGATAAGCTCGATATCGAAGAAGCACGTCTAAAGCCGGCCCCCATCCCGCTGAAGAACTTCACGCAACAAGAAACAACGACGGAAGGCATCATATCACTTCCTGTGACTGTTGGGAAGAGCCCGCTATCTTCTACAAAGATAATCCACTTTTTCGTCGTAAAAGCCAACTCCCCCTATAATATCATCTTGGGGAGAGATTGACTAATAGCGACGAAGGCAATCTGCTCAGCCTACCACCTAACGGTCAAAATTTCGTCTAAGAATGGGGTGATCACGCTTCGGGGAAACCAGGTGCAGGCCAAGGAGTGCATGCAGGTCGCACTCTGAGGCTCCGGGACGCGGCATCCTCAAGCATATCAACTACAAGACCCTGAAGAGATGGAGCCGACGTCACCATCATCTGTCGAGCCAGTTGAAGATGTCACGTTGTATGAAGATGACTTTTCTAAGGTCGTCAAAGTAGGGTTCGTCGGAGGAAGCGAGCTCCGAAGTCAAATCATTCAGCTCCTTCGGGAATATAGAGATGTTTTCGCCTGGTCATCTCTAGACATGACCGGAGTATCACCGAGCGTCATCACTCATCACCTCAACATCGATCCTGAAGTGAAACCAGTTCGGCAGAAGCAACGGACCTTTGCAGCTGAAAGAAACTAGGTGATCCATGACGAGGTGCGCCAACTCCAGAAGGCTGATATTTTGTTCGAGGTGAAATATCCGACCTGGTTGGCCAACCCCGTGATGGTGAAAAAGTAAGGAGGAGGGTGGCGGATGTGCATTGACTACACCGACCATAAACATACTCTGCCCGAAGGATTGTTACCCCCCTTCCCAATATTGACAAGAAGGTCGAAACCCTTGTTGGCCACAAGGTGTTCAGTTTCCTAGACCTATATAAAGGGTATCACCAAGTTCTTATAAGCGCCGAGGACGCACCAAAGACTGCCTTCGTCACGGACTTCGGCATTTATGCGTATAAAAAGATGCCATTTGGACTGAAGAATACTGGGGCTACATACCAAAGGATGGTCGACAAGATATTTGAACCTCACATCGGTCGAATTGTCGAAGTGTATGTAGACGATATAGTCATTAAAAGCAAGGAAATTGCTACTTGTACAAGCGACCTTTAGGTCATCTTAAGCTTACTTCGTCAAGCATATCTAAAGTTAAACCTGGAAAAATGCACTTTCATGGTCCGATCTGGAAAATTTATAGGGTGTTGGGTTTCTCGCGAAGGGTTAAAAGCCAACCCGTCAAAAGTCAAAGTTGTTCAAGAGATGCAAGTGAAGGAACCGATCAACGAAGAACGATTCATACGCCCAAGGACTCGTTTTCGGTTATGATTAATTCGATTCAATCCTATCATGCTCCTATGAATTATACAATCATAGGGTGTTTAATCGATATACCTCTTGGTTTTCATGTGATAAGTCGCTTGAAGATCTTCTGATCTGTTTCCCTGCTCGAATCTGATGTTGGATGGGCAACACGCTACGAATTCAGCCACGGAAGAAACTTGCACACGTCGTCTCTCAGCCTTGCTACTGCCGCCGTGCTCTCTCTCTCTCTCACTTAAACCTAGCCTTTCTTGATTATGAGATCAATGTGTTATGAATCTAGAGGCATTAAGTGAATATATATAAGAGGAGAATGGGCTTAAGGTGCAGTCTTGGCCCACAGACCAAGACATGGCCGCCCATCATCATCTTAGGCGTCCCATACTGGGCTTTGATGATGATCAAACCTTTCTTCCTTAACTGTGGTCTATTGAGCTTATTGGGCCAGACCAGAGATCTACTAGCTGATAAAACTGGGCCTCCCAATGTTCTGAATTCTCTATATTCTGCCCAGAATAAAATTCAAATCATAAGTATTAAAATATTCCACTAGAGTAATAATACTGAACTACCTGTTTTATCCCTTTTGAGCTCAGGGCTAGTATTAGACTTAAATCACCCCTGTATTTAAGATATCTTACATCCATTAATTAATCTAAAGCTTATGACTGCTTTTGTTAATTAACATCTTATTAAATTCCTGAGTAGTACCATTCATTCCTTATTCATCATACTGGAACTTAATCCACCTGCAAGGTTTAGTATGATAATCCTTAATGAATTCCTCAGGGGATGTAATCAACCTGTTTTACCAGGATACGGTGCTCTATTGTAGTTGCACTAAAGATCGTACTAGTTATAGTTGTTACCTAAGATACGGGTCATATTGGATTGCAATGATTGAACCGTCAGCCATGGTAAATCAAAGTAACAGACTACAACTATACACCCTTAGTCACTCAATTAGAGTTAAGGTGTTACGTTAAATAACATTTAAGTCCCCGAGGTCTTGATTCTTCTACTTAGGTCAGAATAGAAGAATTCACCTCACCGTGATCCTATCAATACGATCAACGTACTAGCATAAACAAGTAACCAAGACAAGCTACTTATCTATTTATGCTATAGTCTATACCGATAGTTTTATCGGAAACTATCTCAACTGTGATAACTGTTTATATCTCAAGAGACACCGGCTACTACGGTCTTCCGTGATCTACTACACACCATATAGCCTATAACTTTGAGATAATGGATAGATGTTTAATGCTTAACAAACAATTCATACATAATCAAATAGGAAATTGTTAGTGAAATATGGAACCACATGTATACAAGCTAAAAGGCCTGCTTTCTAGTATACAAATCCATCAATCTCCCACTTATACTAAAGCAAACTTTTAGTATACAATGTGACAATAGGCAAGTGTCTATATCTAGCATCTATTACATATCTTCTCCCACTTATACTCAAAGTTTAATTGTGTGGGAGGCTCCGCAGCCATAATCCATCGACATGCTTGTCAAAAAACCTTGGCTGTCAAGCTCTTTCTGAATGGATCCGCCAGATTATCCGCTGAAGGGATTTTCTTCACTTCTATATCACCCCGTTGTACGAAATCTCGCACAATATGGTACTTTCTGTCAATGTGTTTACTCGCCTTGTGAGCTCTGGGTTCCTTACAGTTTGCAACCGCACCAGAATTATCGCAATACACCGCGATACATTTGGGCAAACTCGGGACCAGATCTAGCTCATGAAAGAAGTTCTTGAGCCACACAGCCTCTTTTGCAGCCTCACAAGCAGCTACATACTCGGCTTCCATGGTGGAGTCTGCGATGCACTTCTGCTTCACACTCCTCCAAATGATAGCTCCACCTCCCAAGGTGAACACATAACCGGTGGTAGATTTCCTCTCATCTCGATCAGCCTAGAAGTCTGAGTCCGTATACCCTCTCGGGATCATCTCATCGGACCGGTAAGTCAGCACATAATCCCTTGTCCTCTTGATGTACTTCATGATGTGCTTTACCACTGTCCAATGTCCCTGACCAGGGTTAGACTGATATCTTGCCACGTATCCCACGGCATAACAGATATCCGGTCTTGTACACAACATTGCATACATGAGGCTTCCAACCGCTGAAGCATATGGTACAACCTTCATGTCGTCTATCTCCTTTTGTGTCTTTGGACACATCTCCTTCGATAGAGCGATGCCATGCCTGAAAGGAAGAAATCCCTTCTTGGCATTTTGCATGCTGAAACGGGCGATCACAGTATCAATATATGAAGCTTGGCTTAAGCCTAACATATTTTTCTGGCGATCTCTGATCACCTTGATCCTTAAGATGTAAGCAGCTTCTCCCAAATCCTTCATCTTGAACTGTTCAGACAACCAACCCTTTACGCCTGATAACACGTTCACATTGTCGCCAATGAGAAGTATGTCATCTACGTACAGTACTAAGAATACCACGCTTCCATCCACACTGAAACTGTAAACACAACTCTTGTATGAATACTGAACAAATCCATAAGATTTGATCACACTATCAAAACGTATGTTCCAGGATCTCGAAGCTTGCTTAAGTCCGTACAAAGACTTCTTGAGCTTCCATACGAGATGCTCTTGGTCTTTAGACACATAACCTTCAGGTTGGCGCATATAAATATGCTTATCTTTCTCAAGATAACCATTAAAGAACGCAGTCTTGACGTCCATCTGCCAAACCTCTAGGTCTAAATGCGCTGCCATGGATAAGATAGTTATGATGGTTTTAATCATGGCAACCGGCGAAAATGTTTCCTCATAATCTATGCCCTCACGCTGAGTGCATCCTTTCGCCACCAATCTAGATTTAAATGCCGTAACCTTTCCATCAGAATCTCTCTTTCTCTTGTACACCCACTTGCAACCAATGGCCTTCTTACCATCTGGCAGCTCCGCAAGGTCATACACATCCATGTCTACTATGGATTCGATCTCAGCATCCATAGATTCTTGACAAGAATCCGCATCTTCGTCCTCCATTGCCTCCTTGTAAGTCCAGGGGTCGGTCTCTTCATGTTCAAGACCAGCTAGAATATCAGGGACTCGCATAGCAACATGAACCGATCGGGTTGACGAACAACCCTCCCACTACGACGAGGCACCGGTGGAACTTTAGTGTCTGAAATCGGTGCAGTTACTTGTGGTACATCCTCTTGTACACTTGGCTGAGTTGGATCACTGGCTGCCATTGCTCTCAACTCATAGAGCACAATATCACTCCTCGCCTGGTGCTTACTTATATAGTCCTCCTCTAGGAATCGGGCATTAGTGCTCACAATGACCTTCTGATCCTGAGTACCATAAAAGTAGCCACCTTTCGTTCCTTTCGGATATCCAATAAACAGCCTAACCTCAGTTCTAGAACCTAATTTATCGGCCTCCTTATTCAGCACATGTGCTGGACTTCCCCAAAGCCGAATATGACCCAAGCTGGGCTTGCGCCCTGTCCATAATTCGGAAGGAGTTTTAATTACCGATTTAGAAGGTACTAGATTGATGAGATAACCTGCTGTTTCCAGGGCATATCCCCAAAACGAAATTGGCAGAGGTGCATAGCTCATCATCGATCTAACCATCTCTAAAAGAGTTCGATTTCTTCTCTCAGCTACACCATTCTGTTGGGGTGTTCCTGGTGTAGTCAATTGGGACGTAATCCCATTTTCTGACAGATAAGTCTTGAACTCAGTGCTGAGGTACTCGCCACCACGATCAGATCGTAATGACTTGATACTTTTACCTAATCTCTTCCCCACTTCCGATTTGAACTCTTTGAACTTGTCAAAGCATTCGGACTTGTGTCGAAGTAGGTAAATATAACCGTATCTTGAGTAATCGTCAATGAAAGTAGCGAAGTACTCGTAACCTCCTCTAGCTTGTGTTGACATCGGTCCACATAGATCAGAATGAATCAATTCCAATAACTCGGAACCTCTATTTCCTTTGGCTTTGAAAGGTCTAGTCACCATCTTTCCTTCCAAACAAGATTCACATGTTGGTAATGGTTCTATTTGGAATCGTTCCAAAATACCATGACTAACCAACCTTTGAATCCTCTTTTGGTTGATGCAACCCAATCGTAAATGCCAAAGATAGGTTTGATTCATTTGAGAAGAACTCTTTCTCTTTTTAGGGTTTGATGATGAGATTGCATTATTTGAAGAAGAAGGTGCATTTATTGGACAATTTATAGTATAGAGAGAACCATATAATGTACCAGAAATGATAATCTCATTGTTCTTCATGATAGAAACACCACTATCAAAAACTACTGAGTAACCATCGTCATAAAGTTTCGAAATAGAAATCAAGTTTCGCCGAAACACCGGCACATATAAAACATCTCTCAAAACAAAAATAAAATGTCCAAAACTAAAATGAAAATCTCCAATTGCGACATCTGCAACTCTCGATGCATCGCCCATGGAGATGGTAATCTCGCCCTCACTCAGCTCCTTTTTCTGCAGAAAACCCTGCAAGGTGTAACATACATGGTCAGTTGCGCCCATATCTACTACCCAAGTCTGGGTAGAACTAGCAGCTAAACATGTTTCAGTTACAAATGAGTGAGACGTACCTCCATTCTTCTTCTTTAGAGGGCAGTCAGCCTTCCAATGTCCCATCGTGTTGCAATTGAAGCACCTTCCTTTCCATTTCCCTTTCTTGACGCCGCCAGTGGCCTTGACATTGCCTTTCGGCTTGATGTCATTCCCGGCCCCCATGATCTCGGCGTCCCTCTTGCTCCCACTGAGCAAAGCTCTCTGCTTTCTGTTGTTTCTGATCCTCTCTTCCACATCTTTCAATGTTAGAGTGCATCCCAACTGTTTTTCCGCAACTTTGACCGTTGCGGAATCCAACTTAATGTTGGGCATCTTGTCATCATCAAAGATGTCCTCGAGAGTCTCGATCATACTGGATACAGTAATCAAATGGCCTACCATATACTGCATCCCACCCGACAGTGAAGACATGACAATTTCTCTCGCTTTGTCATTCGCTTCATGCCATTTCTTATGATCGTCTCTATCTTTCTGAGATGACCTTTCAGTGAGAGTAGGAGGGGCAGGAAGTGCGAGCACATCAGTGTATTCGCCAGCAACTAGGACAGCTTCGAGATTCTTTCTCCACTCCAAAAAGTTAGAGCCATCGAAAGGACTCAAAGTGAGAACATTAATCAACGGGCCTAAAGTCATATCTGAAAATAATAAACACGTAGACACTCGTAAGAAATGAGTAAGCATAAATTCGTAACGTAAATATTGTAACCTTTTGATAAACTAATATTTAACGAAACCTTCAACAGCCCAAGTAACGCCGACCGCAAGCCACGTTCATGTGGACGTTTACGTTCTCGTTACTTGACCAGATCAAAGATCTTTAATTTTATTTTCTAGCCAACCTTACTTCCTTATGGCAAATAAAATTAATAGTTGAACCTTACTAGACCATATTAATTAAGAAAGGGACTCCGTTGGGGAGTTGTATCATAATTAATATCTAAGCTATTAACCATAATTTTAGCTTAACTTAGAAAATTAAACCATTTTCCTTAAGCTATCTTTGTTATTAATCAAAACTCTAGAGAAATCCGTAGTTACTATTTTAAGCAAGCCACGTTAGTGTGGACGTTTACTTAAAATGGCTCCCACTACTCATTTTGATTAAAACATTTTTGTTAAGAAATCTTAACTCTAGTGAACTTATTTCGATAAAATGTGCAAGCCACGTTCGTGTGGACGTTTACACACTTTTACCGAAACTTCACATTAAGATCAAATTATGGAGGTCTTAACATTTTTAATAAAATGTTTTTATCCGCTTAGTATTTTTCTTTCAAAAGGTTGTCGACATGCTAGATCATGTTGTCACATAACCCTAAGCATAATTTTCTAAACGCAGCAAATAAACATGCTCGCAAGAAAATTAATCATGCTTATATTGACAATCCTAAAACATGCTCGACTATGCGCAATTTATTCAACTTGATAGGCAAAACATGCTAATTTAAATTTAAATTGCATCCATAGCATGCTTTGATAAGAAAAACGAGATAAAAACAAAAATAAAACTCGCTTTTCGTGGTGTGACTACTCCTGTCTAATCTATTCTATTACAATAATAATAAAATAAATTCCGGAACAGGCTCCAGTCTTCAAAATCCGTCATCTCGATCTCCCGTTCCATTCCGAAAAATAAATAAATTATTAAATAATTTATTATCTAATTTTTCCAAAATTTTCAGACCGAGCTGACCGAACCAGGCCGACACCATACGACCCGAAGCTCTCGCCCTAGCCCGAACTGCGTCTGATCTGCTGAGCTCGTAACGAGGAAGCTCAAGCTGAGCTCACCCGTCAAACTCGAGCCCAGCTCGAACGCTCAGAAGGGCTGCCGAAGTGACCTCGCGCACAGCGAAGTCGCTGCCGATCTCAGCCCTTCGTCCACCTCGTACGCTGTCCACCAAACTCACGACGAGCAGGCCCCGAAGCAGACCCACATCGTCGCACCCGAGCCCAGCCTCGTACGAGTAGAGGCTCAGCCGTTCGCGTACAGACGCACAGGCCTGAATCGTGATTCACGATTTGCAATCGGTCAGCTGAGGCTTCGCCGCCGATCACCGCCTCCGTTCTTCTGCTGCTGCTGTGTTGTCGCCTTTTTCAGCCGCTGCTCCTCGTCCAGACTTTCACCGCCGCCAGGATCACCGCCGTCGATCTGCAGCAGATTCACGGCTGGAACCCTAAATAGGGTTACGCCATGATATTCCCCGCTGCTGACGATCTGCGGCGCTGCAGCTCCCGTGGTCGACTGTTGCTGTATCGAGTCCTTGTCTGGGCTCTGCAGCAGCGTTCCTCGAACCACCATGCACGCCGGCGGAACTGCTGCAGGCGTCGAACCCTAATTAGGGTTACACCGCAGCCCGCCTTATTTCGCGTGTTCCGACGCCTTCAGCCCCACCGTCCGCCTCCTCCAACATCAACGACCTGAACCTTGGTTTGAAACTAGGTTCCATCGTGAAGAAGAAGACGAACAACCGTTGAATTTGTCAATCGTACGTTTGTCCGATCGGTGTTCTTCCTCGTTCTTCGTGTTCTTCGTCTCCGTACAGCAGTTTACAACGAAAAACAAAATAAAATCCTAATCTAAATCGCACCTTATTTTCTCGCGATTAAAATTACAATTATATTGCCAAACCGGCATTGAAAAATGACTAACACCACGAAAAGCGACATACGACAACATCCATCGATTAAAATCATGCATAATATGAATCGAATCAACCATAGAGCCGAAAATAAATAACCTTGGCTCTGATACCAATTGAAGGAACCGATCAGCGAAGAACGGTTCATGCGCCCAAGGATTCGTTTTCAGTTATGATTAATTCGATTCAATCCTATCATGCTCTTATGAATTATATAATCATAGGGTGTTTAATCGATATACCTCTTGGTTTTCATGTGAGAGGTCGCTTGAAGATCTTCTGATCTGTTTCACTACTCGAATCCGATGTTGGATGGACAACACGCTATGAATTCAGCCACGGAAGAAACTTGCACACGTCGTCTCTCAGCCTTGCTGCTGCCGCCGTGCTCTCTCTCTCTCTCACTTAAACGTAGCCTTTCTTGATTATGAGATCAATGTGTTATGAATCTAGAGGCATTAAGTGAATATATATAAGAGGAGAATGGGCTTACGGTGCAGTCTTGGCCCACAGACCAAGACATGGCCGCCCATCATCATCTTAAGCGTCCCATACTGGGCTTTGATGATGATCAGACCTTTCTTCCTTAACTGTGGCCTATTGAGCTTATTGGGCCAGACCAGGGATCTACTAGCTGATAAAACTGGGCCTCCCAATGTTCTGAATTCTCCATATTCAGCCCAGAATAAAATTCAGATCATAAG
Organism: Mentha longifolia; assembly: GCA_001642375.2. Taxonomy (NCBI): domain Eukaryota; kingdom Viridiplantae; phylum Streptophyta; class Magnoliopsida; order Lamiales; family Lamiaceae; genus Mentha; species Mentha longifolia. The sequence goes on from CM038115.1 coordinate 26,424,242, forward strand.
TATTAAAACATTCCACTAGAGTAATAATACTGAACTACCTGTTTTATCCCTGTTGAGCTCAGGGCTAGTATTAGACTTAAATCACCCCCGTATTTAAGATATCTTACATCCATTAATTAATCTAAAGCTTATGACTGCTTTTGTTAATTAACATCTTATTAAATTCCTGAGTAGTACCATTCATTCCTTATTCATCATACTGGAACTTAATCCACCTGCAAGGTTTAGTATGATAATCCTTAATGAATTCCTCAGGGGATGTAATCAACCTGTTTTACCAGGATACGGTGCTCTATTGTAGTTGCACTAAAGATCGTACTAGTTATAGTTGTTACCTAAGATACGGGTCATATTGGATTGCAATGATTGAACCGTCAGCCATGGTAAATCAAAGTAACAGACTACAACTATACACCCTTAGTCACTCAATTAGAGTTAAGGTGTTACGTTAAATAACATTTAAGTCCCCGAGGTCTTGATTCTTCTACTTAGGTCAGAATAGAAGAATTCACCTCACCGTGATCCTATCAATACGATCAACGTACTAGCATAAACAAGTAACCAAGACAAGCTACTTATCTATTTATGCTACAGTCTATACCGATAGTTTTATTCGAAACTATCTCAACTGTGATAATTGTTTATATCTCAAGAGACACCGGCTACTACGGTCTTCCGTGATCTACTACACACCATATAGCCTATAACTTTGAGATAATGGATAGATGTTTAATGCTTAACAAACAATTCATGCATAATCAGATAGGAAATTGTTAGTGAAATATGGAACCACATGTATACAAGCTAAAAGGCCTACTTTCTAGTATACAAATCCATCAATCTCCCACTTATACCAAAGCAAACTTTTAGTATACAATGTGACAATAGGCAAGTGTCTATATCTAGCATCTAGTACATATCTTATCCCACTTATACTCAAAGTTTAATTGTGTGGGAGGCTCCGCAGCCCTAATCCATCGACATGCTTGTCAAAAAACCTTGGCTGTCAAGCACTTTCTGAATGGATCCGCCAGATTATCCGCTGAAGGGATTTTCTTCACTTCTATATCACCCCGTTGTACGAAATCTCGCACAATATGGTACTTTCTGTCAATGTGTTTACTCGCCTTGTGAGCTCTGGGTTCCTTACAGTTTGCAACCGCACCAGAATTATCGCAATACACCGCGATACATTTGGGCAAACTCGGGACGAGATCTAGCTCATGAAGGAAGTTCTTGAGCCACACAGCCTCTTTTGCAGCCTCACAAGCAGCTACATACTCGGCTTCCATGGTGGAGTCTGCGATGCACTTCTGCTTCACACTCCTCCAAATGATAGCTCCACCTCCCAAGGTGAACACATAACCGGTGGTAGATTTCCTCTCATCTCGATCAGCCTAGAAGTCTGAGTCCGTATACCCTCTCGGGATCATCTCATCGGACCGGTAAGTCAGCACATAACCCCTTGTCCTCTTGATGTACTTCAAGATGTGCTTTACCGCCGTCCAATGTCCCTGACTAGGGTTAGACTGATATCTTGCCACGTATCCCACGGCATAACAGATATCCGGTCTTGTACACAGCATTGCATACATGAGGCTTCCAACCGCTGAAGCATACGGTACAGCCTTCATGTCGTCTATCTCCTTTTGTGTCTTTGGACATATCTCCTTCGATAGAGCGATGCCATGCCTGAAAGGAAGAAATCCCTTCTTGGCATTTTGCATGCTGAAACGGGCGATCACAGTTTCAATATATGAAGCTTGGCTTAAGCCTAACATCTTTTTCTGGCGATCTCTGATCACCTTGATCCTTAAGATGTAAGCAGCTTCTCCCAAGTCCTTCATCTTGAACTGTTCAGACAACCAACCCTTTACGCCTGATAACATGTCACATTGTCGCCAATGAGAAGTATGTCATCTACGTATAGTACTAAGATTACCATGCTTCCATCTGCACTGAGCCTGTAAGCACAACTCTCGTATGAACACTGAACAAATCCATAAGATTTGATCACACTATCAAAACTTATGTTCCAGGATCTCGAAGCTTGCTTAAGTCCGTACAAGGACTTCTTTAGCTTCCATACGAGATGCTCTTGGCCTTTAGCCACATAACTTCAGGTTGGCACATATAAATATACTTATCTTTCTCAAGATAACCGTTCAAGAATGCAGTCTTGACGTCCATCTGCCAAACCTCTAGATCTAAGTATGCTGCCATGGACAAGATAGTTCTGATGGTTTTAATCATGGCAACCGGCGAAAATATTTCCTCATAATCTATGCCCTCACGCTGAGTGCATCCCTTCGCCACCAATCTAGATTTAAAGGCCGTAACCTTTCCATCAGAATCTCTCTTTCTTTTGTACACCCACTTGCAACCAATGGCCTTCTTGCCATCTGGCAGCTCCACAAGGTCGTACACATCCATGTCTACTATGGATTCGATCTCAGCATCCATAGATTCTTGACAAGAATCCGCATCTTCGTCCTCCATTGCCTCCTTGTAAGTCCAGGGGTCGGTCTCTTCATGTTCAAGACCAGCGAGAATATCAGTGGACTCGCATAGCAACATGAACCGATCAGGGTTGACGAACAACCCTCCCACTACGACGAGGCACCGGTGGAACTTTAGTGTCTAGAAATCGGTGCAGTTACTTGTGGTACATCCTCTTGTACACTTGGCTGAGTTGGATCACTGGCTGCCATTGCTCTCAACTCATAGAGCACAATATCACTCCTCGCCTGGTGCTTACTTATATAGTCCTCCTCTAGGAATCGGGCATTAGTGCTCACTAATGACCTTCTGATCCTGAGTACCATAAAAGTAGCCACCTTTCGTTCCTTTCGGATATCCAATAAACAGCCTAACCTCAGTTCTAGAACCTAATTTATCGGCCTCCTTATTCAGCACATGTGCTGGACTTCCCCAAAGCCGAATATGACCCAAGCTGGGCTTGCGCCCTGTCCATAATTCGGAAGGAGTTTTAATTACCGATTTAGAAGGTACTAGATTGATGAGATAACCTGCTGTTTCCAGGGCATATCCCCAAAACGAAATTGGCAGAGGTGCATAGCTCATCATCGATCTAACCATCTCTAAAGAGTTCGATTTCTTCTCTCAGCTACACCATTCTGTTGGGGTGTTCCTGGTGTAGTCAATAGGGACGTAATCCCATTTTCTGACAGATAAGTCTTGAACTCAGTGCTGAGGTACTCGCCACCACGATCAGATCGTAATGACTTGATACTTTTACCTAATCTCTTCTCCACTTCCGATTTGAACTCTTTGAACTTGTCAAAGCATTCGGACTTGTGGCGAAGTAGGTAAATATAACCGTATCTTGAGTAATCATCAATGAAAGTAGCGAAGTACTCGTAACCTCCTCTAGCTTGTGTTGACATCGGTCCACATAGATCATGAATGAATCAATTCCAATAACTCGGAAGCCTCTATTTCCTTTGGCTTTGAAAGGTCTAGTCACCATCTTTCCTTCCAAACAAGATTCACATGTTGGTAATGGTTCTATTTGGAATCGTTCCAAAATACCATGACTAACCAACCTTTGAATCCTCTTTTGGTTGATGTGCACCCAATCCTAAATGCCAAAGATAGGTTTGATTCATTTGAGAAGAACTCTTTCTCTTTTTAGGGTTTGATGATGAGATTGCATTATTTGAAGAAGAAGGTGCATTTATTGGACAATTTATAGTATAGAGAGAACCATATAATGCACCAGAAATGATAATCTCATTGTTCTTCATGATAGAAACACCACTATCAAAAACTACTGAGTAACCATCGTCATAAAGTTTCGAAATAGAAATCAAGTTTCGCCGAAACACCGGCACATATAAAACATCTCTCAAAACAAAAATAAAATGTCCAAAACTAAAATGAAAATCTCTAATTGCGACATCTGCAACTCTCGATGCATCACCCATGGAGATGGTAATCTCACCCTCACTCAGCTCCTTTTCTGCAGAAAACCCTGCAAGGTGTAACATACATGGTCAGTTGCGCCCATATCTACTACCCAAGTCTGGGTAGAACTAGCAGCTAAACATGTTTCAGTTACAAATGAGTGAGACGTACCTCCATTCTTCTTCTTTAGAGGGCAGTCAGCCTTCCAATGTCCCATCTTGTTGCAATTGAAGCACCTTCCTTTCCATTTCCCTTTCTTGACGCCGCCAGTGGCCTTGACATTGCCTTTCGGCTTGATGTCATTCCTGGCCCCCATGATCTCGGCGTCCCTCTTGCTCCCACTGAGCAAAGCTCTCTGCTTTCTGTTGTTTCTGATCCTCTCTTCCACATCTTTCAATGTTAGAGTGCATCCCAACTGTTTTTCCGCAACTTTGACCGTTGCGGAATCCAACTTAATGTTGGGCATCTTGTCATCATCAAAGATGTCCTCGAGAGTCTCGATCATACTGGATACAGTAATCAAATGTCTACCATATACTGCATCCCACCCGACAGTGAAGACATGACAATTTCTCTCGCTTTGTCATTCGCTTCATGCCATTTCTTATGATCGTCTCTATCTTTCTGAGATGACCTTTCAGTGAGAGTAGGAGGGGCAGGAAGTGCGAGCACATCAGTGTACTCGCCAGCAACTAGGACAGCTTCGAGATTCTTTCTCCACTCCAAAAAGTTGGAGCCATCGAAAGGACTCGAAGTGAGAACATTAATCAACGGGCCTAAAGTCATATCTGAAAATAATAAACACGTAGACACTCGTAAGAAATGAGTAAGCATAAATTCGTAACGTAAATATTGTAACCTTTTGATAAACTAATATTTAACGAAACCTTCAACAGCCCAAGTAACGCCGACCGCAAGCCACGTTCGTGTGGACGTTTACGTTCTCGTTACTTGACCAGATCAAGGATCTTTAATTTTATTTTCTAGCCAACCTTACTTCCTTATGGCAAATAAAATTAATAGTTGAACCTTACTAGACCATATTAATTAAGAAAGGGACTCCGTTGGGGAGTTGTATCATAATTAATATCTAAGCTATTAACCATAATTTTAGCTTAACTTAGAAAATTAAACCATTTTCCTTAAGCTATCTTTGTTATTAATCAAAACTCTAGAGAAATCCGTAGTTACTATTTTAAGCAAGCCATGTTAGTGTGGACGTTTACTTAAAATGGCTCCCACTACTCATTTTGATTAAAACATTTTTGTTAAGAAATCTTAACTCTAGTGAACTTATTTCGATAAAATGTGCAAGCCACGTTCGTGTGGACGTTTACACACTTTTACCGAAACTTCACATTAAGATCAAATTATGGAGGTCTTAACATTTTTAATAAAATGTTTTTATCTGCTTAGTATTTTTCTTTCAAAAGGTTGTCGACATGCTAGATCATGTTGTCACATAACCCTAAGCATAATTTTCTAAACGCAACAAATAAACATGCTCGCAAGAAAATTAATCATGCTTATATTGACAATCCTAAAACATGCTCGACTATGCGCAATTTATTCAACTTGATAGGCAAAACATGCTAATTTAAATTTAAATTGCATCCATAGCATGCTTTGATAAGAAAAACGAGATAAAAACAAAAATAAAACTCGCTTTTCGTGGTGTGACTACTCCTGTCTAATCTATTCTATTACAATAATAATAAAATAAATTCCGGAACAGGCTCCGGTCTTCAAAATCCATCGTCTCGATCTCCCGTTCCATTCCAAAAAATAAATAAATTATTAAATAATTTATTATCTAATTTTTCTAAAATTTTCGGGCCGAGCTGACCGAACCAGGCCGACACCATACGACCCGAAGCTCTCGCCCTAGCCCGAAATGCGTCTGATCTACTGAGCTCGTAACGAGCAAGCTCAAGCCGAGCTCACCCGTCGAACTCGAGCCCAGCTCGAACGCTCAGAAGGGCTGCCGAAGTGACCTCGCGCACAGCGAAGTCGCTGCCGATCTCAGCCCTTCGTCCACCTCATACGCTGTCCACCAAACTCACGACGAGCAGGCCCCGAAGGAGACCCACCTCGTCGCACCCGAGCCCAGCCTCGTACGAGTAGAGGCTCAGCCGTTCGCGCACAGACGCACAGGCCTGAATCGTGATTCACGATTTGTAATCGGCCAGCTGAGGTTTCACCGCCGATCACCGCCTCCGTTCTTCTGCTGCTGCTGTGTTGTCGCCTTTTTCAGCCGCTGCTCCTCGTCCAGACTTTCACCGCCGCTAGGATCACCGCCGTCGATCTGCAGCAGATTCACGGCTGGAACCCTAAATAGGGTTACGCCATGATATTCCCCGCTGCTGACGATCTGCGGCGGTGCAGCTCCCGTGGTCGGCTGTTGCTGTATCGAGTCCTTGTCTGGGCTCTGCAGCAGCGTTCCTCGAACCACCATGCACGCCGGCGGAGCTGCTGCAGGCGTCGAACCCTAATTAAGGTTCCGCCGCAGCCCGTCTTATTTCGCGTGTTCCGACACCTTCAGCCCCACCGTCCGCCTCCTCCAACATCAACGACCTGAACCTTGGTCTGAAACTAGGGTTCCATCGTGAAGAAGAAGACGAACAGCCGCTGAATTTGTCAATCGTACGTACTATTATCGGCGCGTGTGGCACACGCGCCGCCGTGTGTGGCGTTTGTCCGGTCGGTGTTCTTCCTCGTTCTTCATGTTCTTCGTCTCCGTACAACAGTTTATAACGAAAAAAAAAATAAAATCCTAATCTAAATCGCACCTTATTTTCTCGCGATTAAAATTACAATTATATTGCCCAAACCGGCACCGAAAAATGACTAACACCACGAAAAGCAACATACGACAACATCCATCGATTAAAATCATGCATAATATGAATCGAATCAGCCATAGAGCCGAAAATAAATAACCTTGGCTCTGATACCAATTGAAGGAACCGATCAGCGAAGAACGATTCATGAGCCCAAGGATTCGTTTTCGGTTATGATTAATTCGATTCAATCCTATCATGCTCCTATGAATTATATAATCATAGGGTGTTTAATCGATATACCTCTTGGTTTTCATGTGAGAGGTCGCTTGAAGATCTTCTGATCTGTTTCCCTGCTCGAATCCGATGTTGGATGGACAACACGCTACGAATTCAGCCACGGAAGAAACTTGCACACGTCGTCTCTCAGCCTTGCTGCTGCCGCCGTGCTCTCTCTCTCTCTCACTTAAACCTAGCCTTTCTTGATTATGAGATCAATGTGTTATGAATCTAGAGGCATTAAGTGAATATATATAAGAAGAGAATGGGCTTAAGGTGCAGTCTTGGCCCACAGACCAAGACATGGCCGCCCATCATCATCTTAGGCGTCCCATACTGGGCTTTGATGATGATCAGACCTTTCTTCCTTAACTGTGGCCTATTGAGCTTATTGGGCCAGACCAGGGATCTACTAGCTGATAAAACTGGGCCTCCCAATGTTCTGAATTCTCTATATTCAGCCCAGAATAAAATTCAGATCATAAGTATTAAAACATTCCAATAGAGTAATAATACTGAACTACATGTTTTATCCCTGTTGAGCTCAGGGCTAGTATTAGACTTAAATCACCCCCGTATTTAAGATAGCTTACATCCATTAATTAATCTAAAGCTTATGACTGCTTTTGTTAATTAACATCTTATTAAATTCCTGAGTAGTACCATTCATTCCTTATTCATCATACTGGAACTTAATCCACCTGCAAGGTTTAGTATGATAATCCTTAATGAATTCCTCAGGGGATGTAATCAACCTGTTTTACCAGGATACGGTGCTCTATTGTAGTTGCACTAAAGATCGTACTAGTTATAGTTGTTACCTAAGATACGGGTCATATTGGATTGCAATGATTGAACCCTCAGCCATGGTAAATCAAAGTAACAGACTACAACTATACACCCTTAGTCACTCAATTAGAGTTAAGGTGTTACGTTAAATAACATTTAAGTCCCCGAGGCCTTGATTCTTCTACTTAGGTCAGAATAGAAGAATTCACCTCACCGTGATCCTATCAATACGATCAACGTACTAGCATAAACAAGTAACCAAGACAAGCTACTTATCTATTTATGCTACAGTCTATACCGATAGTTTTATCCGAAACTATCTCAACTGTGATAACTGTTTATATCTCAAGAGACACCGGCTACTACGGTCTTCCGTGATCTACTACACACCATATAGCCTATAACTTTGAGATAATGGATAGATGTTTAATGCTTAACAAACAATTCATACATAATCAGATAGGAAATTGTTAGTGAAATATGGAACCACATGTATACAAGCTAAAAGGCCTACTTTCTAGTATACAAATCCATCAATCTCCCACTTATACTAAAGCAAACTTTTAGTATACAATGTGACAATAGGCAAGTGTCTATATCTAGCATCTATTACATATCTCATCCCACTTATACTCAAAGTTTAATTGTGTGGGAGGCTCCGCAGCCCTAATCCATCGACATGCTTGTCAAAAAACCTTGGCTGTCAAGCTCTTTCTGAATGGATCCGCCAGATTATCCGCTGAAGGGATTTTCTTCACTTCTATGTCACCCCGTTGTACGAAATCTCGCACAATATGGTACTTTCTGTCAATGTGTTTACTCGCCTTGTGAGCTCTGGGTTCCTTAAAGTTTGCAACCGCACCAGAATTATCGCAATACACCGCGATACATTTGGGCAAACTCGGGACCAGATCTAGCTCATGAAGGAAGTTCTTGAGCCACACAGCCTCTTTTGCAGCCTCACAAGCAGCTACATACTCGGCTTCCATGGTGGAGTCTGCGATGCACTTCTGCTTCACACTCCTCCAAATGATAGCTCCACCTCCCAAGGTGAACACATAACCGGTGGTAGATTTCCTCTCATCTCGATCAGCCTAGAAGTCTGAGTCCGTATACCCTCTCGGGATCATCTCATCGGACCGGTAAGTCAGCACATAATCCCTTGTCCTCTTGATGTACTTCAAGATGTGCTTTACCGCCGTCCAATGTCCCTGACCAGGGTTAGACTGATATCTTGCCACGTATCCCTTTGTACCTCCTTCGTACCTCGCCAAGCTCGGTGAACACACGATCTCCTTCGTACCTCGCCAAGCCATCAAGGGACAAGCCTTAGCAGACTTCCTAGTAGAAGCCAGATTTGCAGAACTGCCGAAGTCCGCCGGACCTGCCGAAGATAAATCTAAAAACAGAGCACCAAAGCAACCACCAAAAGATTTTTGGAAAGTCTACATAGATGGTGCATCAGGCCATAAAGGAAGTGGAGCCGGGATCTTACTCATCAGTCCGGAAGGGAAAGAAACTACTTATGCACTCCGGTTCAACTTCTCGACAACAAATAATGAAGTGGAGTATGAAGCCCTAATCGCCGGACTCGTCTCGCCCAAACTCTCCAAATACAAGCTGTTCAAGTTCACAGTGACTCCCAAGTCATAGTGAGCCACATGCTAGGCAGATATGAGGCCAAAGGCGAACGGATGAAGAAGTATCTCCACAAGGCCAAGACCCTACAACAAGGCTTCTCATACTTCGAGTTGGTGCGAATCCCGAGATGAAACAATGATCGAGCTGACGCACTAAGCAAACTTGCATCATCATCCATGACCTCTCCTGTGGAAGAAGTACAAATTTGAAGTATTGACGAGGCCAAAGTAAATATGGTAACCGATGATGAGCCGAACTGGATGACACCACTTCGCAATTACTTAGAAAAAGGCGAATTCCTTGCTGATAAAGTCGAAGCTAGGAAGCTTCAAAGCAAGTCCATCAAATACGTTCTAGAGCAGGGAGAACTGTACAGAAAATCGTACCTTTAGCCTCTTCTAAGGTGTGTGGGGCCCAACCAAGCGAACTACGTGCTACGCGAAGTACATGAAGGATCCTGTGGCAGTCACATTAGAGCTCGCGCTTTATCCAAGAAGGTCATGAGATGGGGATACTATTGGCCCACCATGTTTTAGGACGCGATTGACCTCGTCAAACAATGTCCGAAGTGCCAGATCCATGCGACAGTACCAAGGTTGCCACAGACCGAGCATGCAAAGTCCTTGGCCGTTCATGCAATGGGGAATAGACATTGTCGGCCCATTCGAAAGAACCCCTGGCCAGTTGCAGTTCATCATAGTAGCCATCGATTACTTTACGAAGTGGGTCGAAGCCAAACCATTGGCGAAGATTACGAGTAAGAACACCCTAAACTTCGTTTGGAAGAATATAGTTTGTAGCTTCGGTATACCTCACATCCTCATCTCAGACAATGGGACCCAATTCACAGACAAGACGTTCAGGGAATGGTGTAACGAACTCCATATTCAACAAAAGTTCACCTCGGTGGCTCATCCTCAAGCGAACGGCCAAACTGAGGTTACGAACCGAACGATAGTCAAAGGGTTAAAGACCCGCCTTGACAAGGCCAAAGGAGATTGGGTGGCAAACTTACCCCAAGTTCTATGGTCTTACCGGACTACTCCCCATTCATCACATGGTGAAACACCATATAGTTTGGTCTACGGAACTGAAGCAGTAATCCCGGTAGAGATCGGCTTGCCGAGCCCCCGAACGCTTAACTTCGCAGCCCAAGACAACGAAGAGAGACTTCGAATTGACTTCGAATTGACTTGCATTTGCTGGAAGAAAAGCGGGAACAAGCCTATATACAAGAGGCTCGATACAAACAACAAGTAGCTCGGTATTACAACAGCCGGGTGAAGCACCAACAATTCCAAGTAGGCAACTTCGTGCTTCGGAATAACTAGGTCAGTAAGGCGGAGAAGCTCGGCAAGTTAGAAGCCACTTGGGAAGGACCATACCGAGTTCAAGAAGTCCTCGGCAAAGGGTCAAACAAGCTCGCCTATTTATCTGGTGAGCCAATATCCTGAACTTGACACATTTCTCATTTGAAGAGATATTATCTATAAGTGGAAGCAGGTGTATATAAGTAGTTTGTTGGGTAGATTTTAATTTTCCATCTTTTTAAAGTGTCTTATTTTTATCAATGAAGTTCGGGTCTTGCATATTTTAGTTGGTGCATGTTTCTTCCACTTATACATTTTATCTCGAACACTTAAATTAAAATCTTGACGAGGAAAATAAAAAACAAACCAAACTCCAATTTCAGAGTAGCATCTAAACGCGCGTAAGGGGACCACCCCTATCGATAAATTTGACAAATAAGGAACCTGAAAGACGAAGTGGCTACTTGAAAGTCTAAACTTCGTCTTCAGACGAAGTGGCCACTTGAAAGCCTAAATTTCGTATTCGGACGAAGTGACTACTTGAAAGCCTGAACTTCGTCTTTGGACGAAGTGGCTACTTGAAGACCTAAACTTTGTCTTCAGACGAAGTGGCTTCTTGAAAGCCTGAACTTCGTCTTCGGACGAAGTGGCTACCTGAAGACCTCAACTTCGTCTTCAGACGGAGTGGCTACGTATAAACCAGAACTTCGCCTTTTGACGAAGTGAAAAAAGATCTCGACCTCGTCTAAACGAGGCAACATGCATTTTGACTTCATCGAAATCCTAATTTCGACGGGGCAATGTAATTCGATCTCGACCTCATCTAAATGGGGCGACATGCATTTCAACTTCGTCAAAATCTTAATTTCGACGGGGGTAATACAATTCGATCTCGACCTCGTCCAAACGAGGCGACATGCATTTTGACTTTGTTGAAATCTTAATTTCGACAGGGGCAATGCAATTCGATCTCGACCTCATCTAAATGAGGCGACATGCATTTTGACTTCGTTGAAATCTTAATTTCGACGGGGGCAATGCAATTTGATCTCGACCTTGTCTAAACGAGGCGACATGCATTTCGACTTCGTCAAAATCCTAATTTCGACAGGGGCAATACAATTCGATCTTGACCTCGTCTATGAGGCGACATGCATTTCGACTTTGTCGAAATCTTAATTTCGACGGGGGCAATGCAATTCGATCTCGACCTCGTCTAACGAGGCGACATGCATTTCGACTACATCGAAATCTCAATTTCGATGGGGGCAATGCAGTTCAATCTCTACTTCGTCTAAACGAAGCGATATGCATTTCGATTACATCCCAGCTAATAATCCCATCCTTGCTTCTATATCTTTTTGGGGGGGATGTGATAGGATATGGCCCAGCTACTAGGCCCAAGCGTCGGCCCAATATAATTGGACCTCGGCAAATAAGCTTGGCCTAGGTGAGCTCGGCCCACTGAAAGGTCCAGAAGCCACTTTGGCCCAATCCAGAAGCGCAGCCCAAAAGCACAGAAGCTCGGACGACCCACGATCTCGGACGTGGCACCCCACGATCTCGGGCACACAACTTCGGTCATAACCTCACCTGGCGACCCACAATCTCGGACGTGGCACCCCACGATCTCAGGCACACAACTTCGGTCATAACCGCACCTGGGCGCCTATAAATAGAGCCTCTAGGATAGATAGAAGGGACACACTGTAACTGAAGAAAAGTATTAATACATTGAATCTCTTTCCTCCATGGACGTAGATCTAACAAAAGATGGAACCACGTAACTCTTTGTGTTCAAATTTTTCTGTAAATCTTTCCGTCATACAAACACTCTAAAATCCCCAACCGATCAGATGGGGAGCTAGCATGGTGAAAGTCGTGGCGCCGCTTTTCAAAAACTGGATTGTTGTCCTTTTCTTTTCTTTTCTTAATCTTATCTTTTGATGTTTGACATAAGCATCGTCTACAACTGTTGGATCGATCATCGATGTAATGCATGAACCAGTTAATTAAATCAATGTGGTCCTGCACCTGCTATAACTACTGCTGCTTCCTTTTTTCCTATAAAAGGGGAGGGAGGCGTAGTTTGCTGGGATTTCCCACACACTCAAAAACTTCTCTGTGAAAACCCTAGCTAATTGTTTCGATTTTTTTGAATTCCGGTGGAGTTTTAGGTTTCCAGATCTGATCTGATTTAAATTAATCTGTTGAAATTTTTTGGATGATCGGGAATTTAATTTAATTTTTTGGATGAGATGGAGAAATTCAAATATTGACAAAAGAGAGTGAGCATTCGCAGCCAATTGTATAGTAGGGGCTATACATTTGTTGATGCGTGTGCTCACTACTTTTCTGTCAGCTTCTCTCTCTTCTCCTCCTTCTCCTTTTTTCTGGTTTCTGATTAAACTTGAAATAAGGAAAAATCAGTGATCTAGCTATTTCTTGCGAATCAATTCTTTAAGTGCTACGATTTGTTAATGTCTTCCGTTCTTGCTGTTCTATTTAATTTGCTGTTAAAAACCAAAAAGGATGATTTATTAGGTTATATTTTATGTTGTGGTTACTGGCGACTCCACCATGGGGCAATGGGGTACAACTATACCCCAAAAATGAAAAAAAAAAATTCTAATATATATATGACTAAAATGAGTTTTAAAATATTATTAATGTTAACAAATAGATATGTGACTTATCCTCTAGTATTTTTACTCATAAGATGGTGTTGATTCTTCTGGTTGCTACTGCAAGTGTCGAGAGAGTATTTTCCGGAATGACTTTTGTCAAAAACAAGTTGCGAAATAACATCGAAAATCAATTTTTAAATGATCGATTAGTCAATTTATTGAGAGAAATGTATTTTTTTACAAGTTTCTAATGACGATGTTGTCAATCGCTTTCAAGTAATGAAGCATCGTCGAAAATTAAATTAAGTATATTTATTATTTTACTATATTCGTTGGCATTATTGTAAAGTGATACTATTAATGTTATATAATTATTTTTCGCACCCCCGAATTATAAATTTTGGAGTCGCCACAGGTTGTGGGTTAGTTAAAAAAAGAAAAATCTGATCTGTTTGCGTTTCTTTCTTCAATTCTGAGAAGATGGCTTTGGTGGCCAGTTTTAAAATATCTGCAAGCAATTTCTCACATTTAGGTATGAATCTCTTAGAGGAGGAGGCCTTTGCCTCAGATTTTGCCATTATTATTTTCTTTTCGTTTTTTTTTCCATAAAAAATTTCCTCTTTTTTTTTTGGGCAAGCAAAAGGTATTGTGGGTATTGTGTTGACTTGGTATTTTAAGTGGAATTGATTTGAGGCCCATTTAATTATTTTTTCTCTTATCTTTTTCTTTCTTTTGCTGTGAAATTTGCCCTGGTGTTCAGAAATGGCTCTCATTTAATATCATGTTTATATGTTATATTACTTTTTAATTATTAATAAAAAAAATCAATTTTTTTAGGGTCCCTTGTTTCTTTGCACCGCCCCTGGTTAACTGTAATGTAGTTTGCTTGAATTTTGTGTTCATGCATGAACTCCGATGTCTTTCTTTAGCTTATTAATTATGCTTTCTTTCACTGTTATAAAGTATGCTTTCTTCAGTGAATTTCGTGCTGTCTGCATTTCCCTATTAATTTTCACAGTTATAAATTATGCCCTTTTTTTTCTGAGTTGACATTATTAGAGATTCATGTGTTGAGCCAATATTTTGGACAAATTTTAGCATCATGCTCAAAACCAATATACTGTCACATTAAAACCTTACTTTTTTTTTTCTTCATAAACACAAAATTAATCCCCACAAATGAGTTTCTAATGTCTTATCATGAGACACATACGTACATAAAGTATGGAAATGGTGCATGGAGGGGTGAAGTAGCTTCCACATTTTAATGCCTCACTAACATCTCTTAGTACTACTATACATTCTAAATATGAAGGGTGTATTCTTATTGAAATTTGAAGAAATCAGAAAGAAACATTTTTCTATTTTAATTATCTTGAATTGAACGATACAATATTGGGAGATATTGAAGCAGTTGGATTATTCCGCCGGCCAATGTGCTTCCAAATATAGTCAAAATGAGGCTGATATAATTTTCAATATTAGTATAATGAATTTCAAATCCATCCTTCCAACTACTTCAACCGTAGCGAACCTAATTCGTTATGACTATATGTGGTCTCTTGCTTTAATTCTAAATCATAAATTCATAAACTTCGTATATTTCTTGACTATTATATTATCAGACTGACTTTCATTACAGGCTTGGAAGTGATACAAGTTACATAGGAGCTCTGCAAAGGGATGTCTACACACATAAAAGATGCCAAACTATATAGGCTGTTCAGATCTATGATGATTAATGATGCAAGTGAATTAGTTAGAATTTCTAGGAAATCGGATGTTTCTGAATTGAGAGATCAAAGATGAAAAGACTAGCTTGTTCATAGCTATGATGAGTTCAGGCAATAAATAGTTGAATGTATGAGTGTATCATATAATTAACAATTTGTTTCGAATTCTTTGTATGTGCACATTATCTTTGTTTTACTCACTAGTGTACTGCCCGTTGAACTTCGACGGATAATTTTTGTCAATAAATTTTAAAATTTTAGAGTATTTTCATGAGTAATACTCCAATGTCCACCATGAGCACGCTTAATGTGTCAATGGATGACGTAACAATGGTATAAATAAAAAAGTTAATAAAAATCATACCAAAATTAATTAAACCCTTCTAAAAAAAATTAATCTAAACCCTACCCTAAAAAATAAAATCCTAACTGAAAAAAATATCTACACAACGTAACTTCATTTATATATAATTATATAAGTAGTTACAATTACAACTAGTGTTTTTAAAATCGAACTGGATCTATTGGTTTGACTGGTTTAGGGACGAAGCAGCCTGTTTCTCAGGATGTTTACATATAACTTTAAAACTTTCACTAACTTTTAGAGAAATGTTCTGAGTTGAAAAAAAGAAAATGGATAAATCAATCAGATCGATTTTATACTCTATTAGACAACTTTATAACTCAGAATAATGCTCCCCTACCTATCATGTGCATGTTTAATATACCCACGGATGAGATGACGATATTATATTTAAGGAAAAAATTAATTAGTGTACCTTAAAAATAAGAGGCAACTAGGATTTTGTCCCTTTTGAAGATAAAAAACTAAATTTTGCTCAAAATATAAGAAAAGACAAATTTTGCCCATTTTTTGTATGATGGGACTAAAATGCCCCTCAAGTCAAAATCAATTTTTTTTTCAATTTTCATTCTCCCACTCATATTTCAATAGATTTTTTTTTTTTTTTTTTTTTTTTTTTTTTTTTTTACTGTAAGGAGTCACAGAATATTTTGATTTTTTCTACCAAATAAGATGGTAAGAAATCATCAATTTCTTATCTTTTCTACTTGTTTCGTAAGAAATTTTATCTTTTATTACGTTTCACCAAATAACTTAGTAAGAAATATTATAACTTTTTATAATATTTTAGAAATTTCTTACGAAAAATTTTGGTAACAAATTTGACAAATTCTCCAATTTCTTGAAAAAATGAAGAAAAAAAAAGTATATAATTGTACAGGGGATGGTAAGAAAATCACACACATTGGTAAGAACTTACATCACATTTCTAACCACAAAATCATTTATTACGGCACTATTATTAGTTTCATAAATGAAAAAAAATTACACATGTTGGTAAGAAAATTGTTAGTTTTCTTACCAAAAAATGGCAAAAAATTATAAAAAAAAACTACAGATATAGTAAGAAATTTGATATCTTCTCGTCTTTCGCGTCTCATAGCCGTCATCAGCTGAATAATTCCTACAATAAGAAATGATGCAATTCTTATATAACTTGAAAAACAGTAAGAAATTGCAACTACCGCAACAAAACAGGTCAAAAAACAACAAATAATCACCAATTTTAAACCCTAAATACTCAGTCTTTTATTATCAAAATAACGTAAGAAAAAATGTCAGATTCTTACCAATTTATCAAACAAAACAAAGTAAAAAAAATAATAGATTCTTACCACTCAGTCTTTTATTACCAAAATAACTTAAGAAAAATGGCAGATTCTTACCAATTTATCAAACAAAACAAAGTAAGTAAAATGACAGATTCTTACCAATTATCATCAATTTTAAACCCTAAACGCCAACCTTTTATTACCAGAACAATGTAAGAAATTATCTAAACCCTAATTCTAGAATTATAGTAAGAATCACTAAAATTATAGTAAGAATCTTCGGTCGATTCTTACCAAAAAGAAGCAATCAATTCGTAAACCCTAAATACTCAGTCTTTCATTACCAAAATAATGTAAGAAAAATGTCAGATTCTTACCAATTTATCAAACAAAAACAAAGTAAGAAAAATGAAAGATTCTTACCAATTATCATCAATTACCAAAACAATGTAAGAAATTATGTTAGCACAGTGTTCACATCACTAAAATTATAGTAAGAATTTTCGGTCTATTCTTACCAAAAAGAAGCAGTCAACTCGTAAAAACCCTAAAATTTCTAGAATTTGTTACAGCAAAATCAGACAAAATAAAGTAAGAAAAATGTCAGATTCTAACCAATATCATCAATTTTAAACCCTAGAAACTCAGTCTTTTATTACCAAAATAATATAAGAAAAATGCTAAATTCTTACCATAAATTAACAAACAAAACACGGTAAGAAAATATCAGATTCTAACAAAATATCATCAGATGTAACATCCCGAATTTTCGCTAATAGTAATTAGGGCCCATAACCTAGAGCACTATAGTTCCACTCCTCATGATTGGCTTTATAAATATTTATTTTGAGCATGAATTTATCTATGCATTAATTTATTATATTTGATATGATTATTACTTAGTTGATTGCTTAAATTATTCACTTATGCTACATATGTGAATATGAAATTTGTGCATGCATGATACTATTGAATAAATATATTTATATAATATATATAATTACATATATTATTATTATTATTTATTATTTTAGTATTTGTGCATATTTGACAAGTGTGTAGTTTAGGAGGGAATAAAATCTTAACAATCTAGTCTAGGAATATACTAGTATATCTAATGATTATTCCTAAAGATTTGGGGTGATGATCCTCTTGGAGACACATTTCACATGTGTCAAGATTGAATTTGGAGTTCAAGAGGTGCTCATAACCTTCCCATTGAGAATTCTTCCTTTCCTCATGTAAACCATCACTTCCTCTATTAATGTCACCATTCATGAGCACTCTCTCACTACCCAAGACACACATAACTCCTCTCCTCCTCTCTTCATCACCTACCCACGTTTTTACCTCAAGCAAGAAGAAGAGTTCTTGTGTTCTTTGATCAAACAAGTCCATCTATTGTTGAAAGGTGAGGAAAATCCGTGGTTATTCATTTTCTCCTTTTTCCCTCTTCCTCATGCTTCATTTCGCACTTCATTGTTCCATTTGCTCATTTTCAAAGTTCTCTACTGCCACCAAAGCTCCATATTTTGGATCTAAGGGGGTAGGAGGAAGATCTCTTGTGTTTTTGCTCCAATCTCTTCTAGGTAGCCATGATCTAACCCCTTCTTGATAGTTTTGGGGGCAAGAGTTTCTTGTACGATTTTTCCTTCATGAATCTCTTCATCCCTGAGTTATTTGATATCCTAATATGTATTTTGTTACATGAATAAGTCGTTTGGTCATTGGTGATGAGAATGTGTTGATAAGAACTACGCATCTGAAGTGTATGGAATTCTGCCAAAATCTGTGACTTGTGAGCATTTCGAAATTTTTATGCAAACTTTCAGTGGTTATTTGTTTGCAAAACCTTTTCATGATAGTAACTACATGATGTTATGATGATGTACGATTTATTTCGTGATTTTTAGATGAGTTTTTGTTGGCGAACATGACCTCTCTTTTCGATATGTCAATCTGTCACAGATTCTGAGAATGAACTTCTATGATTTTTATTTATTTTTAAAATCAAATTTTTCTGGAAATTATTTCTTTTAAATGCAACTTCTTTGTGCTAAATATATTTTGTAAAAATATGGGACTTATTTGGTTAACCAATTATGCACAGTGATCTTCTAAACTTACTTGCGCGGTAGAATTTTATTTGGAACAACACACTTGCACGGTTTTATAAAATGCGTTTTAAATATAAATACTAGTCCAAAACTTCTAAAAATATTCAGTGTGGTTATTTTGAATGTTTAAAATTTGTTTGTTAAATTTCAGAATTTTTCGAGTAGTTTAACTATTTTTCTCGCATATTAGAAGTAAATATGCCACTGATTTCTAGCTTTTCATGAAACACTTTCTTTTCAAATAAATTTTCAAACCTCTTGAAGAACATTTGGATTAAAGAAACTAAGTTGATATTTGATACATTCTTCATGTTGGGTTATTGCCTATTCTCTTAGGACATGTTTTTTTATCCAACTTAGGACATGTTTATTTGCTTATATAACACTCTTTTCGTTGAAAATGAATGTACGTCTTATGAAAATAAAGCTCTTTGTTTTAGATTATATTTTGGTTATTTATCTTTAAAAGATTTGTTTATGTCGTTTTAAACATGTGAGACTCTTGTAAAAGAATAGTGAAATGCATGTGTGTCTACTTGGTTCGTTAACGGTTATTGTATAAGCATGAATATGTTATATGTGAACTTTACGTATGTGAACATATATGTGACTACTATATGTGATAGTATGATATCAAATATATATTTGCTTTAAGATGGGGGAGTAGGGAACTATAGAGCCTAGGGGCTTAGATGCCATTTGAATGTTATATGGAAGCTTAGCCCTTAGAATATTCTTGTAGGGCAAGTAAAGGAAGGTTGTGTGCCAACAACCGAATCGGATCCTCTTGAGACATGATCTAATGAGGTGGGTTTCTACTTACAGTATGGTATTTTTGAGCTAGTGAGCTCCTTATGTATATATGTATGAAAGTATGATTATGCATGTCAAAAGTTTTTATGTCTTACTGCTCTCATACGATGCGATGGAAAATCGATGCGACGGAATATCGATGCGACTGAATGTCGATGAACAATTGGGCCTTGGTTGATTTAGACCAAGGTTAGTGTACTTAAGTCCATGTTGGGAAGACCCGGCCGGGTCCCCAATTATGGGTGTATGGCGTATGAGCGAAGCGCGCGCAAGTATCTATGTACCTAAGGGTAAACAAAGTATTTTGCATATACGTAGGGTGAGGCTTTCCTTTTTAAAACTCCTACGTTATATGATGATGGACATGCATGATCTTCCAAGTAAAGTTTTTATGTTTTTCACTGACAAAGGGGCAAGCAAAATCCACTGAGTGCACTAGTACTCAGCCCAAAATTCTTTTCAAATGTTTTCAGGTTAATGATCGGAGGCGGGGACGAGCTTGCAAGAGGGGTGGCTAGCTCATGGATTGTTTCTGCTTGGAATAAATTCCAAAACATGATTTGGAAACTCTTGTTATAATAATAACCCCTTATCTATTTCCTTAACTTCCGCTTGAACAATTTGACTTGTTATGCATGTTTGAACATCGATTATCTTCCCTTATTTTGTTGAATAATTATTTCTCAAATACTCGACTCCTATCTGGTTCTTGATTACTCTATTTCAAGTTTATGACATGCATCCCAATGTCTTCATACATTGGAAACGTGGGTATTCAGTGTGTTCAAGGTCCTATTTCAAATGTTTGATTGTGTTATTATTCGAGTAACGTCCTTAAACCCACCATTTAATTATAAATTTGCATAGCCCTGGGTTTGGGTCATTACAGATGGTATCAGAGCTTTGGTTCACTCTGAATTCTGAAATTCTTGTCCTTCTCATTTTGAAATTTGAATCTAGAATTGAGTCTCTAGATTCCTAAGCATGAAACAATCCTCCACCACCTTGCAGCTCTCTGCCCGCCAACTATCAAGGTACATGTTTTGGGTTTCTAATGTGATGCATTATTGTGAGCTTGCTAATGCATGATGATATGATATTGATGATGTTCATAATGAGTATTGGTACCATGATGATATATGTATGTGCAAGTAGTAATGCATGGTTACATATAATGTTTGTTGTTTCCTTACCGGGTAGTCTCCTAGGTAGACTATGAGCCATGCGACAAGGTCGAGAGCCCCATAGTTAAAACCTAAAACTCACGTAGGAGAACTCCTAGCGCTAAACATGATTCTTTTATACACGTACTTACTATACATATCACTACCATGAGATGAACATGTTATATGATGAAATGATTATGTGTTTTGAATTACGTGGTTGAACATGCTATGATAGATTGATGTATGCCTACAGCTATGATGTAAATGTGATGATATCTATGTGATTAAGGCATGAGTATAATAAATAGGGCACACATGTTGGAACCCTGATAAGGATAAGATAGAACTTATGTGAAGTACATAATATAACTGCGTTGATTGAGACATAACTATAGTACGAGGTCCATGTGTGTACATGCATAAAGTAAACAAACAAGTATACGCTACGACTTAAACCATAATGGTACGTATATTAGGATGGTTCGCACTTGTCAACACCATAGCCGTATGCTTGATGTCTACGACTGCAACAAACACGCGAAGTCCCCGAATGCTATGAGTATCGAATGAGAAATACTCAGACTATAAGAATATTCTTAGCTGAGTTCCACCAGAAGTGGAAAAACGCACAAGACTTCGATGTAATCGGATGGGATGGAATCTATCAGATAGTTTATATGATACTCAATGACTAGAAAGCATGGGTTTTACACACTTCGTCTGATTACGTATGCCAAATGCCAGAAGGAAATGAAGACGTAGATTTCAAAGGATTGACATCCCGTGTTAACTCTTAATACTATTTATACGGCACTCAACCTACTCCTAATTCTTGTGAAGTACATAACCCTGAAGCATACACACAAGACTACTTTTATGCGGACCCGTATGAGTTTGACTTAACTCCATTAACCTTCGAGGGTGAAGATGATACACAAATCATATCCGTACCTGAAACGGGAACCTCAATGCTGAAGGAAAAGAAAAGTCATGGGAAGATGATCCCTTATTCAACCTCAATTGGGGACCTCTAATGTTAGGCCCCTAGCAATGAATGAGATGCCCTTCGTAACTAATCACCCTCTCATTCTTAATCCAAATTAATTTTGAGATGCCCTTCGTAACTAATCACCCTCTCATTCTTAATCCAGATTAATTTTCTTGCCATGACAATCTGTATAGCAATTGGTTTCGCCCTTCATCTCCGTATGAGAACCACACTTTCGTAGCTAACTTCGGACTAGGAACCTTCACTGACCCTAATACCAACGCGAAGGACAAGTATCACGAATGAGTAATGGAAGAGTTGAGAGGCACCAGCAGAATCATCAAGAATGATGATAACGACAATGAAAGGGCAGATTAGGTATCATTTGCCATAGATGAAGTTAAGACGACGTGCGATGAGATCAGGGATCGACAGCTAGTATCACGAATTAACAACACCGACCAGAAGCCAATTACTTTTGATAAAAATTGTGAATACCACTTCTCTAAAATCAAAGTGTCCTTCCTTGAGATTTCAAACTCATGTCTAGTACTTCAAATTATGAGCGACTTAATTTAAACCTTGATCATTTCAGACGATCTTCGAAAGCTTCTACTTTCAAAATAGTTGTTTTCAAAGATTTAAAACCCAGGTCACTTACTTTATTATTTTATTTTAGAGACTCAGACCGAACTTGATCATTTTCAATTCTATTTTTCGAAAGCTTCTATTTTCAAATCGGTTTTTGAAAGCTCCTATTTTCAAATCTATTTACGAAAGCTTCTATTTTCAAGCTCACTATGCCAAGGCCTACATGAAAGTTGTTTCAGCTTTAGTGAAATAAGTGATTAATGAATTTTAACATTTCTTCGAAAGCAACTTTTGTAAATGCGTCGGTATCACCTCACCTCATCGTATTGTCCATGGTGATGGAAACTAGCATGATAGACACAATGGTCAGAGCGATTCACCCTAAAGCCTAGGATATTAGAAATTATGAATTTGGACCAGACTTACATAAGTAACAGAAGTGATCATGAGAATACAATGAGAGAAAGAGATAGAGCACAAGAAAAGAGAACAACACCGGCAAAGATACAAGTTAGATTGCGATTAGAATGCCAATAAGATTACTCCAACCCGAAGCAAGACCCCTAAAGAGCAACCAATACGCGACCTGAGGACGCCCCAAGGAAAAGACCAAAAAAACGAATCGATTGAAGACGATGACGGATCTAAAATGATGAACAAAACTTGTACGAAAGAAGAGAAGAAAAAAAACTAAGGAGCGGAAGCAAAAAGAGAACTCTCAAGATTTCCTCAAAAATGAATATCGAATCATAGCTCGAACGAAAGCTTGGAGATGTATAAATACACAAATGATGTGCATGTTCTGAGAAAAGGACTGAGCTACGCAACATGTGATAATACCTTCAGCATTCCGCGTACCCTAAAGAACGTTAAACATGTGTCAAGATCGGGAAATGATGATTACGACCTAATATCGCACTAGAGGGTAATGCCCTTACGTGGAAAGGAAGAGCAGCTATAACATAATTACTTTTAAGTGGGTAGTAAAATAGAGCATCAGAGTAGCCCTGAATCAAATCCCTCCATCAATTCGACGATAATAAAGACAAGGTGCCAAGAAAAGCAACGAAGCCAAACGAGCATACTAAATTAGATAAAGGCAAAGGAATGACAAGGAAATTGCAATAAACATCCAAGTAAGATAGCAGTCTCACTAGAATCGATAGAGAAAAACATAGGACGATATGAGAATAATCCTCAAGAAACAACTAAGGGTAGCTCAATTATCCATAGAAATAAGAGACTCATGAGAAGAGTCTAGCATTAATTGAAGCATAAAGTCTAGAAGTATACATCTATGATAGCGATATCTCGTACTAAAGATAAAATATGTCTCTTAATCAATGCAGAACTAAGAAAGAAAGATTATAGATAAGGCATGTATAAGCCTTGTATACGATATGTATATGTAAGCAAAGAAGGAAGTATTTCCTTGAAAAGAAGATCAGCAAAGCTTCATGACAGAGAATTATATGTATAGGTATAGACATGAAAATGAGATAGAGTTTGTCATAGCCGACCCCTTGGGTCAATTATGATCTTTCAAGATAATGTCAGCCGAGATGTTATTATAGATAAACTATGTGATTAGCTACTAGAAGCATGCTATAGAAATTATAAGTAGTCAATCGTTAATTGGCTACAAAGTGCCCACTCCTTACGATGCCAAGAACGATTAGAGACTATACTCTCGAGTACATAAGTATTGGATTCCCTGACATAACAGTGACGATTGACGGACATGAACTTGAAGAACATTGCATCAAATGAAATAAAATAGAGGCGGCAGACAAACATGAACCTAGCATTAGCACAACGACTCAGATACAATAAGCGACTCGAATTATGACAAGATCGACAACCTCGATAAATGTTAGTAACCAGGATTGATCGTACGATTAGAAAGATATGCGTATCATAGGAACGTCAAATGAATATAGAAATGATTAGCTAGGAAGTTAGTCGTAATACGAAATGTAGATCGTTTACCCACTAACATGACGATGACCGAAGATGACATTCAACTCCGACACACGATGGAAGACCAAGCCTCGAGAAGCAGACCAACCAAAGAATGCGAGGAAGAAGCCGACAATGCTTTCACCTTTCAAGGAAGAATGTGCATACCACCTTAAGATGAGTTAAGGAACAAAATCATGAGTAAAGCACGTGAAACGCCCTACACGGCACACCCAGACACCATCAAAATGTATCGCGACTTACGGAACAATTTCTAGTGGGAAGGAATGAAAATCGATATAGCCTCATTCGTTGAGCGATGTCAAGTTTGCCAACAAGTGAAAGCATTACACCAAAGGCCATATGGAAAGATGCAACAATTAGAAGTGCCAGAATGGAAATAGGAACATATCAAAATGGATTTCGTAGTTGGTTTACCTCGCTCGAATAAAGGTCACACAGCTTAGGTCATTGTGGATTGACTAAACAAATCAACATTTTTTTTCCGGTTCAGATGAATTGGAGCTTGGATAAACTCGTGCAACTGTGTGTCCGTGAAATAGTTTGTCTACAAGGAGTACCTATATCGATTACCTCTGATAGAGATCATCGCTTTACCTCGCATTTCTAAACCAGTTTACAAGAAACCATGGGAACGAGATTGAATTTCAACATGGCCTACCATCCCCAAACCGATGGACAATCTGAGAGGACGATACAAACATTAGAAGACATGTTACGTCATGTAACCCTTGATCATGGAGGAAACTGGGAGAAATTCCTACTATTGGTGGAATTTTCATACAACAATAGCTATCAAGCAACCATTGGTATGGCGCCTTATGAGGCATTGTACGGTCGAAGGTGTAGGTCCCCTCTCTATTGGGATGAGGTGGGTGAAAAAAGAATGTTGGGTCCCGTAGTGGTGCAAGAAATGATCGAAGTCATAAAGCACATCAAAGAAAGAATTAAGGAGGCTCAAGATAGGCAAAAGTCATACGCCGATACGCGTAGAACCAAATTGAAGTTTGAAATAGGTGATAAAGTATATTTGAAAGTCTCTCCAGCTAAGGGTGTCGTTCGCTTTTGCAAGAGGAACAAGTTGAGCCCCAGATTTGTAGGACATGTCGAGATCCTAGAGAAGGTTGGCCCTGTAGCTTATAGACTTGCGCTACCACCAAGCTCGGTGAAGCACACGATGTGTTGCATATATCTCAACTTAGGAAATGTGTGTACGATCCCAAACATGTGATAAACTACAAGGAACTTGACCTAGATCCTACGTTGATTTACGAAAAAGGCCCCGAGTGTATTCTTGATCGAAAATTTCAAGAATTAAGGAATAAAAAGATCCATATTGTTAAAGTCTTGTGGAAATGACACGGACAAGAATAAGCAACATGGGAGCTCGAAGATAAGATCAAGGAACAATACCCTAACTTACCTTACGTAGGTACGTGAAATTTCGAGAACAAAATAATTTTAAGGGGGTTAGGATGTAACATCCCGAATTTTCACTAATAGTAATTAGGGCTCACAACCTAGAGCACTATAGTTCCACTCCTCATGATTGGCTTTATAAATGTTTATTTTGAGCATGAATTTATCTATGCATTAATTTATTATATTTGATATGATTATTACTTAGTTGATTGCTTGAATTATTCACTTATGCTACATATGTGAATATGAAATTTGTGCATGCATGATACTATTGAATAAATATATTTATATAATATATATAATTACATATATTATTATTATTATTTATTATTTTAGTATTTGTGCATGTTTGACAAGTGTGTAGTGTAGGAGGGAATAAAATCTTAACAATCTAGTCTAGGAATATACTAGTATATCTAATGATTATTCCTAAAGATTTGGGGTGATGATCCTCTTGGAGACACATTTCACATGTGTCAAGATTGAATTTGGAGTTCAAGAGGTGCTCATAACCTTCCCATTGAGAATTCTTCCTTTCCTCATGTAAACCATCACTTCCTCTATTAATGTCACCATTCATGAGCACTCTCTCACTACCCAAGACACACATAACTCCTCTCCTCCTCTCTTCATCACCTACCCACGTTTTTGCCTCAAGCAAGAAGAAGAGTTCTTGTGTTCTTTGATCAAACAAGTCCATCTATTGTTGAAAGGTGAGGAAAATCCGTGGTTATTCATTTTCTCCTTTTTCCCTCTTCCTCATGCTTCATTTCGCACTTCATTGTTCCATTTGCTCATTTTCAAAGTTCTCTACTGCCACTAAAGCTCCATATTTCGGATCTAAGGGGGGTAGGAGGAGGATCTCTTGTGTTTTTGCTCCAAACTCTTCAAGGTAGCTATGATCTAACCCCTTCTTGATAGTTTTGGGGGCAAGAGTTTCTTGTACGATTTTTCCTTCATGAATCTCTTCATCCCTGAGTTATATGATATCCTAATATGTATTTTGTTACATGAATAAGTCATTTGGTCATTGGTGATGAGAATGTGTTGATAAGAACTACGCATCTGAAGTGTATGGAATTCTGCCAAAATCTGTGACTTGTGAGCATTTCGAAATTTTTATGCAAACTTTCAGTGGTTATTTTTTTGCAAAACCTTTTCATGATAGTAACTACATGATGTTTTGATGATGTATGATTTATTTCGTGATTTTTGGATGAGTTTTTGTTGGCGAACATGACCTCTCTTTACGATATGTCAATCTGTCACAGATTCTGAGAATGAACTTCTATGATTTTTATTTATTTTTAAAATCAAATTTTTCTGGAAATTATTTCTTTTAAATGCAACTTCTTTGTGCTAAATATATTTTGTAAAAATATGGGACTTATTTGGTTAACCAATTATGCACAGTGATCTTCTAAACTTACTTGCGCGGTAGAATTTTATTTGGAACAGCACACTTGCACGGTTTTATAAAATGCGTTTTAAATATAAATACTAGTCCAAAACTTCTAAAAATATTCAGTGTGGTTATTTTGAATGTTTAAAATATAAACATTAGAGACGGCACCGCCGTCTCCGATTCTCATTTCCCACTGTTACACGCTAGAAAATCACCACCGTTGTCTCTGTGTCTGCATTAGAGGCGCCTCCGGCTCCCCAGCCGTAACAGGGAGCCGCCATGAAGCCACTCGTCGCCACCAAAGCCACCATTCATCCCGGCGCTGGATGATTGGGAGAGAAAAAAGAAAGAGAGGAGTGCGTTGAGAGAATTTGGCCTAATTTCAGAAAATAAAATGAAGAAATGATAAATATATTTTTTTTTAATTTAAAAATTGATAGGATACGGCCCACTACTAGGCCCAAGCGCCGGCCCAATATAATTGGACCTTGGCAAATAAGCTTGGCCTAGGTGAGCTCGGCCCACTGAAAGGCCCAGAAGCCACTTCGGCCCAATCCAGAAGCGCAGCCCAAAAGCACAGAAGCTCGGCCGACCCACGATCTAGGACGTGGCACCCCACGATCTCGGGCACACAACTTCAGTCATAACCGCACCTGGTGACCCACGATCTCGGACGTGAACCACACCTGGGCACCTATAAATAGAGCCTCTAGGATAGATAGAGGACACACTGTAACTCAAGAAAAGTATTAATACATTGAATCTCTTTTTCCTCCGTGGACGTAGATCTAACAAAAGATCGAACCACGTAACTCTTTGTGTTCATATTTTTCTAAATCTTTCCGTTGTACAAACACTCTAAAATCCCCAATCGATCACTGGCACTATCTATGGGAATGCAAATTTTTTTTTGTGAAGTCGATCAGCGTTTTCGAGTAAAGATACGATGGTAAAACCAACTCGCTCCGCCGCCACCGCTGCTGCTGCCAAGGCGAAGCAGAACCAAGCTGACCCATCCACCAATCCACATTACACACCAGCTAACGAGGAGGAGGCCGACGTAAGCCGAGCTCAGCAAGCTGCTTCCCAAGTCCGACATGACTAGCAGCCCATAATCCACCAAACTCCTGAAGGCCACCAGGAGGAAGTGTTACCAGGCCAGTTCAGTGATTCAACTAGTAGCGGTGAGCCAAGCCAGGGCGGTCACCAACGCAGAAACGCCGCACTCCAACCCAAGCTTGGAGATGCACTTAAGGCGTACTTGGACCTCCATGAACAAGATTTCCTTAAGTTCGTCGATCAACATCGTCAACAGAGTCGAGATGGAGAAGACGGAACCGGACCATCACGACAACGGTCCCCGAGTCTCCAAATCGTCGGGGACAAAAACATCGAAATTCCCCAAAGGCGACGTGGTTACAATCGCCGTGGGAACAGCGACCGCGCCTCGCCTCGGCGTGGTTCGACTTCACCTCGTCAAAACGCCGGTCCACCCCGGCGTGACAAAGGTAACTACGGTCAGGGGAGATTCACTGTTTATAGTCGAATCGCCACCCTTTTACCAACAAAATATTCTATACTCCGCTCCCACCGACATATAGAGTACCACCTATCAAACCCTACAACGGGTCGTGTGACCCCAGCAACTTCTTGTCACAGTACCAGTACAACATGCTGAACCAAGGGCTCACCGAGGACATTTACATGTGTAAATTCTTCCTCAAGCTGCTGGTGGACAACGCCAGAAACTGGTTCGATAACCTGCCTCGCTGTAGCATAGGGTCGTACGCCGACCTACTTGACGCTTTCGAACGTCATTTTTTCCAGAAAGCCGAGGCCAAGATTAGTCCAGCCTAACTCCTTACACTAAGGTAAGGACGAGGAGAAACGATCAGCGACTTTCTGGCTCGATTCTACAATGAAAGCCTTAAAGTCAATCGTCTGTCTGACGACGTCCTCATCTCGGCATTCCAGAATGCCATCCAATCTGGCACTCTCTTCAGAGAACTCGTAAAGGAATGCCCCAGACCTCCAAACAGCTATGGAGGATTGTTGACACATTTGCCGAGGCGGATGAAGCCGAGAGGAGGAAGAGGGCGGCGGACCGACCAAAAAATAATGACAAGAAGAAGAAAGAGGAACGCGCCGACCATGGGCAAAGTCGATGAAGTGCTCTTGATAGGTTATAGCGGGGACCTATTGAATCCCGCCTTGGACCTCGGCCCAATCAGGATCGGAATCAACTTACACCGCTGGCGAAGTCCAGGGCCGAAATATACGAGCTTCATACGAACTTGTTTGAGAAGCCACCACCCTTGTCCCGAGGAGGATCGAAGCGACGATCCAAAGAAAAGTACTGCAAATTCCATGATGATTATGGTCATGACACTGAGGACTGCCGAGATCTCATCTCGGATATCGAACACTTGGTACGCGACGGTACCCTTGGGAGGTACCAAAGTCGCAACCAGCAAGAAACCCGACCTCGAGGGAAAGGCAAGAGGAAAAAGAATAGGGGAGGGAACAACTG
This sequence comes from Mentha longifolia, assembly GCA_001642375.2. Classification (NCBI taxonomy): domain Eukaryota; kingdom Viridiplantae; phylum Streptophyta; class Magnoliopsida; order Lamiales; family Lamiaceae; genus Mentha; species Mentha longifolia. The sequence goes on from CM038115.1 coordinate 26,453,975, forward strand.
CGCCCCCCACCACGACAAGAAGTCGAGGCACGATGATGAGGACAAAGACGAAGACCAACCTCAATATGATGCAGTCATCAGTGCCATTACCGGGCTGCCTCAAGGTGCAACGAAGTCCTCATTGAAAGCCGAGGCCCGAAGTCAATAGAGGGAAGAACCTTCCCAGAAAAGGTTCAAGAAGGACTAGGTCGTCACCTTTTTCGGTGATGACCCAGTCCCCCATGCCGTACCCCATCAGGATGCCACCATAATCGAGGCGGTGGTAGCCAACAAGTTAGTCCATCATATATTCATTGACAGTGGAGCCTCTGTGAGCGTGTTTTTCAAAGACTACTTTGATAAGCTCGATATCGAAGAAGTACGTCTAAAGCCGGCACCTATCCCGCTGAAGAATTTCATGCAACAAGAAACGACGATGGAGGGCATCATTTCACTTCCTGTGACTGTTGGGAAGAGGCCGCTATCTTCTACAAAGATAATCCACTTCTTTGTCGTAAAAGCTAACTCCCCCTATAACATCATCTTGGGGAGAGATTGGCTAATAGCGACGAAGGCAATCTGCTCAGCCTACCACCTAACGGTCAAAATTCCGTCTAAGAACGGGGTGATCACGCTTCGGGGAAACCAGGTGCAGGCCAAGGAGTGCATACAGGTCGCACTCCGAGGCTCCGGGACGCAGCATCCTCAGGCATAGCAACTACAGGACCCCGAAGATATGGAGCCGACGTCACCATCATCTGTCGAGCCGGTTGAAGATGTCACATTGTACGAAGACGACTTTTCCAAGGTCATCAAAGTAGGGTTCGTCGGAGGAAGCGAGCTCCGAAGTCAAATCATTCGGCTCCTTCGGGAATATAGAGATGTTTTCGCCTGGTCACCTCTAGACATGACCGGAGTATCACCGAGCGTCATCACTCATCACCTCAGCATCGATGCCGAAGTGAAACTAGTTCGGCAGAAGCAACGGACCTTTGCAGCCGAAAAAACCAGGCTATCCATGACGAGGTGCGACAATTCCAGAAGGCTGATATTTTATTCGAGGTGAAATATCCAACCTGGTTGGCCAACCCCGTGATGGTGAAAAAGCAAGGAAGAGGGTGGCGGATGTGCATTGACTACACCGACCTCAACAAACACTGCCCGAAGGACTGTTACCCCCTTCCCAATATTGACAAGAAGGTCGAAGCCCTTGTTGGCCACAAAGTATTCAGTTTCCTAGACCTATATAAGGGGTATCACCAAGTTCTTATGAGCGCCGAGGACGCACCAAAAACTGCCTTCGTCACGGACTTTGGCATTTATGCGTATAAAAAGATGCCCTTTGGACTGAAGAATGCTGGGGCTACATACCAAAGGATGGTCGACAAAATATTTAAACCTCACATCGGTCGAATTGTCGAAGTGTATGTAGACGACATAGTCGTTAAAAGCAAGGAAATTGCTACTTGTACAAGCGACCTTCAGGTCATCTTTAGCTTACTTCGTAAAGCAAATCTAAAGTTAAACCCGGAAAAATGCACTTTTATGGTCCGATCTGGAAAATTTCTGGGGTGTTGGGTTTCTCGCGAAGGGTTAAAAGCTAACCCGTCAAAAGTTAAAGTTGTTCAGGAGATGCAAGTGCCAAAGTCCATCCATGACGTGCACAGGCTGACGGGCTGCCTAGCCGCGCTGAGTCGTTTCCTATCTAAGGCCGCCAAAAAAGTAACTTCTATTCTTTAAAATACTAAAGAAGGCGCCGAACTTTAAATGGAACGACGAGCACAGGTTGGCTTTTGAAGACCTAAAAAAGTACCTCGCAAATCTCCCCACCTTATCCGTCCCAAAGAAAGGTGAGACCCTTTCTCTGTACCTCGCTGCCTCGGATGAGTCAATCAGCGCAGTCCTAGTGCGAGAAGAAGGACGCCGTCAACTACCCATTTACTTCATAAGCCGATCCCAAAAGGGACCAGAGACGAGGTGCCAACCTCTGGAGAAGGTCACTTGCATTGGTAAGTGCAGCAAGGAGACTTCGACCGTACTTCCACGCACACTCAATACAAGTCTTGTCCGACTTTCTACTTCGGCAAGTGCTCACAAAGCCCGAAGCTTCTGGACGAATCGCTAAATAGGCGGTAGAGCTCGGCGAACACACGATCTCCTTTGTATCTCGCCAAGCCATTAAGGGACAAGCCTTAGCAGACTTTCTAGTAGAAGCCAGATTTGCGGAACTGTCGAAGTCCGCTGATCCTGCCGAAGATAAATCTAAAAATGGAGCACCAAAGCAACCACCAAAAGATTGTTGGAAAGTCTACGTAGATGGTGCATCAGGCCATAAAAGAATTGGAGCCGGGATCTTACTCATCAGTCCGGAAGGGAAAGAAACTACTTATGCGCTCCGGTTCAACTTCTCGATAACAAATAATGAAGTGGAGTATGAAGCCCTAATCGCCGGACTTTGTCTCGCCCAAACTCTCCAAATACGAGCTGTTCAAGTTCACAGTGACTCCCAAGTCATAGTGAGCCACATGCTAGGCAAATACGAGGCCAAAGCCGAATGAATGAAGAAGTATCTCCACAAGGCCAAGACCCTACAACAAGGCTTCTCATACTTCGAGTTGGTGCGAATCCCGAGAGGAGACAATGATCGAGCTGACGCACTAAGCAAACTTGCGTCGTCATCCATGACCTCCCCTATGGAAGAAGTACAAATCCGAAGTATTGATGAGGCTGAAGTAAATATGGTAACCGCTGATGAGCCGAACTGGATGACACCACTTCGCAATTACTTAGAAGAAGGCGAACTCCCTGTTGATAAAGTCAAAGCTAGGAAGCTTCAAAGCAAGTCAATCAAATACGTCCAAGAGCAGGGAGAACTGTATAGAAAATCGTACCTTCAGCCTCTTCTAAGGTGTGTGGGGCCCAACCAAGCGAACTACGTACTACGCGAAGTTGGTGTAACGAACTCCATATTCAACAAAAGTTCACCTCGGTGGCTCATTCTCAAGTGAACGGCCAAACCGAGGTTACAAACTAAACGATAGTCAAAGGGTTAAAGACCCGCCTCGACAAGGCCAAAGGAGATTGGGCGGCAAACTTGCCCCAAGTTATATGATCTTACTGGACTACTCCCCGAACATCACATGGTGAACCACCATATAGTTTGGTCTACGGAACTGAAGCAGTAATCCCGGTAGAGATCAGCTTGCCGAGCCCCCGAACGTTTAACTTTGCAGCCCAAGACAACAAAGAGAGACTTCAAACTGACTTAGATTTGCTGGAAGAAAAGCGGGAACAAGCCTATATACAAGAGGCTCGATACAAACAACAAGTAGCTCGGTATTACAACAACCGGGTGAAACACCAGCAATTCCAAGTAGGCGACTTCGTGCTTCGGAATAATGAGGTCAGTAAGGCGGAGAAGCTCGGCAAGTTAGAAGCCACTTGGGAAGAACCATACTGAGTTCAAGAAGTCCTCGGCAAAGGGTCATACAAGCTCGCCTCTTTATCTGGTGAGCCAATATCCCGAACTTGGCACATTTCTCATTTGAAGAGGTATTATCTATAAGTGGAAGCAGGTGTGTGTAAGTAGTTTGTTGGGTTGATTTAAATTTTCCATCTTTTTAAAGTGTCTTATTTTTATCAATGAAGTTCGGGTCTTGCATATTTTAGTTTGTGCATGTTTCTTCCACTTATACATTTTATGTCGAACACTTAAATTAAATCCTGACGAGGAAAACAAAAAACAAACCAAACTCCAATTTCGGAGTAGTATCTAAACGCGCGTAAGGGGACCACCTCTATCGATAAATTTAACAAATAAGGAACCTGAAAGCTTAACTTCGTCTTCGGATGAAGTGGCTACTTGAAAGCCTGAACTTCGTCTTCGGACGAAGTGGCTACTTGAAAGCCTAAATTTCATCTTCGGACGAAATGGCTACTTGAAAGCCTAAACTTTGTCTTCGGACGAAGTGGCCACTTGAAAGCCTAAACTTTGTCTTCGGACGAAGTGGCTACCTGAAGACCTAAACTTCATCTTCAGATGAAGTGGCTTCTTGAAAGCCTGAACTTTGTCTTCGGACGAAGTGGCTACCTGAAGACCTCAACTTCGTCTTCAGACGGAGTGGCTACCTATAAACCAGAACTTCGCCTTTTGACGAAGTGAATTTTTATCCCCGAACGAAGAGAGCTATTTAAAAAGCTGAACTTCGTTCCACATTAGTGATAAACACGATTTTCTAATGGATTGTCTATTCTTTTGGATTGCAATATTAGGTAGAATTTGTTATTTTGAATGAAATATTAATTTGTTTCTATCTTTGTAATCCAAATTACGTGTTTGCTCAATTTCATCATCTTAGTAGGTTTCTATAAGAGTTTTAAGCCTAATAAGGCTTTTACATTAATGGAGGATCAAACGATCAAGAGAAGCCAAAGAAACCGTCAAGTTTCGGGCATGAGAAGCAGAGCATGGACCGTGCTCCATGTACCACCAAGAGCATGGACCGTGCATATGCGTCGAAGATGTTCGGAATTTTTCTGTACCTGAGCACAGACCATACGCTGAGAGACACATAAGAGCATGGACCGTGCGCTGAAGTCGAAGAAATGTGATTGTCCAAGTAGAGACGCACGGACCGTGCGTTTGATGTCCGACGGAGCACGGACCGTGCCGTAGAAGTCAAAGGCGGCCACCCTCACTAAATAGAGACGCACGGACCATGCGTCAACACATTCCTTGTGCACGGACCGTGCGTTAAATGCAGGCAGCAACTTACTTTGTGGCTTCTCTATAAAAGGCGTGGAAAAGGAGATTTTGAGCATCACTAATCCGCCCAAAACACACATAGCATACACTAGGTTACAATAGAGAGAGTTCTTGAGGGAGAAGAAGGAGGAGTTCAAGCATTGAAGCTCCGAGAAGGAAGATTCGACCCCGATCATTAGCGTATCTTTAGATTATGTCTTTCGATATGTTGATATCTTGTATATATATTGTTATGAGTAGCTAAACTCATAGATTCTAGGGTTGTATGAACTCTATGGTTTAAGTATGATAATATAAGTTGATTTTCTTCCATTCTCATGATATTTATGCATTTCATTGGGCTATTGATATGTGTGGATGATTGGCCATCATTTATGCTTATGTGTTGATGAATCTAGATTCGAGAGAGAATGATTTGTTGATATGGTAGAATGAATGCATAACATTGATTTGATGTTAGACCAAAAGGTTGGTAGATGTTTGTGAGGAGACGATTAATCCGAGGGTTTAGGGAGTTAGTTAATCATTCGGAGACCGAAAGGGTATGAATGTTAACTAATCTACATGTTTAGCACTACCTGAAAGGGAGGTTGGATTGAGTCTAGTGATTACTCCTACATGCATGAGAATTTAATTGGTTGATTATAACTTGTATCGATTGCTCGAAACATAGAGGGATTACGTACTCTAGGATCACTTCTCTATATTTGGTTCTTCGTATTTTTATTGTCTTTGCTATAAATTGTCATTTTGTCTTGTTGATGCTTAAGTTTGGTTTACTTGTTAAAGAAACACCCACTACTCACTCTTGATTCCGTCTTTATAACGTAAGTGTTCGTTAGTAATATTCATTTGTTCGATTACATCGATCTTTGTGGATACGATACTCTTGCTAGCCACTATCTACACCTACACCGTGCACTTGCGGTTTGTAGCGAAAAATATAGGCGAACAATTAGCCATTACAAATAATCTTAAAGCAAACTTGATTATACAATCGAGACAAGCTTTTAAGAAGTAATAGTGCAGAAGGGATAAAACTTTGTTTCATTAATCAAAAAAAATTACATCAAGGCGAAGGGTTCGAGCCTGAAGGTTTACTACATCTAAGATATTTCTCTACAAAACCCGGACCCGAACTTGAACCAGAACCATGATCGTACACAGAATCTAAAAAGGTCATTCCTTGACCTCGGCCGATGCCCCGACCTCAGGTTTCTTTCTTCGAGGTACCGCGAGCTCGACCTGCAGGAACAGACCGACTTCGGCTTCCTAAAGCTCGTCGGCTATCACCTCGGCCTCTAGACATTATGGCATATGTCCGCTCTTTGGTTAAAGCCGCACTAGGAGGATGTACACCAGTTAAGTTCCCATCTAACCAGTCCTGCGAAGCTGAATCGAGCGGAGCCTTCTTGGACAGCACCCACTCTTTTAACTTCGGCCTCCGGTTCAGAACCGTTCTATACAAGGACCCCAGCCTTAAAAGTTCATCCTCCTGTTCACAGACCTGCATGGAGTCTTTGCCGCATTCCTTAATATATCTCTTCAACCGAGCACGAACTTCCTTTACCTTTGTATGGGTTTCAGGAATGGTTAGCCGTCCGCTCTTGCGAATGAGATCCTCATACTCCGTATGCTCCTCGACCATGTCCTTGAAATTTTTGATGTCATCTATAGCTTGTTGGTACTTGTCATCGAGCTCCAGATACTTGGCATGCACTTCATCGAGTTTTTCTTGAGCTGTTTGAAGTCTCACTTCAGCCTCGATCTCAATGTTATCAGCTCGCTTTTTCCAGTTCGAATCATCGACCTCGGCTACTTCAACAGCTCAACGAAGTTCGGATATTTGTTTCACAAAGTGAGAAGCATTGTAAGAATCAGGAGCAGACTACAAAGAATAAGATACAAGCATGATTCAACAAAAGGCATTTTTATTTACAGCCGAATACGGCAAAAGAAGCGCCACCCTAATGGTGACGGAGTACAAGGCTAAAACAAAAAAGAAAAACACAAAAGGGGGGGAGAGAAAGAACACATGGAAGGAGTCAGTTAACCCCATCATGGTTTCCTTCATTCCTGCCGACCTCTTCATCATCGTCGGTTTCCCCTGACCTCCCTCCAATGGCATTAGTCACTTGGTCCTTCGGAAGCTTGGCGATAACAGCCTCCAGGTTGTCATCCCTGTCGACGGGGCAATTTCGGACCGCCGTCTCCGATAGAAGGGACTTGTGCTAGGCCAGCCTCTCCACCACCGGTACCTCCGAAGTGCACTCCACAAGCACCTCGGCATACTCCCGCAGCATCTCCTCCTCGGACCATGCCGTATACCCGTACTTGGCCTTGTCAAGACCCGGGTAATCCTGAGCAATCATATCAATGACTGCCGAAGAAACCGAGGTGCTCATAGCACCCACCAACTGTGTAATGGCCCCACCGAAGTGATGGGACCGAAATATCCGCTCAGCGAAAGCCCGGAGCATACCACCCTGGCCAGCAACCGCACGGGCCATCTTCTCCCGCTCCTCAGCTAGCTAGGCCTTCAACCCGGCAACTTCGACCTCCAGGTCGGCGGCTTTTTCTTTGCCTCTTCGGTAGCGGCGACGGTCCTTAGCCTCCTGTTCCACCGCTTTTTTGGCCTTTGCCTCAGCCGCCGTCACCCCCGCAACCAGATTGATCCTTGCTGCCTCGAGATCGGCAGACAACTTCTGGTACTTGGCGACCCCGCCAGATGCGAAGTTCGCCAAGCCTCTCAACCCGGCTAATGCCACCTCGGCCTCCTGCACAAAGATGCATCAGATACATATCTAACAAACTATCTGATCAACCAACTAGTACTCACCTCAGGAAATGACATCTCCCGGAATACATCCTGGCCAGAGAGCTGGGCCACCCCTATAAGCCCCAACCTCATCGACCGAGGGGAGCTAAACTCCCCGAATTTGACGATCCACCATCTGAGGTGGAGGCGAACTGGCGCGAGGTGAGCCCAGTTGTGAGCCCTCTGAAAATGACCTAGTCAGGTCGGTTGTTCTCTCAGACGACGTACCAGATGCCGTCTTCTCTGCAACAGAAGAGGCCCTCGCCCTCTTCTTTTTCCTCTGAACAGCGACCTGGAGAGCTTGAGGATTCACTGCAAACACAAAAGCACATATTAAACCTTGGACAAATAACACATCATATCATATATGAAGCAGGGCCTCACCCAAATCCGCAGTCAAAGTGCCATTATATGGGCTCAGCCCAAACCTCGAAAGCTCAGCCTCAGAATAATTCCTCTCAATGAGGCCGAGGTTCATCAAGCTCGTCTCAAGTTCACTGATCGGTTTCTCAGAGGCTTGAGGTACGAACTTGGCCTTGGACCAAGGATACAAAGGCACCCCTTCAGTCCGGCAGAAGAAAATTTCTTCTGCCAGTTCAACACCTTAGAGGGTGTCCCCAGCTTAAACTTATTGATGGGGGAGAGGTAAACCCACCCCGTCGGACCCTGCTTAGGTCTAAAAAACTTAAGCAACAAATCTACAGAAGCCGAACCACCACGGCGGCCGACCTCAATACAAAACCCGATGACCTGCTTGATGGAGGGTGGCGCTAACTAACCTAACAACAGTTGGAGTTTCTCTAAGAGTTCGACAAAAATGTAGTTTAAAGGAAAGCGAAGACCGAACTGAAGATAGTCTTCATACACAGTAAAAAATCCTACAGGAGGAGAACTACCCCTATCATCAATACGTGGCAGAACCAGCTCTGTCGACTCCAGAAACAAAAATTTCCGAGCCAAATTTTGCATATGCGACTCACTCATGGTGGAGGCATATTGAAGGGCAGCATCTGACCCAACTAAGGGTAGGAATTCAATTTCTTGAAGGCTAGGGGGACAAACACACGTGTGTACACATTTAATGGAACCCTCGCCGGAAGTACCCTAGACGGCGAGGGCGAAACCCCTACGTTCACCCTATCCATATCCGTAGGGAGAGAAGATGAAGATGAAGACATTAATAAGGAAGAAACTTACTTGTCAAGGTTTTCCGACAAAATTTCACTGGAAAATGGAGCGAACGGCGGCGGCAGTTGAAGAATTTTGATTTAGGGTTTTTGCTTTCTCGTTAACTCAGGAAAATAGATGGGGGAAAAATGTTTTCAGGCGTACAATGGAAGCTTTTATAAGCAAAATTTCTGCCTTGTCACATCCCGCCTCTTCATCTCCCCAATAAGGAAGTGACACATGTCCCACTTACTCTGGACTCCAACAGTCGCCCCTCTTCAAATCCTGCCTATTCGAGCTTGACCTCATCTAAAGGAGGCAATATGCCTTTCAACTTCGTCAAAATCTTAATTTCGACGGGGCCAATGCAATTCGATCTCGACCTCGTCTACGAGGCGACATGCATTTTGACTTCGTCGAAATCTTAATTTTGACGGGGCCAATGCAATTCGCTCTCGACCTCGTCTAAATGAGGCGACATGCATTTCGACTTCGTCGAAATCCTAATTTTGACGGGGGCAATGCACTTCTATCTCGACCTCGTCTACGAGGCAACATGCATTTCGACTTTGTCGAAATCCTAATTTCAATGGGGCAATGTAATTCGATCTCGACCTCGTCTAAACGAGGCGACATCTATTTCGACTTCGTCGAAATCCTAATTTTGACGGGGGCAATGCAATTTAATCTCGACCTCGTCTACGAGGCGACATGCATTTCGACTTTGTCGAAATCTTAATTTCGACGCGGCCAATGCAATTTGATCTCGACCTCGTCTAAACGAGACGACATGCATTTCGACTTCATCGAAATCCTAATTTTGACGGGGGCAATGCACTTCTATCTCGACCTCGTCTACGAGGCGACATGCATTTCGACTTTGTCGAAATCCTAATTTCGATGGGGCAATGTAATTCGATCTCAACCTCGTCTAAACGAGGCGACATGCATTTCGACTTCGTCAAAATGCTAATTTCGACGGGGGCAATGCACTTCTCTCTCGACCTCGTCTACGAGGCGACATGCATTTTGACTTTGTCGAAATCCTAATTTTGACTGGGCAATGTAATTCGATCTCGACCTCATCTAAACTAGGCGACATGCATTTCGACTTCGTCGAAATCCTAATTTCGACGGGGGCAATGCATTTCTATCTCGACCTCGTCTACGAGGCGACATGCATTTCGACTTTGTCGAAATCCTTATTTTGACGGGGCAATGTAATTCGATCCCGACCTCATCTAAACTAGGCGACATGCATTTCGACTTCGTCGAAATCCTAATTTCGATGGGGGCAATGCAATTTGATCTCGACCACGTCTACGAGGCGACATGCATTTCGACTTCGTTGAAATCTTAATTTCGACGAGGCTAATGCAATTTGATCTCGACTTTGTCTAAACGAGGCGACATGCATTTTAACTTCGTCAAAATCCTAATTTCGACGGGGGCAATGCACTTCTATCTCGACCTCGTCTACGAGGCGACATGCATTTCAACTTCGTCGAAATCCTAATTTAGACGGGGCAATGCAATTCGATCTTGACCTCGTCTAATTGAGGCAACATACTTTCGACTATGTCGAAATCTTAATTTCGACGGGGACAATGTAGTTCAATCTCTACTTTGTCTAAACGAGGCGATATGCATTTCGACTACGTCCCAGCTAATAATCTCATCCTCGCTTCTATATCTTTTTGGGGGGGGATGTAATAGGATACGGCCCAGCTACTAGGCCCAAGCGCCGGCCTAATATAATTGGACCTCGGCAAATAAGCTTGGCCTAGGTGAGCTCAGCCCACTGAAAGGCCCAGAAGCCACTTCGGCCCAATCCAGAAGCGCAGCCCAAAAGCACAGAAGCTTGGCCGACCCACAATCTAGGACGTGGCACCCCACGATCTCGGGCACACAACTTCGGTCATAACCGCACCTAGTGACCCACGATCTCGGACGTGAACCGCACCTGGGCACCTATAAATAGAGCCTCTAAGATAGATAGAGAACACACTGTAACTCAAGAAAAGTATTAATACATTGAATCGCTTTGTTGGGATATTATGTTAAGGGGGAACTTGGATCAAGTTCGAAATAACTTGTTTTGATTCGATCCCAAAACCCTCATTGTGTAGTCATTTCCCTTATTACTTTTGATAAATCTAGATCAGTTGATCTTAGCGAAGCTTACTTGTTAGGAAGCTTATATTATTAGTCTAGAAGCGCAAAGGACAAAGCAACTAAAGTTCGCAACGAGTCAGGAAGCAAAGCGACTCCAATTGTAAAGAAGCCAGAAAGAAAGAATTGTCAGAACGTCATGAAGACATCTAAAGCCGACTTCAAATCAATAGAAGCAAGCGCTCACAAGTCAGCTCATCCAAAGCGTCTCAGATACGAAGTTGCAATTAAAGAGCGTCAATGATAAAGTTGACCAAGAATTCAAGATTTGAATTCCTGACACATGGCTGACTCTGATCCGACGTGTCAGCACACCATTGCACAACGGATAAAGCAACAGTCTAAGTAGGTGAAGTCGCCATACCTTAGGTGCGGCGAACATCCCTTCCTACTCCTGACAAAGCATAAAAGAGACTGACACGCTGACATATCCGGAAATTAAGGAACAAGGAACCTCTTCTTTCTCAACGGGAAGTAGGGCTCCTTACTATAAAAAGGGAGAAGTTGCACACATAAAAAATGACGCACGTACAAACAATTCAAGCATTCATAATCTAAGAACTCAAGCAAAATTTCTCTCAAGCCCAAAGTTCTTTCAAAGCGCTTCACTTTAGTGTGTCCTTAAGAACTTATTTCTTAAGTATTGCAACTATCTCTAATTCTAGGTTCAATCTCTCATATCCAAAGCCTAGTCCTTTTTGAGAATCCTTATCCCTTTACCAGTGAATTAATTGTAAAGGATTCTCATATTTGCAAAAGTCCAAAAACCCCAAAACCCAAGTCTAGAGTGAATAGATTGAGTTGAAAGGTTGTAGAGTTTTTGTAATAGAATGTGTTGTTGTAAGGTTTCTCGAGAGCCAGTAAAATCTCTGAGGATTCAAGGACAAGTTTGTTACTAGCCTTGAATCACTTCCCCTTGGAAGTATAAAACAAGGGATACCGAGTGAAGGTATTCATCCCATCGAGGATAAGAGTAGACGTAGGAGGGGTACTCCGAACCACTATAAAATTGGTTGTCTCTTTACTTTTAAGTTCATTATTGCTTTGATTTTCATCACACACACACACGCTTTAAATAGAAAACTATTTTTAATCACAAGAAAAAGTTATAACCATCTCACCACATTCCGCACAAGTTACTCACAAGATAGAAGCTTTGACTGCTTCACCTAGCATCAAAGAGTCTACTCACTACACGAGCAGGCTGCCTTGAACGCTTCACCACGCTTCAAAGCGTCCACTCGTTTGAAAGGCCAAAATTCGTTAAAGAAGTTAAATACTTCTCTACACACGTATTCAACCCCCTCCCCCCCCTCTACGTGTGTAAGCGTCTTTCGGGACCAACACGCTTTTTCCTCCGTGGATGTAGATCTAACAAAAGATCGAACCACGTAACTCTTTGTGTTCATATTTTTCTAAATCTTTCCGTTGTACAAACACTCTAAAATCCTCGATCGATCAAAAATCAAATTTTAGGTGAGTGAGGGTATTTTTGTCCCAAAATGTAATATAAGGACATAATTTAACATAATTTGTACTCCGTATTTTTTATCTTATTGGACATTATTTGACACTTGTTAACTTCTATAGACATATTTATGTATTACCACTTTCACTTTTCCTTATTTGGGGGTAATCCAATCCACCAAATTGTTGAAGTACATTACAGCCGCGAAACTAATGTCACTCGGATTTTATAATCTATTCTTTTGTCACTATATAAAAGAAATTTTTAATACAGAGTAATAGAAAAATAAATATTTGATGGGACCCACATTAACCTCATCCATATATCGCGTCGCACTGAATCGTACCACCTCGCTGCCTTCTAAACTCTATCTCTCTCTCTCTCATCTTAAATTTCTTTGCGCATTTTTTTACAGACTAATCAGGATCGGAGACCGACGTTGGACAAATAATTGTTTTTCCTCAATTTCATTTTCCTTCTTTTTCTTCTTTTTTCTCAATGATGCGATTCTTATAGCTGCGGAATCAAATGGTAAAATTCTTTCATTTTCCCCTCTTTACTGTTTTTAGTTTAATTAAAGTAGCAGCTAGGGTTTGTTTCGTTTGTACGGAAATTGAAATTGATGTTGGATTCTCAACCTTCTTTTTGTTAATTGATATTGCTCATGATCTAATTTTCTGGATTTTTATTTGTGTTACCGTGGATTCTATTTGTTTTTTTAATTCCTCGAGTGTCACACACCTTCTCATCTCCTTTGTCCTTTAAATGAATGCTGCGTTTGATGAGATTTGTGGGAAATATGCTTGAAATCTGGTATCGAAGTATTGATGAATCGTTTTGATTTTTCGCGATTGGCAGTGATCGATAACTTTTTATTTTTTACACTGTTGATCAATATTAAAAAGATTTCTTACGGTATTATAAATTAGTCGTGCTTGAGCTTGCGTTAATGTGATTGCAAGATTCAGTTTTTGTTTTTTTTTTTTTTATTAAGTGCGTAGTTTTCATGTTTTGATGAAAGCATTGTGATTCCGATGATTTTAAGTATATGCTAACGAAAATGCTGCTTCATTGTATGTTTTGTATCAGAAGGCTAAATTTAGGTCTCGTACGCGGATCCATTTTATTTTGAGATCTTAATTCATGTTATCCTGATCATGAGTGTGAAATGAAATCAATTACCTTCCTTAGGCTAGTTCTTGCATATTTGTCGTCAAGTTCCTGTTTTGTATGGAGAAAATTGCTTGACTTCGTGTAGTGTGATACTCAAGTACACTTGATTGGTTTCAGGAACTGATCTGAACATACAACTAGTAGCCCTTCGATGCTGCAAAAGTAGTTAGTTAGCTACTTAGTTCGAGAACTTTTTCTACCCGGAAGTATTTATTCTTCTCCTGTGAAGGAGATGTCATCAGAGGAGATTTTAAAGGCTGTTTTCCCTTTTCTAGAAGGTCGAGATCTAGCTTCATGTATGTTAGTCTGCAAACAATGGAGAGAGAATGCTCAAGATGACTACTTATGGAAATGCTTATGTGCAAAGAGATGGCCATCTGTCTGCAAGCAGTCTTCCCCTCCCATTTTATCTTATCAAAAACTATTCAAATCGTTCTACAAACGCCAGAAGAACAGAATCCTTCTTCCACCAAAGCTCTCCTTCAAAGATTTGGAGTTTTACATTGACATTTGGACTGAAGATAATCTCATGTTCTCGGAAGTTGTTCCGGGGCCCACGCTCCAAAAGGGGTCTTGGACCCCACCAGCTGGAATTTCTGATGTTCTTCGATTTCACCTGACAAGTCCGGATTACAAGATGACTCTGCCTATGAAGCCGAGCTTTAACATCCCTTTGGGTCAGACTGTGAGCGTCTCCGTGTTTGTAGGTCGAAAGGACACACGAAAAGTTGCTTGCATCATTAATAATTCTGTGTTTGATTACATAGATCGGTCCACTTATCGGGCCCTGGCATTTGATTACCTCGACTTTTCACCTGCACACCCTTTTGTTTCGGGTATAAGGGCGTGGATTTCATTGCTTTTCATGGAACATGGCTGTGAAAGTGTTATCGATGTTTTCGGGATTGAGCTGGACTTCTGCGACGCTGCCAACTCGGAGGAGCAGGTATTGTGGCTTCTGGACATGCTT